>QEPC01006276.1:1212948-1243841 GCA_003113815.1 Sphenodon punctatus
TTATCCTTGCAACATGGACCTGCCTGCTGTCATTCTCATCGTAACCAAGCCAAGTACGTGCACTTGAGACCTCGCATCTTCATGAATGTTAGACCCCTTGTCTCTCCCTCTGTTCCCCTTCCTAAGTCTCTCCCCCAGCTCCTGTCTATTTTATTACTTTGTAAAGTGCCAGGTACACTGCTGGCGCTATATAAATGTTAATAATAATAATAACTGCATTTCTCTCCTAGATTTAAAGAACCAGGTACTAGAAGAAAAGTCAGGAAAAGTTGAATCTGCTTTTAGGAATTTATTGATGGGTAGGTTTGTCAGAGGGAGATGCACCAGCAGAAGAGATTGAGGAGCCACCTCTTGAAGGGTTAAGGATTTGAAAAGAAGGCTCCTCTGTGAGACTTGACAGAGCTTAAGGAAGTCTGGTATTTGAGAGAGCAATGTTCTATGTATCCTAGACCTCCAGAGACTTTATAGACTCCTGTGCTTAAACCTTATCATCACTTCATCACAATAAATATTTCCATATGAAAAAAGAGAGAAGATACAAGTGGTTTTCAAACACCGGATTGGAGTCGCTCCTTATTGTGTTCTGAAGATTTCAGAGAAATGAACTTCTTTTAAGGAGGGCCATGCGACAGAAAGGGGAGAAGGGAAAATCCAACCCTGGGAGTGGTAGATGGGGCAGAAGCTGATAGATCTGAGTGCAGTCACCGGACAGTCACAAGTTCAGACAGAGTTGCAGTTTTGGGTGTGTTTGAAAACATCATGCCCTGGCTCTGAATTACTGCTGAGGAGGAGGAGGAGGAAGTCTACATGTGTTAAGGAAGTGGGAAGGTGCTGAAACAATCTGTTGTGAATGCTGAATTCAACAAAGTTTGCAAATTTGAATTTCTGGCTGCATTTGCAGAGCTTGTGAATTTGGCATGCAAGTAACCTGGTTTTGCAATGTTTGATTAGCCATTTGCAGAATTGACCACATAGTCTGATTAGTTTAAGTTTATATTGTTTTGTTCTGATCCAAGCCACTCAAAGCAAGGGAAACCATTGTAAGAGAAGTTAAACTAACCACATTTTGAAGTTCTCAGGCTGGGAATGGGGGAATCTAAAATATTTCTTTAAAAGAAACAAAACACTTGAATTTTTATTAAATCAAACGGAGCCCTATCTACTTCAGCTCTAGATGAAAGTTTCCACTGGCCTGCCTCATCATCTTCATGAAGATTTAGAAAATAAAAGTACAAAGACTCAATCTACCAACCACTTACTCCAGATTAGTCCCACTGAAGCTCTAAGATTGGTGGGTCGCAGCCCCAAGCAGCTAATGGATTATGGCCACAATCTCACCCCCCTGCCCCCAGCTTTTTCTGTGCTAGCACGCAGAGGGAATGCCACAGCCTTGTAATGAGAGTCGGCAAGCTTGCCATTTCACAAACTTTCCAGAGCTAGAGCAAGAATAGCCCAAGTTACAATGGGCAGGGCCAGCAAGGCTCAAATAGGACATAGCATGCAAATTCTTTTCTTTGGAATGTAATTGATGTGTGAAATTTTGACAAAGCAGCTGCTGTTGGCTGCAAAATGCTTCTTGTAGGGTCAGTGACTTAACATACATGCTGTCCTGTCTGTCTCATTCCCTTGAGGGGAAGCACTGAGATTTCCCTAATGACAGCAAGAGACTGTCCATAGCTGCTTCGTGGCTGTCTCTCTTTTCTGTAAGTCTGGCAGAAATCATTAAGACCCACGGCTTTGCCCACAGGAAGGTCTAGTCAAATGGATTCCAGTGCTTTGAAATCCTATTTCCCTAGCGGTTCCAGACGAGATTCATGTCTCCTGATCAGCCTTGTGATGGCCCTGGAGCAAAAGAGCTGTATTTTTAGACTGTGCTCGTTGGATTCCCTGAAGAGGGAGATAGTTCAAGAGACCTCCCACCGGGAGTGCATCCAGCCCAGCACTCTTGACAGCTCTTTTGCTGCCAATGAGAGGCAGAAGGTTCCAGGAAGATGCTTCAAAGCCATATGCGAGGCCTGGTGTTTCCTGCCAAAGCAGCATTACAGCAGCTGCACAGCCAGCCTAGTACACCGCAGCTGAGTGTGTTACTGTCAATACTCTTGCTAATCTCTCTGACAGGAAAGGCTCTAGCAAAATTATTTGTGCTGCTGCTTGCTGTGGCTCATCTGTTCTGTTCACACACAGCTTCTCGGACTCCGTGCTTACTAGCTCATGGCTAGCAAGAAAAAACAACCACCATCAGCATCCATTCAGGACCTTGCCAAACCCGTAAACATGGACCTGGGTTTGCTGCGTTTCCTCTATTGGCAGCAATGGGGAAAATGCAATGGCCATGGGTCCCTGCCCATAAAGCTTGTGTAGAGTGTGGTGGGTTGGTTGAGGATTAAGTGAGCGGGCAGGCCCATAGCTAGGACATTGGCACTGAGGGTAGGGGACAATTTCTTCAAACTAAGAAACTGAAGGGGGAAACCTGGGAAACACCTTATTTCGCCAGAGGGGGAGGTGAAATAAATGTTACTAGGAGGGCAATGCCCACCTTTGTTACCGCTTGGGCATTGCCAGCTTGATGGATACCATAAATGTGTACGAGGTATGGTGGGTAGCAGGCAGATTCTTCTTGGGTAGAGACAACACTAGACATGAGACAATCCCAAGGATGGCTAAACTACCACCTTGAGCGGGAGCAGAAGGTGCTTTGCACCTCTCGGCATCTGGCCTGTTTAAGGCGATGGTGAGTGTCAGGCTGCCTCACTTCGCTTCAGCCATTCAAGATTGACCCGCGTGTGTCTGTGTGGCCAAGATTTACAGATTCCTCTCTTCAGTCATTGTTTAGGTCGTTACTCTCCAGCCCTCAGATTTTCATAAAGAAACTTAAACTGCTTCCTTGGCTCGGTTGCTGCTAAATCCAGCCAGCCTTCGCATCTAGGCATTAGGCCAAGTGCCAGCAAGCTCTCAGCCAGGCATGAAAGCGAATGAATCAGGATGGCAGGTCCATCTAGAGAACAAATTGCCAGGCTCTGGCTAGAGAAGATGCAGCACAGAAAAGAAAAATGGGAAGCAAGTGAGCTTCAGCTCTCCTCCAGCAAAGAGAGGCCCCGCTGGCTAGAGACAAGAAGTATTGGGGAGTTTGTGCGTGGTCTTAGCTAGAGATCCAGGATAACTATTGTCCCTGCCCATGGGCAGGGCAGGCCTGCACGGCAGCTAGTCTAAACTGAGCTGCTCTTTTACTAGCAGCAGCTCAGCCCTTATTTACTGCCTGCCCCGTGGCTGCTTTTCGTAGAATGTTAGTAGGGCTGCAACTCGATTCAAGAAATCTTAGCTGATTAATCTGTAGAATTGGTTGATTAATTGATGAATCAATTAAAACTTGCATATAATTTCCATAATTTGCATAGATTTCCCAAAACTGAAAAATTCACCAGAAATTGTGGTCAAACTGTTAGACTTGTTTAATTAACATGTTAAACTGCTTAATGAACATTAAAGAGCGGAAAATGTAGGGAAAAAACCCACTAAAAAATGGCCATCTTTTTTAGGTTCTTTACAAGACTGCGCAACATTTTAAAAGTGCTGTTCCATCTACTGGCACTATCCTGCTGTCACCTAGTCCAAGTTCTTTTTGTTTTGCTAAAAGTAGAGTTTCTTTGCGCTATGCTTGCGGTGACCAACAATTTTCCGACCCTTACTAAGTTGCTTGCCAGTGGCGGCAACAGAAAAAGCCTTGTTGATGCTCAGTTGTAGAGTATGAGCGGCACATCTCACATTTTCAAAACTGGATTTCTCAATCTCCAGAATACCATTCCTTGCATTACCTGTGCCTTTTGGTACAACGTTCCCACTGATCTCCCACTCTATTAAAATCGCTCCTTGATTAATCAGAGTGATCATCAATTATTCTGGTTGCTAAGTTGATTAAGGGTTGCCGCCCTAAATATTAGAGCTCAAGAGTCATCTGGTCCAACCCCTTGTTCACATGCAGGATGATTGCAGCTACGCTATCCCTGACCGATGCCTGTCCAGCCTCCTTTTGAAAACCTCCAGTGATGGACAGTCTCCAGCCTCCCTGGGCAACTTGTTCCATTGTTGCACAGCTCTTACTGTTAAATATCATGGGGGGAACTGCCTAACTGAAATCTACCTTCCTGTAAACATGAGTCCATTTATTTCTAGCCCTAGTTAATTCTAGTTCTGCCATTCCTTGCCATCATTGTGGTGGCAACCCTTTAGCTATCTGAAGACTATCATGTCTTCCTTAGTCTTGTCTTGGCTAGGCTAAAGAGATCCAGTTCCTCAGAAAACTTGCTTTCTTGGCCTCTCTCATCTTTGTCACCCTCCTCTGCACCTGCTCCAATTTGTCAATGTTCTTCTTAAATTAAAATGTGCTATTCTTGCCAGCTTCTTGCCATGCTGCCATGTCTCCACAGCCAAGGAGGGGTTTGGAGCTCCAGGGAGACACCGTGGATCATAACACCATTGAGCATGCTCTTCTTACCAACGTCTTCCTGGCTCTGTTCTTCAGGTTGGGGGAAATCTTGAAAAACTTGGGGAAATCATGAGAAGATCTCAAAAGTCACAGAGGGGGGCAAAAGTAATTAAAAACGTGACTTTTGTCACCACTGTGACAAATTCGTAACCCTAGCTATAACATCTGCTAGAAGAGTTAGTGAATTGAACGCATTAGTTTGTAAACCTCCTTATATGGTTGCACATAAGGACAAAGTAGTCCTTCATGAACCAGACAATTACTCTTTCTTTTCCCCTAAACTCCACAATTCCCCTGGGGAAGCGGCTCTTCATACATTAGATTTGGGGAGGGCAACTTTATTCTATCTTGCCAGGACAAAGCCCATTAGAAAGACTGACTCCCTATTCATTTCACCCTCTACAAGAGCTATACGGCAGAGGGTTTCTAAGCAATCTCTTCACAGGTGGATTAAATAATACATTCAAATTATTATTATTATTAAACAAACATTTATATAGCACCAGCAGTGTACCTGGCACTTTACAAAGTAATAAAATAGACACGGTCCCTGCCCCTAGGGCTTACAATCTGAGAGACAGGAGCTGGGGGAGAGACTTAGGAAGGGGAACAGAGGGAGAGACAAGGGGTCTAACATTCATGAAGATGCGAGGTCTCAAGTGCACGTACTTGGCTTGGTTACGATGAGAATGACAGCAGGCAGGTCCATGTTGCAAGGATAAGGGTAAACCGATCGTAGGTATAGGAATAGTGGCTCAGCAGGATAAAGAGTCAGACAGAGCAGAGCGAAAGAGGTGAGTTTTAAGGAGAGATTTGAAGGTATGAAGGGAGGGGGCAAGGCGGATGTGGACAGGGAGGGAGTTCCAGGCATGGGGGGCAGCAAGTGAGAAGGGACGAAGGCGCTTAGGGGAGCAGGGAAGGCGTGGAAGGGTGAGAGAAGGGACAGAGGAGGAGCGAAGTGCACGGGCTGGAGTATGGAGGGCGATAAGTGCAGAGAGGTAGGGGGGAGCAAGGTTGTGAAGAGCTTTATAGGTGAAGACTAGGAGCTTGTGCAGGATTCGTTCAGGAAGGGGAAGCCAGTGAAGCGAAGAGAGGAGGGGCTGCACATGGTCGAAGCGACTGGCGAGGTAGATGACCCTGGCAGCAGAGTTTTGGACAGAGATGAGGGGAGAAAGGTGAGACCGGGGAAGGCCAGTGAGAAGGAGGTTACAGTAATCGAGGCGAGAGATGACCAGAGCATGAACAAGAGTTTTGGCAGACGAGACAGAGAGAAAAGGGCGAATCTTAGCAATGTTATGGAGGGAGAAGCGACAGGATTTAGCAACAGAGTCAATGTAGGGTTTAAAAGAAAGGGCTGAGTCAAAGATGAAGCCTAGGCTACGGGCTTGGGGGACAGGCAGGATGGTGACTCCATCAATAGTTATTGACAGTGAGGAAGGAGAGGAAGGATGAGGGGGGAAGATAAGGAGTTCAGTTTTAGCCATGTTGAGTTTGAGTTGACGTTGAGACATCCAGGTAGAGATGTCAGAGAGACAGTTGATGAGACGAGCTTGAACAGAGGGAGAGAGAGAGGGAGTAGAGAGATAGAGTTGAGTGTCATCAGCATAGAGGTGGTATTGGAAGCCATGGGAGGCAATGAGTTTGCCTAAGGATGAGGTATAGATCGAGAAGAGGAGAGGGCCAAGAACAGAGCCTTGAGGAACACCAACTGAGAGGGGGAAGGAGGAGGAGGCGGAGTTGGAGAGAGACACATTAAAGGAGCGGTCAGAGAGGTAGGAGGAGAACCAGTTATGGACAGAGCCACAAAAGCCAAGGGAGTGAAGGGAATCCAGCAAGAGTGAGTGGTCAACAGTATCGAAGGCAGCAGAGAGATCAAGGAGGACAAGAATGGAATAGAGACGTTTAGATTTAGCCACCAGAAGATCGTTGGTGATCTTAGCGAGAGCAGTTTCAGTAGAATGAAGGGGGCGGAAGCCAGATTGGAGGGGGTCAAGGGAGGAGTTGGAGGATAGGAAGTCAAGGCAGCGGGAGTAGACAACACGTTCAAGCAGCTTGGAAGCAAAAGGAAGGAGTGAGACAGGACGATAGCTAGAAGGGTCAGAGGGGTCAAGAGTGGACTTTTTGAGAATAGGAGAGACTGTGGCATGTTTGAAGGCAGAAGGGAAAGAGCCAGTAGAGAGGGAGAGGTTGATGATGTGCAGGAAGGAAGGGGCGACAGTGGGAGTAATGGAGGTGAGGAGGCGGGAAGGAATGGGATCAAGGGGGCAAGTGGAAGGGTTGGAGGAGGAGAGCAGAGAGGAGATTTCCTTAAGGGAGGCAGGGGAGAAGGAGGACATGAGAGAAGGAGGGGGAGGAGGGAGAGGGGTGGGAGTGGGAAGAGAGGAGTGGGAAGCGATGTCGAGGCGGATCTTGTCTATCTTGGAGGTGAAGAAGGAGGCAAGATCCTGAGCAGAAAGGGAAGAAGGAGGGGGAGGACAGGGAGGCTTGAGGAGGGAGTCAAAGGTAGAGAACAGGCGGCGAGGGTCCCGAGAACAGGACTCAATGCGGGAGGCATAGTAGTGTTGTCTAGCAAGGGAGATAGCAGAAGTAAGGGTGGAGAGACAGAATTTGAAGTGAAGGAAGTCAGCGTGAGAATGGGATTTGCGCCAGAGTCGTTCAGCAGCACGAGTGCAAGAACGGAGGTGGCGGATACTAGGGGTGAGCCAAGGACGGGGGTTGTGGGAGAAGGCAGGGCGGGAAGAGAGAGGGGCATGGGAGTCAAGTGTGGAGGAGAGAGAGGCGTTGAGAGCAGAGACAGCGGAGTCAGGGGAGGAGGAAGAGAAGACTGTAGGAAGAAGGGGAGAGAGAGAGGAGGCAAAGTCCAGGGGATCAATAGCTTGAAGGTCACGGAAGGGGCGTAGAGAAGGGGAAGAGGAGGGGGGACAGTGGGAAATGTTGAAAGAGGCAAGGAAGTGGTCTGATATAGGATGAGGATCGAAGGAGAGATCAGCGACAGAGCAGTTTCTAGAGAGGACAAGATCAAGAGAATGGCCATTAGTATGGGTGGGGGAGTTGGTCCAAAGGTGGAGGTTGAAGGAGGAGGCTAGGGAGAGGAAGCGAGAGACTGAGGGCTGAGATGGGTCATCAACATGAATGTTGAAGTCACCAAGGATGAGAGTGGGGATATCAACAGAGAGGAAGAAAGTGAGCCAGGACTCAAAGTCAGAAAGAAAGGAAGAGAGAGGACCAGGGGGACGGTAGATGACAGCAACACGTAGATGGAGGGGGGAGTAGAGGCGCACGGAGTGAGCCTCAAAGGTATGGAAGGAGAGAGAGGGGGGAGGAGAAATTGGTTGGAACTGACAGGATTTAGCAAGAAGGAGGCCCACCCCACCACCCCGTCCTTCAGGGCGGGGTTGGTGAGAGAAGGAGAGACCCCCACAGGAGAGGGTAGCAGGCGTGACAGAGTCCGAGGGAGTGATCCAAGTTTCAGTAAGGGCAAGGAGCTGGAGGGAGCGAGAGAGGAAAAGATCATGGATATAGGGAGCTTTACTGATAGATGAGCGACAGTTCCAGAGGGAGCAGAAAAATGGTAGTTGATGAGGGGGGAGGCAAGGAATAGGGATAAGATTGGGAGAAGGGGAGCGTCGTGGTAGGCTAGAGACAGGAGGAATAGGGATAAGATTGGGAGAAGGGGAGCATCGAGGAAGGCTAGAGACAGGAGTGGAAGTGGAGCAATGAGAGAAGGTAGCCAAGGGAGAAAAGGATGTATGGGGGAGGTTAGAGAGTGGTGATTGGTTGTGGGGAGGAAGAAGCTGGGAGGAGAAAAGTAGAGGGAGAAAAAGATGGACAGGAAGAGGAGAAGGGGAGGAGGGAAAGAAAAGGCGAGAAAATAGGGCAGACATGTTAGTGAGTAAGATAGGAGGGGGAAATACAGTAGAAAAGGAAATGGAGAAAAGTAGCTGTAAGGAGCGTGCCTTTCGGCCCGCTGGTCAGTGGAGCTTGGGGTGGCAGGAATGCCAAACCCCAGGAGAGTCGCGGTGTCCTCAAGCGATGACAGCCGAGGATGCTGGGAGCGTATACAGATGAGCTGCAACCTCACCAGTTCTCAGCCCACTGGTTGGTGGATCTTGGGGTGGCAGGAAGGCCAAACCCCAGGAGAGTCGCGGTGTCCTCAAGCGATGACAGCCGAGGATGCTGGAAGCGTATGCAGACGAGCTGCAACCTCACCAGTTCTCGGCCCGCTGGTCGGTGGAGCTTGGGGTGGCAG
The DNA here is from genome assembly GCA_003113815.1 of Sphenodon punctatus. NCBI lineage: Eukaryota > Metazoa > Chordata > Lepidosauria > Sphenodontia > Sphenodontidae > Sphenodon > Sphenodon punctatus. Next base: position 1,221,681 of record QEPC01006276.1, read on the forward strand.
CTAACTCATCTTAGATTTACTTAGATGCTAACTCATCAAATGTTTTATGAGTTAGCATCTAAGTAAATGCCTCAGGACTTTTGATCGCATTCTCTGATGGCAGCATCTTTAGCTGCTCTTATGTACATTCCTTTGTTAGAGATTTGTAAAGCAGCTATGTGGAGTTCGGTTCACACCTTCGCCAAACACTATGCTATTGATCTGGCTGTTAGGACACAGTTCGAATATCTGTTTTGCAAGCCTTATTTTAACTCCTTCCCTCCATGAATTCACTTGCTAATCTTCTTTGAGAGCCTCTCCACATATGCACAGAAAGTAGAAGGGTATGTTACTAACCTGTAACGATTGTTCTTAAAGAAGAAGCCTCTCCTCACACACACAACCATCCTGTCCTGCCTTCAAAAGAGTTTTCTCCTAATTTTTGTGAAATGTAAATTATAATTTAAATGGTAAAACATTGTAAAATTGTAGTTCTCTAATTGTAAAACATTAATTAGGCAGGCGAAGAGAGAATATGAAGAGAGACTTGCTAAAGAGGCAAAAACTAATAATATATATTTTTTAAAAGTAGTTCAGAAGCAAGAGGCCTGCTAGACAGTCAGTTGGGCTGTTAGATGACCAGGGGGCAAAAGGGGCGCTCAGGGAGGATAAGGCCATTACAGAGAAGCTGAATGAATTCTCTGCTTCAGTCTTCACTTCAGAGGATGTTGGGGAGATACCATGCCAGAACTATTCTTTGGAGGTGATGAATCAGAATAGCTATCACAAATCAATGTGACTCTGTCAATTTGCTCTAGAACCTCTTACAAACTAAATAGTAACCAGGGACCAGATGGCATTCACTCCAGAGTTCTGAAGGAACTCAGATATGAAATTGCAGACCTACTACTGGTGATTTGTAGCCTATTGCTAAAATCTGCCACTGTACCTGAGGACTGGAGGGTAGCACATGAAACGCCGATATATAAAAAGGCTCCAGGGACGATCCTGGAAACGACAGACCACTGAGCCTGATATCTGTGCCAGGCAAAATGGTGGAGATGATTCAGAACAGAATTACTGGGCATACTGATAAACATGGCTTAATGGAGAAGAGTCAACATGGATTTAGCAAAGGGAAGTCATGCCTCACTAATCTATTATAATTTTTTGAGGGTGTAAATAAGCATATGGATGGGGTGAGCCAGTCAATATAGTGTACCTAGATTTTCAGAAAGTGTTTGAGAGACTCTTGAGGTAATTAAAAAATCATGAGATAGGAGGAAGTGTCCTATTGTGGACTGGTAGCTTGTTAAAGGATAGGAAACAAAGAATAGAACTAAATGGTCAGTTTTCAATGAAGAGAAATAAATAGTGAGTGCCCCAGGGATCTGTATTGGGAGGGACCGGTGTTGTTTAATGTATTCATTAATGATCTGGAAACAGGAGCAAAGAGAGGTGATCAAATTTTCAGATGAGACAGTGTTATTCAAGGTAGTTAAAACACAGACTGTGAAGAATTGCAAGAGGATCTTGTAAGACTGGGTGACTGGGCATCTAAATGACAGATGAAATTTAATGTGAACAAGTGCAAAGTGATGCACATAGGGAAAAATAACCCAAACTATGCGTACACAATGCTGGATTTTAAATTAGGAGTTACCACTCTGGAAAAGTACCTTGGAGTCCTTGTGGACAAATACATTGAAATCCTCAGCTCAGTGTGTGATGGTGGTCAAAAAAGCAAACAAAATGTTGGGAATTATTCATAGAGAGAGAGAGAGAATAGAACTGAAAATATAATGCCACTAATACTATATAAAGCTATGGTGCGATTGCACCTTGAGTATTGTGTGCCAGTCTGGTCACCCCATCTCAAAAATGATATAGTAGAAATAAAAAAGGTAGAGAGAAGGACAACAAAAAGTATGGAACAGCTCTCCTATGAAAAAAGACTAGATAGGTTAGGGCTCTTCACCTTGGAGAAGAGTTAACAGAGGAGATATGATAGAAGTTTATAAAATCATGAGTGGTGTGGAACAAGTAAATGAGGAATAGTTATTTACCCTCTCAATTAGTACTAGAACTTGGGGACACCCCATGAAACTAACAGGTGGCAGATTCTAAACAAATACAATAAAGTATTTTTTCAATAAACACACAATTAAGTTTGGAATTTATTGCCAGAAGATGTGGCCAAGGCCAGTAGTATAGCAGAGTTTAAAAAAGGATTGGACAAGTTTCTGGAGAATAGGTCCATTAGCAGCTATTAACCAGGTAGGTTCTGGGAATCGTAACCTCTTACTGTCGGGATCTGGGAGTAAACAATGGAATGATCATTGTGACCTGTTGGGTACTTCTTCCAAGCAACTGAGATTGGCCACTGTTGGAGACGAGTGCTGGGCTCAATTGGACTGACCCAGTATGGCACTACTAACGTTCTTACATTGAATTCTCTGCCTTGAGAGAAAGGAGTGAAGTGGCGGGGAGTGGGGCAGTATTTATAGTCCCTCTGGTGATGTCACCTCTCCTCTCCCCGCCTAGAAGCTGCTTGGTTAATTTGTCCAGTCTTGGTGCTACAAGGTGTCAAACTGTGTGTGTGGGGAGAGGCTTTTTCCCAAAGAACAAACATTACAGGTAAGTAGCTTGCCCTTTCTGTGAAGGGCCTCGGCATCTCTTTGGCTGCCTTCCATGTGTGACAGGAGTTTAACTTGTCTCTTGCTGGTTGACTGCAAGTTGATTTAGCTCCAGCACAAAGTGTAATTTGCATTTGGATTGCAGCCCACACCAGCATTCTCCACTAAGTTGGAAAAGGATCACTGCTTGTGCTTTGACCTTGTAGGAGGTACCCTTGGCCCAGAGCTGAAACCCACCCCATAGGGACATGGAACCAGAGCCAAGGGGTATGCCAAAGTAAGGAAAATGTTTATTTATTAGATCAGAGTCACTAGTCACGAAATGGAGGTTACTTACCAGTAACTCTGTTCTTCGAGAGAGCTCCGCGTATTCTCACTTTAAGGATCACTTCCTGCTTTGCAGGCACTGGGAGACCTTGATGTCAGCAGTTTCCAGGCAGAAAACCTGGAAAGATCTAGAACATGGTGAGGGCTCCACCCCGCCATCCCCCCTCCCATCCTGTCAAAAGCGCAGGCTCAAGGTCACGACTCTATAAATAGGGGAGGAGCCCACGCCGCCTCAGTTCCTTCCAACTCCGTCCCAGGAGAAGATTTCAATAGGTACATTCGAGACAGAGGGGAAGGAGAGCGGGTTGTGAGAATATTCGGAGCTCTCTCGAAGAACAGAGTTACTGGTAAATAACCTCTATTCCTTCTTCGAGGATCTCCGTGATTCTCACTCTTGGGAGGGTGAATAGCAGTTCATAACACCTACCTCAAGGTGGTGGGAGTTGAGGAAGTTAGTCAAAGAGAGATTGTAGAACTGCTTCCCCCACTAAGGTATCCGACTTTGCCGCTAGGTCCAAAAAGTAGTGTTTAGCGAACGTGTGAAGAGAGGACCATGTAGCAGCTTTACATATGTCTATGATCGGGACACTTTGAAGGTTAGCCAGGGTTGTGGCTACTGCTCTAGTCAAGTGGGCTCGCAGATGACTAGGTGGTGTCTTCCCAGCTTGCTGATAGCATCTTTGAATACAGAGAAGAATCCACTTTGAAAGTCTCTGGGAGGTGACCTTAACTCCGACTCGTTTTCCCCCATAGGAGATGAAGAGCGCATTGGAAGCTCTGATGTGTCTAGTTCTGTCAATGTAGAATGAGAGGACCCTCTTTAAATCTAGGGTGTGCAGAGCCTGCTCCATACGGGATGACTGTGGTCTTGGGGAAAAAACTGGTAAGGATATAGTCTGGTTAAGATGAAAGGGGGAGTCTGGTTAAGATGAAAGGGGGATAAATGAAGGGTCAGTCCTGAGATCAACCTTGTTGTAAAAGTGAATGTAGGGCAGGGAGGCTCTGAGTGCTGCTAACTCTTTGGGCTGAAGTGATGGCCACTAAGACGACTGTTTTAATAGACAGGTTTTCCATGGACCAAGAAGCCATGGGTTCAAATGGAGGGCCCATTAATTTCAATAACACCAGATTAAGTTCCCACTGTGGAACTGGGTGGGTAATGGGGGGGGGAGGGGGGGATGTGTTGAGAAGACCCTTCCAGAAGGTCCTCATTAAAGGGTAGGAGAACAGGGTTTCTGCACTAGCCAGTGTAAGGCGAGACGATAGAGCGGCCAAGTGTACTTTAATGGAGGAGAGGGAGAGTCCAGATTCTTGGAGATGCAGCAGATATTTGAATATATGATCCATTTTAAGAGAGGTTAATGGTGTGTTTAAGGCTGTGTAGCACACCCTGGTTGAAGGGCGCCAAGAATTTAATAAGATAGTCATAACCTCTGGGGATAAGTCTTCTGCCCTGAAAGGATCAACCAGATGCAAAGATGAAGCATTTTCAGGTCCTGGTGGAAAATTGTGCCCTGGTGGCGGGATAAGAGTTCTGGTCTGAGGGGATGTTCCATGACCTTGGTTGCCAATTCCTTGAGGGTCTGGAACCACATTTGTCTTGGTCAAAGAGGGGCTATGAGAATTATATGGGATGGATCGGATCTTGTGGAACACCTTGTGAAGCAGGGGCGTTGGGGGGGGAAAGCATAGAGGAATTCCCCACTCCAGGAGATAATAAAGGCATCCAACACTGAGCCTGGAGCTAGACCTGTCTGGCTGCAGAAATTTGGCATTTTTGTGTTTTGCTGCGGTGGCAAAGAGGTCTACGGAAGAAGTACCCCAGGTCCTGAAGATGTCGTCCAGAACGCTGTCGTTTAGGAACCACTTGTGGTGATCGGATAGCTGGTGGCTGAGGTGATCTACGACGGAATTTTCCTGGCCTGCCAGGTGTATCACCTGAAGGTGAATGTCATGTTTGATGCTCCAAGTCCAAATTGCCTCTAGTTCAAGAGAGAGGTGTGTAGATCATGCCCCTCCCTGTTTGTTGAGGTACCACATGGCTGCAGTGTTGTCTGTGATGACCAGGATGTTCTTTCCCTTTATGTGTGCCACAAGGGCTCGGAGTGCCCAATGTATGGCTCTTAGTTCCAGCAGGTTTATGTGGATCCGCCTTTCCTCTAGGGACCAGAGGCCGTGAACTCTGAGGTGTGCCATTTGCACACCCCAGCCTGTGAGGGAAGCATCTGTTGTGATGGAGATGTCTATGTGCGGAAGTTCGAAAGGGATACCCTGGAGTTCGTGAGTCGGGTTTGTCTACCAACAAAAGCTCTGTAGGAGTTTGTTTGGCAGGGTTACCTTCCTGTTGAAGGAGTGTAGGTCAGGACAGTATACCTGCTTGAGCCATTGCTGTAGAGGCCTCATGTGAAGTCTTGCATAGGGGGTTACCATTGTTGTGGACGCTAGGAAACCCTGGAGGTGGAGGAAGAAGCGTATCGTCCTGGTGCTGTGGGAGCGTAGGCGGTCTATAACATGTGTGATGTTGTCGAATCTGTCCTGAGGGAGATAAGCTCTGGACTGGCTCGTGTTCAGGAGAGCTCCTATGAATTGTAGGTGTCTTATGGGGGTGAGATGCGATTTCTGTAAGTTTACAAGCAGTCCCAGGTTCTGTAGAAGTGACACGGTTCATAGAATGTGTCTCAGTAGATTGGCTCTGGAAGAGGTGACTAGGAGCCAATCATCTAGATAAGGGTATACTTTGATGTTCATTTTTCGCAGATGGGTGGCGACGACAGCTACGCACTTCGTGGAAACCCTCGGAGCAGTGGAGAGTCCAAAAGGGAGGACCGTGTACTGGAAGTGTTGGTCTCCTACAATGAAGCACAAGTATCGTCTGTGAGAGGGTCTGATTGAAATATGAAAGTAAACATCCTTGAGATCAAGGGAGGATAACCAATCTCCTTGTTGTAAGCCCAGAAAAATAATAGGGAGAGAAGTAATGCGGAATTTGTATCTTTTTATGTATCTGTTCCATTGGCGGCTGCTGAAGGAATAATTAGGCTAGCCGCAAGGTCTATTGGAATTACTATGTCCTACATTTTGAAGGTATACAAGGCCAAGATTCATTCTTTGCTAACTTATGGCATGGAGATCCAGCTAGAAGAAAATTCAAATATGTTAGAAATAGTACAAAACAAATTTCTTCTAAGCCTATTGGGACTACCCCAGGGAGCACCGGCAGTGATAATAAGGGCAGAAACAGGCATATTGTCAGCGGCTAGTATTGGAAGGCAAGTAATGCCTGCGTTATTGGCTTAAACTTTGTGAGTGCAGTAACTCAGCTTTGTTCTCTCTTTGTTTGAGCGAGAAACTTGAGCAGTCTTCGGTACCATCTTATCCATGGCTGACTCAGGTTTCCTCTTACCTAAGTAATTTGGGCTTCTCGTTTGTTTACCCTTGGACCCAATCCAGTGGAAATCCCTGATAATGACTAGGGTGGAAGATATTGCGAGACAAGAAGCACTGACACTGTTAGCAGGGTGGAAGGTGGCCCCTTGCTACTACTATTTGAAGGGACACCACCAGTTCGAGTGATATCTAGATATTTTAAAAGACAGGAACCTGCGCAGAGCCTTTATGCATCTACGTTTTCAGCTATATGACTTCGCTGTTCTGTCTGGTTGCCTTAGTGGTAGGCCCAGGGCCGGCTCCAGGCATGTGCCACACGTGCGGCCGCACATGGCCCCGTGGCCAGCTGGGGCCTCGCACTTGCCTGGCTGGGCAGCAGGCTGCAGCCAGCTTCTCCCCCAGAAAGTGATTCTTCCTCCCCTCCCTGGCTCCAGACCCCATCCCTCACCTGCCTCTGCCTTCTAGTAGTGCTGCAGCGGCAGCAGCAGCGGGGACACTGGATCGGGCTGGGAGATAAGGCTGTTTACAAACAGCTCCTCCCCACGTGCTGATCAGAAGGTTGCTACCTTGTAAAGAAGGTTCTTCGAGATGGCTCCCAACATTCTCACAACTGGGTTGTGCGCGCTCACCCTGTTCAAATAATAGACCACATGATGGTCTTGAGCTCCTCTGGTATAAAAAGAACCCTCCCCCTCTGAATGACAGTTCCTTTCAACCCTTTCTAGAAATATAAGAAAAGAATTCCATGCGGGGCTGGAAGGGTGGGTGTTGTGAGAATGTTCGGAGCCATCTCAAAGAACCTTGTTTGCAAGGTAGCAACCTTCTGTTCTTCTTCGAGTGGCTCCTCACATGATATTTTTACATGGCTCCGCCGGGTGGGGAGTCCGTGGGCGCGCCAGTGCATGGATGGGGCATGCACACAGCTGCACACACATCCCCACTCACCCACCACTCATCCACACCCACATAGTAACCACCATTTCCCCCGGTTGCTCCGTGCGTGGGGATGAGTGGGGGGGTGAGTGGGGATGCGTGTTAGGCGAGCGCGCACGCACCCCCACTCACCATGGGCGCGTGCACCACGTCATTCACATGGGGTTCCCCCACCCATGAACACACAGAAATCTGCGTGTTTACGGCTGGGAGGAGAGACCCGTGTAAAAAGGGCCACATTCTCACAACTGTCTTACTTATACTATCTTAGGTAGGAATTTAGGATGTAAAGCAATATCTATTCTGTCTTGGAAAATAAATCTGCAAATATGGTTCTGAGATTATTATGGCTGCTATTTCACTAACTCTTCTTAATGAAGTTATTGCTAACAGGAATACTGTCTTTAAACCCGCACCCCATAACCAGTTCATTTGCACCCCCATATAATCAATTCACGCTGCCCCGTGGGCACAAATTAAATGGTTATGGGTGGGGGCAGCGTGAATAGATTATATGGGGGCGGGGGCAGAAATGAACTGGTTATGGGGTGGGGGCAGCATGAACTGATTATGGGGGCACAACTGAACTGGTTATATGTCTCTTTTCATGGCATAATGCGCTTAATAAGCTAGCTGCATTTTGGGTGTCTTGTGTGTGTGATAGCAGCACCTCTGGACTGGTCACACCGCATGCGTGCACAAGGCACAGGCGGCACTGGCAGCAAGAAGCAACAGGCCCTGGAGGCCAGACTGGCTAAGCTCACCCCCTGGCCCCTCCTCCAGTAAGGCAGTGGACGCAGTCAGTCTCTCTGTGCCTGTGTCACTGCCCACTTGGCTGCCCCTACAGTGGAACCACTCCTGGGGAGTGGTGGTAGACACTTGGCTGGGGAGTGGGAGAAGCATTAGGAGGCCATGCTTCTCCATGGTTGCTTGGAGAGGTGGAGAATGGAAATCCTTCCTGTCCAGAGGGAGTAAGTTTTATGTAAATGTATACATTTGCATAATTAGGTGGTGCCTAAATATGCAAATTAGGCCCCGCACCAAGACTTCGCACATGGCCTCACAAACCCTGGGGCCGGCCCTGGGTAGGCCCCACAAAGATCAGGTTTGTCCTTGTATGAGCACTGAGATAGAGGACCTCCATCACATCCTCTTTAGTTGTTCCTTTTATGAGGCTATAAGGCAAACTTGGCTTGTTCCAATATACCCAGGGAATAAATTTATATCTCCCCTGGCTAAAATTGTTTATTTATTGACTTCATGAGAGGACTCTGTTATTCGTGCAGTGGCTCTATTTGCCTGCTTGGCTGTAAAGATACAAAAGGAAACACTAGCAGAATAATGTGTTTTTAGCTTTAATGCTGGTTGTTAATATTTTATTGGCTTTTTGATTTATTTGACAATGAAAAAGGTCAATTTGTTTCTTAGTCCAACAAATTTGGTATGTATTGATATTTTATCGTTAGATTTTATATTTGTATTATATATTTTTGTTATGTTTTCTATTGGCCATGGCGAAAGCTTGTGCCCAATAAATATATTCATTCATTTATGTATCCGTTGAGAAGTCTAAGATCCAGGATGGGTCTGAACCCCTCACCCTTCTTGGGGACTACAAAATAACTGGAGTAGAATCTAGTATTTTTTTCTGAAAGAGGAACTTTTTCTATAGCTCTTTTTAAGAGGAGCTTCTCAATTTCCAGAAGTATTTGAGTTTTGTAGGGGGAGCCCCAAAGGGGCAGGGGAGGGGAGTTGGGAGGAAACATATGAAACTGAATGACGTAGCCAGACTTAATTATTTCTCTGACCCAGCGGTCACAGGTGAGGGACGCCCATTGGTCGTAGAAGGGCAGAAGACGGTTAAAGAAGGAGGGAAAACCCTCCTTTCCTCTCTTGATCTGAGGTAGGCTAAAAACGATTTTGGGGGGTTGCCCAGATGAAGAATTGGAAGAAGCTCTCCCTCTTCCCCTCTGTTAAATCTCCTTCGAGGCTGGGAGAAGGAGGGTTGGGATTGCTGGTATTGCGGGGAGAAACGCCTCCCAGTCTGGAATGGATAGGACGAGCGTTGCTTGGGGGTGTAGGAGTAAGGGGCAGGAGATGGGTAGAATCTCTTCCTCATTGCCCTAATAACCCCAGTAGATCTAGCAGTCTGGCCAGTTTCCTTTATTTTCCTGAGGGTTTAATCCGTGGATGAAGCGAAAAGACCCTCACAGTCAAAGGGCAAGTCCTCGATCCTAGTCTTATTCTCTGGGATGAGAGCTGTGGATCTAAGCCAGGCATGCCTCCTCAGAGTTATGGCAGAGGCCATCTCTCTAATGTTACAATCGGCGATGTGCATATTTGTCGTTAGCTGTAATTGGGATATTTGCATTCCCTCCTTCTAGATGGCAGCTATCTGATTGGTGTCCATTGTTTTGCTCAACTGAGACCAGAGCCAGTGTTGGTAACTGCACATAGCGGAGGCATAATTAGAAGCCCTCAGGGACAATGTCTCAGAAGAGAAGATCTTTCTCCCCCAGGACATCCAAACATCTCCCTTCCCTGTTGGATGGGCAAGTTTGAAGGCCCCCTGCTCTAGTCTTGTGCAAGGCTGCTGCAATGACCAAAGAATTAGGAGGGTGTTTGTAAAAAATATTTGCCCCTTCTTTGGGGATGGCATAAAGGGAGTCAGCCAGCTTTGTTAATAGAGACAGCAGAAGAGGGTTTGGCCCATACCGAGGTGGAAGGTTCCATGAGCTGTTCAAACATGGAGAATATAATGTGGCCTGATTCCCCGCTACCTAAGATACCAAAAACTGGCCCCGACTGGGTCTTCCTGACCACCTCGGTGGGGGAGTTTAGGCAATGCTGAGACAAGTCTCTTCAGCATGTACTGGAAGGCCTTCGTGTCCTCTGTAGCCAGGACAAGATTAGGTTCAGACATGGTATCCGGTGGGGAAGGAGAAATTGTCTCCTCCTCTAGGATAGGTGAAGAGGATGATGATGAAGGGGATGTAGGCCTTCCTGTTGAAGCCTCCAGATCAGGTGGAGGCTGCCCCAAAGCAGGGTGATCGGAGAGAGGTTGCCCTAAGAGGGAGTTGAGGAAGGTGGTCCCCAGGGACTGCACTGACTTGTTACCAGTAGGTAGATTCACTGCTCGCTGCGCAGTTTCCTGTCCTTCAAGTTCAGGAACTGATGGAACCACAGAGCAGGACCGGGCGGGAGGGGGAGGTTGACCCCTTATGTCCTGTACTGGCATCAGGTCCAGTGGTGGACGAGTGACCGGTACTGATGCGACGTCTGTAGGAGGAGGTCTGGACACTGTAGCAATTGGAGGTGTGCAGGGAGGAGCAAGCAGGATGTAGCCGCCTACGTGCGGTGGAACAGTAGCGCTCATATTAGGAGGGTGGCTTGAAAACTCCATGGTGTCAAAATCAGCCCTGGATGGGTATGGTGGAGATCTGCTCTGAGAGCGGAAAGGGTACCAGTGACTCTTGAGATAGTCATAGTATCGACAGTACCGTGAGCCCTCATACGAGGAGCAGGGAGAGTGCATCCTCTGATCCCTGTGGTACTGAAGGGTTGTGTCCAGTAGCCTGGAAGGGGGTCTGCATACCTGCTAGGCCTGTCCGACTGCAGGGTTCTATGCCTGGCAGGAGACCTGGATCTTGATTGTCTATGCCAGCGGTGCTCACTGTGGTGAGAAAGGGAGCAAGAGTCCCAGTGTCATTCCCGATATGGAGGCAGCGCCACCTCTCGAGGGCAAGTGGTAGGAATGGGCTGTGGAACGCTTACCGGTTGTACCGTAGGAATCAGCACAGGTACCGACAGCGTCAGAGGTAGCAGGGTCCGTTCAGAATTGGAGAGAATAGCCTCTACATCCAAACTGCGGAGGGTTCCCTCTGCCTTGGTTCTCTTTCCCTTCTTCTTTTTCTTTCCTCCCCAGGGCGTTTGGTGGTATGTTCCCTGGTGCGAGAATCACTCTTAGAATGGGAGGTGCTTCTGGCCATTGATGGTACCGTTTCCGGAACCTTGCTGGTCTCGGCACCTGTGGTACCGGTAGTGCTCTGGGGTTCCAACGGAGCTGCAGGCACCGTAGGCTTCGAATCCATCCTAGGCATTGCTGAGTGCCCGGTGGGGAGCCTGAGAGGCCCCTCTTCACCACCCTGTAGTGCCCCTCTCGTGAGAATGTCCTGGAGTTGGAGAGCCCTAGCCCTTCTTGTCTTAGTGGAAAGGGCAGCACGGGCCTTACAAGTGTGGGTGTTGTGGGTCTCTCTGAGATAGGCTAGACACTGTGAGTGCTGATCACTTACCGATAGAGTTGCCGGGCAGGAGTGGCAGTGTTTGAATCCTGCCTGCTTGGGCATAGTCCGACACACCTGCGGTAGAAGTGGGTGGAGTCCGGGGGATGAACCCTGCGGACTAAGGCACAGGCACTCAGATCTATACAATGTTGTTCTAGATGGTATTCTAACTGTATTTTTTAAATTATTATTATTTTACTTTTTTTACTACTGACAAAAGCACTGAAGTCTTCCCAACGCGATGCGGTTGGAAGGAACTGAGGCGGCAAGGGCTCCTCCCCTATTTAGAGTCCCGTTCTCACGCGATCTTGAGCCTGCGTTATTGGCAGGATGGGAGGGGGGAATGGAGGGGCAGAGCCTTCACCATGTTCTAGATCTTTCCAGGTTTTTTGCCTGGAAACTGCTGACATCAAGGTCTCCCGGTGCCTGCAAAGCAGGAAGTGATCCTAAGAGTGAGAATCACGGTGATCCTCAAAGAACAACCTAGGACTCTGCCTCCGACAGACCCAGAGAAAGCTTGCAGGAGGGTCTGAAGAAGGGTTTCAGCCTGAGAGCTTACAAACCCGTTTTGGTACAGAGTATGTTGTTTACACATCCGGCCAGAACCAGCTGGATAACATATGAAGTAGTACATTAAAAAAATTGTTACAGGCACATTCAGTCTTACATCCTTTGACACATACATTGTTGATTGGTAAACATCCCAGGGTGGCTACATTGTTGACAAGTAACCCTATTGACTAGCAAATTAATCACTGACTTTGAAAGATGAGGTTTCTATCCCTATGCTCACATTCGAGGAGAATATTCCTGAATGTATCCTTTCCCAGGAGATTGGAATAGGATGGAGCCAGCTTGTCTGCTCCCCAAAGGTATACACTTGTATATACTCCTCCCGACCTGCTTTTTGAGAGTGAGCTCAGTCATGCAGTTGGGCACCTCACTCTGAGCACTTTAGTAAAACTTTAGCTATTTGTTGTCAGGGGAGTAAATGCTTTGGCCTGATTTCACTACATGAGTTTGAACAAGGAGGGAGCAGGTGTTCTGCCACTGTCAGCCATGCCTTCCTTTTCAGGCTCTGACCGTTCAGAACACACCCTGCTGAACCCTGAATTCATTCTAGCCCAGCAATTAAAATGTAACCCACAGCATTTAGCCACAGCTTATCCTGTGGGAACACTGCCCGTTTAGCCTAGCATCTACATAAAAAGGAATGGAGGCTCTTGCAACTCTCAGTTGCTCAAACCTTGAGCGTCTTTAGACATAAGAGAGATTGGGTGTCAAAACACCTAAGCACTTGTTTGGCTATTGTGTGTAAGCACCGTAACCGTCCCAACACCAATTTGGCCACCTGTTGAACATGCAATGTGAACATCATTGCATCACAAAGACAATGTGTGTGTTCTGGCTGAACACGTGGCCAACATTGTGTCTAATGTTATCACGTGGCATGTTAACAGGTACAACATGAGGAACAAGGTGGCAGCACTTGCATGCTGAGATTGGGTAGCGAGTAAAACACCAATTTACCCCAAGATGGGCTGTGTGTCTAAGCAGCGCCACATGGTGAACACAGGGCCAAACCGGTGTTCATATCTAGGTCAAAACACACATTCAGACACCTGTTGATATTATGTCTAAAGACACTCCTAGTCTTTGCTTAGGGTGGTTAGCACCTTGTTAACTGTCAAGGGATGAGAAACAAGACAAGCAATTCCACTTCCTAGGATACTTGTGCTCATGATTACAATCATGAATGATGATCAGTGGTGCCAGCAGAAAGGTCAAAGACTGAATGACAATACGGAGCGAACTTGCACCCTGCTGCCTTTTACATGTATGCTATTAGCTGTCTTGATTCTTCACAATGAGGTTCATAAAGGTACAATTTGCAACCTTGATCACTCTTCCAGAAAGCATGGAGTGCAATTTCTTGCAGTGGGGAGGGGAATAGCATTGACTGTTTCATGTTTGGTCAAACTGATACAGCATTGGCAATATTGGATTTGCAGTATATCTTGGATAGTCCATTTCCTGGCTCATGTTTCTGGTGTGACTTTCCCAGACAAACAAATCTCCTTTTGGTAATAGGAGGCAAAGGAGTGGGGAAACTGCCTAGCAAATACCATCAGTGTGCATGAGGACAAGTTCATGTAGGTCCATTGTGCATTAGGTGAGGATCTATATCTTGCAAATGCTGGGATACTTTGTCTCAGGATTTCCCCCTCCCAAAAGGCACAGGTTTTCCATTTAAGCCTAAAGGGCTTCCTTTTAGAATCCATGTCAGGACATGAGGGCTCTAGAGGTCAGAATGAGTTCAGCCTGAAGACTTAACACTGTTGAGAAGGGAACAGATATGCTCTAAATTGAATATTTTCTCCTCCATGTGCGGTACATCATGGGTGTTCAAACAAGTCTTCCTGACCACAGGATCAGTCATTTGCATACCCACTCCAAAGGACAGGTAGGCCAGAAGGAAACACAAAAATGCATTTGGAGTTTCGTTTGTTTCCTGACTTTTTACAACTGCCGTAGATTTCCCCTTTGGGGTTTGACACACACACCCCCTCCTGCAACTGAATTGTGTTTGCATGTAACTCTGCAGAACTGATTCTCAACACAGCACTGATTGTAAGTGAGTCCAGGGAAAATCTGCATTGTGTTGTCTAGCAGTGATAAACCAAGTGATATTTAAAGAGCAGGAGGGGAGAGAGAACATTTGATTGCTATCGAGTTAGCCTGGGTTTGAATTGGTGACTGATTCCCAAATGGGGATTGTGCAGTGCTTGGAAGATCAGAGCCTTGGTGGTTAAAAACTCCCTATCCCATTCTGAAGCTCTTGAAAGAACATTAACCATGTCTGCATATTTTCTTGCATTCATGTTGGCCTAGGTAACACACATGCCTGGATTTGGAATGGAAAACCAGGGTTTTTCATTGGACCTTGATATCTCCTTTCAAAATTGGACATTAAAAGGCATGAAAAGCCTGCAACGCATTAGATAACTTGGCATTTCAGTTGGAACAAGCTCTGATGTACCTCAGCCAGGCAGCTCAAATGTAAATAAACTGAGGCTGGAGCAAGGCAATTCCCCTGTGCCTATAGCTACCCAGGGCTCCTCTGCTAGATTCCTAGCCTACAAATTAGTTGCTCCTTGCTGCCTCCAAATAAATAATGCTTTGGACAGCTGAGCTGCTTCTACAGGAAGGTTAATATACTGTCCAGATAACTTCCCTGGCAGCTCTCTTGGCCAAGCTGACAGACTGCAACCCCCAGAGATGAATTGATAGTCCCAGAGAACATTTGGCAGCAGTCCTTTCCGAAGCCCATTTCCATCTATCATGAATGCAATACTTCAGCCCCTACTCTGAGAAGAAGCTGACTCTTGTGGTGCTGCTTTCTCACATGTAGGCTTCATTTGCTTAAAATCCCGAAAGACTACTGTAGCTGGTTATAGCAGCTACCCACATTGCAAGTTTGCAGGGTTTACACCACCTTGACGGAGAGCCAAGTTTATTAGACCAACTTTATTCAAGTTTACGAAGTCCACTTTATTGGGCACTCAAAACAATGGACTCGGTATTGATTTCCTTGTCATTTTTACTCCCTTCTTGCTGCTGACTTTGTGGTGATGCGTTTCTCTCAGTACAGTCTTCAGAGCCTACCGTCTAGCTTTGAAAGCAGTGGAGTCATTCATTTCTAGGCGTGTTACTCTGCTCTGTCTGCCCTGGTGGCAGGCAGCCATTGCAGGTCTGACTGAGATTAGTTCCCTGCTGGGACATGAAAGTCTCTTCTGTGTGCTACTGTTCACTCCTGCTGCCCTAGTGTCAAATGAGCTTGCAAACCGATTCAACAGTTTCTGCAGCCATGAGCGCTAGATGCACTTCTGCCATTCCTCCCAGTTGTATTAAATACAGCTTTGAAGCCCTCATTGCTAGCACAGCTCAGATGGGACCAAATGCAAGCATGTGTAACTGAGCTGGAGAGGCGGGGCTGCTTGGAGAGCCAGGGCATTAACTTCCATCCTGCTTGGATTTTGATGGTGCTGCAAATTGCACGCTCCTGAATCAGTGATTACACTGTAGCACTCTCCTTAAGGTTAATTTGTGACCCTGGATTCAGTACATGAATTACTAAATCATGTATCCCCTGGTGCTTTGGTCATGGCCTTTCCTTGGCCAGGACCTCTTGTGGGGACATTGACTATAAAGCTGTTTGCCCTTCAGTTGCAGGGAAGAGCAGGCTATATTCTGCAGCAAAGATTTCCAAGGAGGAGGTCACTTTAGTTCCCTACAAAAGCTGGTGAAGTCGAGACAAAGTAGTTCTGATGACACCAGATTTGACCGGCTTCTGCTGGCAACAATGTATGTACAAGTTTCCAGAGCCCTTGTATTTTTCAGCTCCTGGCTGTTGCACTGCCTCGGTGGAGGCCATCTGTAAATTTCAACTTGTCTTCCTCTGTCAGGCAGGCTTTCCAGGGCCACCAGCAGAGAGCCCCTGTGCCCTGAGTTATGGCTGGCTAGCCTAGGGCTGAATAATACACCCCCATTGTCTGCTTCGCTGCCTGTAGCTAGGAGCAAATCCAAACAAATTGCAGAAAGTGCAGTAAAGCTCTTTTAAAAAGCAGTTTATTAACACGGTGATAGATGTAGGATTAGCAAGAATAGTTCACAGTGGCACACAAAGTATTTTAGAAAATTGCTAATAACAAGCCTATTGAATTAAAATTTGGAACTTAAGCCTGTGTTTCAGAGCCTTGAAAACGGGTAAACAAGCCCCCCCCCCCCCATTGCAGGTTGCCAAGCTGTAACTCACTGCAAATAGTCCATTAAACCTGTTTTAAAACAAAGGCAGCTCTAACGTGCGTGCCAGGAAACGGCAGCTGATCCAAGCACAGCGGCGAGAGAAACCTTGATCCCTGCAAGAGGAGTTGAAACCATCCAGTGATGCATGAAATAGACCATGGCTGCAATTCCCACTCAGAATGTAAATCTGTGTCTGTCCGAGCTTCAATACCGGAGTCATGGATTCTGTCCTCAACGAAGCCTGAACATTACTCACCAAAGGGCTGCTGACTGCTGGTATATGGATAGCACATTTAACACTGCTGGCTTAATATGGAAAAAGACCGTGCATGTGCTTGCTGCCATACATCATGCAGGATTTTTGCCCTTTCCTGTGAAGCATCTAGTACTAGCCAAAGTCTGAAGCAGGATACCGGGCTAGATGCAACAAGTGTCACTGCTTGTGAGCTATCCTGGGGAGTCTCGGAAAGCAAGTGCTTGCAAGAGGAGCCCCCGAGTTTAACAGATGTGGCTCTTATGAGCTGGCCGTTTTCCTAGCACTGCTCCAATGGAGAGGCACCAGAAGGGTGCTATTACATTGGGACGGAGTTGCTTTGAGTCTGTAACTAGTCAGTAAAAGCAGGACAGTGCTTTGAGAGTTAGTTGCATGTGTTCACTACAATGTCATAGGGCTTGGTTCTGCAAGACAGCAAGTGCAACTCCTGTGATGTGCTGACAGTCCGTGTCTTTACTGGAGGGCTAATGGTGCTCAGGGGCCCTCAAGATCAATCCTTTATCTTATTATACCTGACACTAAGCAGGAGTTCTCAAACTTCAATGAGACCAAGGAAATATAAAAATAAAATAAAGACCATTTGGAGGGCTCCAAGTTTTTTATTTCCTGAAGCAGATGGACTTTGCTGTGGCTCAAATCTACTGCATGTCTTAACAAGATCCCTTTCTGCTTCAGTAAACAAATGGCCCAGATGTACATTTAAAGCCCACTGATTTCTGTGGGAGGGCCTGACCACTTTCAGTTTGCTGGGGTAGCAGCCAGTGCAGAAAACCCATTGAACAGAACGAGCACTGATTTTTGTCTAATTACATGCTTCATAAGAGGCTTCAGTTATGGGATATGGGGATGGAAGAAGGGATTTGGCTGCCTGCCTCCGGGGACTGTGGATATAGGCAGGTGCTGCTGGCACAGAAGACCAGAGGGGCACTGAATTTAAAATGTTACGTTTTCTGGATATGTGGATTTTTTTTCTATTTACTAAAACCTACACCATATGCTTCTTTCTCCACAAAATGTTGGTGTAAATAGTTAATGTTAATCCCAGCAAAGTTATAGCAATGATTAAAAATAAATAAACACTAGTTAAACTGGAGTGGGGAAGTGATGGCCCACTGCTGGTTTTTTTTTGTTTTGTTTCGTTTTTTGGTGAATTATTTGGTTCCTTTCAAATTTCTGGATCTGAACTGTAAATGTCCTGCTCTCAAGTACTGAAGGGAGTGAGCTGAAGGGGGGGGGGAAGGGAAGGTGGTGTACGCGCAAGGATAGGGGATGGATCATGGCAGAACTAGATCCATTATCTGGACCATCTCTTTCCTTCCCCATCTGGAGTGCACCCCTTCTCCCTAAAGCTTGTACTAATTTTCTAAGTGGCTCAGGGGAGGGTAAATGTTCCTCACCCCCAAGTTAAACTAAAGAAAAACTAAAGGACAAGCAATCCAGATTTTCAAAAGCAACTAGTGCTTTTACCTTGCTATTTCCAGTGTCTTAGGGGAGGGCACCTCCCGGGAGCCAATATTTAGAAACTGTTCATCCCATCACTGACGATCAGGCCTGTTTGAGACTCTGCAAACATCACTTGTGATTCAGTTCTGAGACTTTTGGCTGATCGTGGCCTTTTGCTCTAGCTGACTTTTGTTACTCGAATTTCCTTTTATCCCAATGCGCTTTGAATTTCTCCGTTAACTTCAGTCAGGGAATGTAAGCCCAGCACAGCAGGATTAACATTTTGAATTGAGGGAAGAGATTGCCTGAATTTTGTCACTTCCATGTCTCAAAAGGAGCTCAGAAGTGTGATCTTGGTGTGTTGGTACCACAAGAGCTTCTTGGGCCAGAAGTCAATGCAGAGAGAACACTTCAAAGTGCACTCTCCAAATGACTATGGCAATTTAAGATGACCATATCTGTACTGCACCACAGACAAGAATAATACATGGTACTTAAAGGAGCTGCCCTGCCAGTGCTCCGCTGATATCAGCTTCAGGAATTTCACTAACCTGTTCCAATAGCTCAAATTTCTATCACGGTGGCACTCAAACTTGTTTAAACCAGGCCGCTCACCTCCCCAAAACCACTTGTCTGTGGTAGTTGGGGCCCCTCCCCTACTATGCACACACCTTGCTCCCTCTCTTCCCACCCTCCTATTGTTCCCCTCTCTTCCCCTTGTTCTTTGACAGCGAGTGCCTCCATACGAGCTGTGGAGCGCTTGATTCCCGCACGTCCATGGCGGGCAATTGCTACCGGCACACTTCGGAGCCAGTGTGCGGAGCAGGACGGATGGTCAGCCCCACTGCTGGGCAGCTAGGCCGGATGACGGGTTGGTCACATGAGCAGGCAGCCAGCTCTGGCCCACCCACTATCCTGCCCCTGGCTGTGCAGGACTGGAGCGAACGCCTGCTGCTCAGAGCCCCGCAACGGACCTCATCACGTGACAGACAGGGACCAGGCACATGAGCGGCGACGCGCTACTGCACCTTGGGCAGCCTCCCCCCACTTTGGGTATGGCTGCTACATGCTGCATCCTCAGCCTTTTTCTAAGGATGCAGCAGACAGCTGCCCCCCGCCATGTGGTGGGGGGATATCTGGCAACCGCCAGGCACACAGTGCACTGCATTGTGTGGTTAGGCTGCCAAGGTGCGGTAAGCGCATTGTGTGGCTGCACCCTCTCCCCCACCCCCGTTGCCATGTGTGTAGGAATGGGTCCAGGTGCAAGAAATGGACTTGTGCCTCATCACCATCCTCTTCTCTGTCCTTCCCTCCTCTTGCTGTGCCTGAGCTCTGGAGGCTGCGGCTTTGCTGCCTGCCGTGGGCCGCTGCCAGTGTTTGCCCCACCTGCTGGGTGAGTCCCACAAGTCTCTGCTTGGCATGCTGCAACAGGACAAGATTTGTGGGGCCCCCACAAGCTTGGACCCCAGGACAATGTCCCTCCTGCCCCTTGCCCCCCCATTATTTTGAAGATCCCCCTGACTCAGCAAGAATGTAAAGTTATACGTCCACCAGCCAGGGCTCTCCTTGTGCTCCCCCACCCCAAAATGCCTTCTGCACCCCTCATCCTTCCCCCATGGGAGAACCAGTGCAGTCAAACTCTTAAAAATTAGGCTCCAAGTACCAGGCAGGAAAGGGTCTTGCTGGTGAAGGAAACCGCCAAAAGGGCTCAAGATCAAGGAACAGCAGTCGCTGCAGCTGCACCAGGGCCCATGCTCCTTGGTACAAAGATGTCCCCAGGCCCTGGGAGGGGGAGTACAGAGGGGCCCCATTCCAACCATCGTGAGCTATGCCCTTGCTCATGCTGGATGGTTTACATTGCCATTAAAACTGTCCCAATGCACCCAGGCTTGTCTTGCTATCGAGAGGTTTTCCTTAGACTTTCCATCCATTCTTGTAGCCTTTACTGTGTATATACAAAACAAAACCCAGTAAAGTCCATTTTTCTCACATTGTGTATTCTGAATACTGGCACGAAGTGCAGATTTACACCATGGTAGTTTTGTTGTATCAGCACTTGTATATTGAGCTTGTCCAAACTGGAAGGAATTCACTCAAAAGCAAATAATCCTCTCTTCGTTTTCAAAGGCTTTGGCCTCCTCTTGGCTTATTGGGTTCCCATTTAGGCTGTTGGAGAGGAAAAAGGAAATGAAAATAAACTATGGCCCATCTTGCAATTTATTCAAATTATTATTTTTGGTCATTCCATACCTCCTGCTTTTTTTTTTTTTTTATTAAAAGGGTTTGTGGGTGGAGATGAATGTTTCCCTGGGTTTTGTGAGCTCCACACTTATGAAATGGGAACATTTTGAGAAAAGACTAAGAAGTGGCATCTCTAATAACCAGGGTTACCATGGATGAACCACTTATTCCAGAGTAGTCCCCTAACAGGAGGCCCACTTTTCCAAAAGTGCTGAAATTCCACCAGCTCTCACCAGAACATCAGTGCTTCACTTTAGGCAGGCAGCTTTGAAAGCCTTAGCACTATGCCAGTAAGCGGGCCACCCTGTAGTTGGGAGTAAGAGGCTTTGTCCTGCTTTGAAGAGGTTACTGACAAAATGATCCGTTTATTCATTATGTAGCTGGTCTGAAAAGTAATTGGCTGACAAAGGTTCCAAACAGCTGGGAAGTAGAGTAACCACTAGTCTTCATTTATCCTCATCCTCTTGAAAGGGACACAAAATTCCACACTCTAGCTTATTCCCTGCTGGATCTTTAACATTATTGATGGTGCAGAACACGTAACTAGGACTAGGGAGCTGTTTGTTATTTACCCCTTTGCCTAATACTAGAACTAGGGGGCACCTAATGAAATTAACTAGCAGCAGTTTTAAAACAAAATACTTTCCCGCTCATTGTACAATGTAACCTGTGGAGCTCATTGCCAAGGGATGTCATGAAGGCCAATAGCATAATTGCATTTTTAAAAAGGATTAGATACATTCTTAGAGAACAGGTTCATAAATGCCTATTTTCCAAGCCAATTAGAGGATGAGACCTCCGATTGTTATGGGCTAGAAGTGAATAGCAGGACAGGGATCGTTCGATTATGACTGGCTGTGCACTTCTCTGAAGAGATGTAGGTGACCACTGTCGGATTGAGGTTTAGATAGACCATTGGTTTGACCCGGACTGGCAGTTCTTTATGTTCCTATCTGAGGCGGACATGTCCTCCTCCCCCCACACCTGCCTACTAGGGGTAAGTCCCTAGATTCACATTTGAATTCACCTGGACTAAGTGCTGAACTCTCTAAACTCCTCCAGGCTTTAGTAGGAGCAGTAAGTGTTCAGCGTGTCTCAGAACGAAGCCAGCTTCAACATACAAGAGGGCTTGTATGTGTAATGAGCAGAGTGCATTTTACACAAGTTAGCTACCTCGGTGTAAAGCAGGCGCGGCTCCCCTTCAGGGGCGTTGGGGGCATTGACCCCCCCCCAAGTGCCCCGACAGGCGCCCCCGCTCAAAGTAATAATAATTTTTAAAAAAAACTCCCCGCCGCCGGCAGCAGCCTCTGCCTTGCCTTTGCAGAGCCAAGGCTGCTGCAGCGCTGTGGTCAATTTCATGTCAGTTTCACACTGAAACTGAGCACAGCGCGGCTGCAGCAGCCTCCGCTCTAAGCAAAGGCAAGGCAGAGGCTGCTGCAGCTTTACTTCCCTTCTGGCACCCACTCCAGAGGAGTGGGTCCCAGAAGGCTCAAAAATCAGCCGCCAAAAGCGTTTTCCTATGGAAAACGCGATTGAGGCGGCTGAGCTCCTCTGTCCACAGCACGTATGGGATGTGCTGTGGAGGGAGGGGCTACAGCCTTCCATTGTGTTCAATGGGCACAATGGAAGATCTCACCAGGGCGGTCGGGCTGACAGCCCTGGCGAGATAGCTTGGTGGGGGACAGAGGAAAGCGCATGCGTGCTTCCTCCCTGCCTCATGTCCCCCGACAGAGACTCCCCGCGCTGCTGCTGCTCCTGCCTGCCATTCAGAGAGAGACTCAGAGAGCAGGTAAGCAGTGACCCTTCCCTCCCCCACCCTGTACCCGACCTCCCCACCCCCCGGGGGGGGGGA
>QEPC01006276.1:1245946-1295730 GCA_003113815.1 Sphenodon punctatus
TTATTCATTTTAAGCTTGAAGTGCATTTTAGACTACTGTGTTTTCTTCCATCTTCTGATGTTCACCCTGGGAACTCCTTGCTGCTGGGTTGTGCCCTGGCTCCGCCTACCGTTGCCCTGGCTCCGCCCACCGGCTCGCCGGACGGCCTTACTGCCCCTCCAAACTAAAAAGCCACCAGCCGCCCCTGGTGTAAAGTTCAAGTAATAGGACACAGGGAGGCTTTGTTTTTCTCTATCTTGGTGCAGCAAGTAGAGAGACACCAAGGTTAGTCAGAAACATGCTTTCACTATGGCCGTTTTTACACGGACTGCTGCCCCCCCCCCTCCCCCCTGCTGCTTGGTGTTTGGGCAGGTGTGTGGTGGTGGGGCAGTCTGTGTAAATGGCTGCCGGTAGGTGGGGGGATGGGTGTGCAGCAAGTGTGCGCCCATGTAAACATCACGGGTGGCGGCTGTTTGTGCGTACGCACTCCCGTCACACACCCACTAACACCTGCCGCACACCGACCCACACCCATCTCCACCCATGGAGCCCTCCGACAGAACAGAGGAAGGTCCGTGGGTGGAGATGGGTGTCAATAGGCGTAGGTGGGTGGGTGTCCATGTAAGCGGGCACACCCCCACCTACTCCCGCCGTGCCGACACCCCCACCCATCCAGGTCCCTGTAAAAAAGGCCTATAATTCCGTATTGCAACAGCAAACCCAAATGAGGAGGTTAGAACAAGTAGTTCTGTAGATCTGAACTAAGGAAGTCTAGTTTGCTAAGGAGGGACAATGCTCAGAGACCCATGCTCACTGCATTTTCCCTGGCAGGATCACCCTGGCAGGATGGAATGGATCACTCCATTATGACCTGTGGGTTCTTCTCCAAGCAAACGGAGAACAGCCACTGCACAAACCGGATTTGGCACTGCTTATGCTCTTATTGACAGCAATGAAAGAAACACAGTGAACATGGGTCCCTGACAAAGCTCAGTGTAAGCTACAAAAAGGTGCCCGATCTCCAATCCAGGTGCATCAATTGTTTTGAAATCTGGGATCCAAATTTTCCTATGGATCTTCTGACTCTACCAAATTTGGTTGAAACTGGCCCATGGCATCCAAAGTTATTAAGCATGGGAAGTACACAGAGAGGGCAGCCCCGTAAGTATTTACTCCGTAGGAACTAACAGCTGCACATGGTTTCTTATTGTAGAGAAGCTTTTTGAGTCTAATTCTGGTTTCAAAATTGCAGCCCGTGCTCCCAGCTTACAGCAGCACTTTTAAAGAAAGCTGTCTCCACCATGTTTATCAGTGGAAAGCAGCAGGCAAGAGGACTGTTCTTTTAAATGAGGAACTTTGTTTTTGCACTTCCCCCCCCCAATTTAAAAATTCAGGCTGTCATAAAAGCATGATACTCCTGGTGAATTCCACCCTCAGGTGGCCAAAGACATTTGTTCTTTGGCATCGTGCCTGCGATACCTGCTTAGTCTAAAACTAGCAAGTCGCACAAAAAGTTACTTTAACGCCTTTAGTGCTGTCAGGAAACAAGGAAATCAAAAGGCATATTTTACGAACCACATTATTAATGTTCATTAAATGCAGCTATCACCAGCTTGTCTGATTTTAGCTTAGTACTCTCGTAGCATAAACACAGGCAGACGAAAGCTTGAGAAATACATTAAGTTCAATCAAAACTCCGTCTACAAAGTTAGGCGCCGAGCCTGAAAATGCGTATGTCCATTTTACTGTACGTGGATGAGTTACTGTCCCATATAAACCAGAGTGTAATGGGATACCCCTGAGATATCTGCAGGCCTCGGCCAGGCGTAATGGTGGGGGGTAGTCACTACAGATTTTGACCATGCAAGAGGCTGGACACCCCTTTGTCAGGGACATTGTAGCTGTAGTCATCCTGCATCCAAGCAGGGGATAGGACTTTATGACCCTCAAGGTCCCTTCCAACTCTATGATTCCATGAGAAGGGTGAAGCACAAGTGCCTTGTGATGGCTATAAATGATTCCAACTGGAACAGGCAAGGTAAGTCAGGCCTCAGCAGAGCACTTGGGAGAGAAGCATCACGGAGAGGCATGGTCTTGTGCATGTAGAATCCTATCTCCTGGGCAAGCTGCAGCTCCAGAAGAAGCTGTTGAAAGATTGGGAGGTTGCCCCACAACCTTGAGTCTTGGACCACCCTGGAGTTAGCTGGGCATGAGGGCCTGAGCCACCTGGATCTCTACCTGGGGCAAGGAGCACCCAATGGACCACAACTCAGGCCAGGAGTGGGTGGTGAATGAAACTGTTGTTTCATGGGGGTCTGTGAACTCTGACATAAACAAATACTTGTTTGTGAAAGAGCCTGTATAACTAAGTGCTCTCTAAACTAATCCTGAAGGAACATCTGGTCAGGGCTAGTTACCCTGTTGCACAGAGACTGTTCACAGGATCAGGACTGTCGGTCTGAATATATCACCCTCTTAACAATCTGGCTCTGAGCCCTTGTAGTTAAAACAAAAGGGCTGCGCATAACACATAATCAGAGGCTTTTATAAAGGGGAGAGAGTTACCAAATCATTCCATTCTTACCACACTTCTTTAATGGTTGTGTTTTTCTGGAGTGCTTCGGCCAGGTCCCTAGCCCCCTTGGCGGTAATTTGATTCTGGATCAGCCTACAAATAAAACAGTTGCGTCACACAAACTCTTGTGTTTGTATCTGATCTACAGCATCTCAGTTACTGCATGCTGGACTGTGCCTGGGATGTCTGATGCAGAAATCAACGCTTGGATCTAAGCTCCTCTGGGCTGATGGCCAACAGGAAGTGGCTAGTACTCTCTTCACGGATGGCATGCTGGTATCAGACAATCTCCCCATAGATTCACTTCTGGAAATACAGCCAAAAGTCTTAGTGCCTCTTAAAGTGTGTGTGTCTGTTTCAGGCTTAATTCTACAATTCATACAACATCCGGTCACTGGGAACGAGTTGCTAGCTATGAGATCCTGAACTTTGGGTCCTCATAAGTTTTTTGTCATTTTAGTCCATCAAAATTACGTCTATGGAACTGGGACTTTCAAAGACTAGCTCAGGGAGAGCTAAATGAAATCCTAAAGCCTGGTCAGAGAAGAACTGAAAGCCTTTTCAAGAGACTGAACCAAATTGTACCAGGGTATAAGCAAATGTTCCATATCCCATTAATAAAGGAAACTGGAACCAATTATGTTAGGACTGAAATGGTCCATTCTATTCAGCTTCCTGTGGGCACAGGAGAAAGTGTGTGCTACAGGCTGCTTGTCAATGGTCACTCCAGCCACTTAGCAAGCCATAACAATGGGTTCCAACTAAAGTTTCATCCTGACTTTGACCTAAGTAGCAGGGAGCGTGTCCGCAATGCTCTAGTAGTAAGATACTCGTTCACTAGAGACAAAGTGTTCCTGAAGCAGGAATTAAGAGGGGAAATAAAAAGTTCTGGCGACCCTACGTCTCCCTCCTTGACTCTTACCAAGTAGGCTATTTTTTTTGAATGCAAGAAAGTACTTAATTGAAATATTACGTTTCCTTGTATAGACGGTTTCATTTTGTCTTAAATGCCCCTCACTTTGTTTGCCAAGATATTACACATGCTGTGAGTCCATGTGATTGCTAAATATCAGGGGTTTTGCTGGAAATTAGTACCCAAATCAGGCAAGTTATTGTGGCAGGATGTTGTGGCTGAGTGGTTACAGGATTGGGCCTACGGCTATCCAGCACCCAAGGCCTGGTCAGGAAAGGGCTTGTTGCTGGAGAGGACAAGTCAATACAGTGAGAGGTGGCTTGGGGACCAAAGAAGCTAGGTGGACCCAGGATCTGGGTCTTAGTTAGGGAGGTGCCCTGGGTACCACTGCACTCCTCTGGAAAAGGCAGGGGGAAACTGGAGCCGGTATTTGGGCAGAAGCCCACATGGGAGAACCAGCTCAGGGCAGGAGGCCCAGTAAGAGGTAAACAAGGCCTGGAGGAGAAAGACTAGGTTGCTGGTGGAAGGAGAACCAGGTAGCACTAGGGTGGCCATACCTCCCTTTTAAAAGAGGATGCTTATGAAAAATGCAGAGTGCAGGGCTGCACAGGAACCAATGCAGCCCTGCAACATGTATTTTTCATACGTGTCCTCTTTTAAAGGGGTGCTATGGCCACTCTAGATAGCACTGTCTTTCTAATGAAAGGGGTCAAAAGTCAGTGGAATCACTGAAGGCCACTAGTAGGAAACACTTGGCAAGGTTTAGGGACCCCTGAGAGGAAGAAGTTCAGGCTTCGAGACCCTAGTGAGGCTGCTATCTGTATGGTTGGCATGATCATGGTAATGATTATTGGGGGAGGATGGCAATAGCTCCCTCTCCCACTGAATTTGCTCTTGGGAAGGGAGGAGGGGCGAGGCTTCGCTCCCCCGAGCAGCGGAGTGCCTCACAGCCAGCTTCCTGGCCCCCTGGGAAAAGAGCCTTGAGTCAAACCCTCCACTGCCAGGAGAGGAGGCATGAGCCATGACCACCCCACCAGGCCTTGGCGAACAAGAGAGGTTTGCCCTCCTGCTACTCCCTCCCCCTTTGGTCATTCCCCACCATCCGCCACAAAGTTTGGGGAGTGTTATGCCGCTGATGCTGGTACAGGACACTCTCCCCATAGACAAGAGCACCAAGCCACTGGAACAGTAGAGAGGCTTAGGGGCCCCAGAGAGTGAGTTGTTCAGAGGTTTAGAGGCCTGTGGAAACTGATGTTGTTGTTACTAACTAAGCGCTGTTCCCCAGGAATCTCATTGCCTGGGAGAGCATCCATAGGCAGATGGAACAGTGTCATCTCCCCCACAGCATCAAGGACAGCTGGAAAAGGGCAAAGGAAGAGGGTAAAACCATGACTGGGATTCTGATCCCAAGGCATTTTAGGGGCAAGCTAGTCTGCAGTTATAGCCATTTTCAGAGGTGCTGAGTACCCAGAGCCCACTGCCCTCATCAGGAGTTGCAGGTGCCCAAGACGTCTCAAAATGAGGACAATTTATATTAGATAGGACAGTCTGTGGGTGGGGTGCTAGTCTCAGATTGCAGAGACCATGGCTCATGTTACTGCTCCATCACAGCCTGCGTGTGTGGCCTTGGGCAAGTCCCTTAAACTCTCCCCATCTGTGAACTAGGAATAATAGCTTTTCTGTATCTTGCAGGTGCCATGGGGATAAATTCACTGCAAACTGAGATACAAAGATTCTATGGCAGTATATCTGAGATGCCTCTTTAGAATTTAAAGGGTTCAACTCTACCCTTTTCAATATCTAAAAAGCCAAAGCAACAGTGCTGTTGTATTTGTCCCCAGAGTTCTACATCAACACCCAGGCCTTGCACGGAAAGCTCCCTGTGACCTAAACAGAATTTATAGCTGACGCTTTAATGCAGCGATGGTCTAAGAGCTCGTTCTTGTGTCAACAGAACTCACCACAGATGGGCGAGTTTCTTGTTAACCTTTAGCATTTCAGCAAAGAGCTCAGCAGCTTCGTCGTCTATCTCATTCTTCGTCAGCCTGGTTGGAGAGAACAGAGTTGGTCAGGAGGCTTTTGCTCCACTCGCTGCACGTAACATTTTACATTTCAGTTACTTCATTGCCGAGTACTTGGCTTTCAAACAGGCAATGGAATACGGATGGAGTCAGGCGTAGATGGAGGTAGAGGGTCAAAGAAACTTGGCTTGAAGTGTATGCGTGAGAGAGAGAGAAAAGAAATGGGAGCAGAGATGCAGGTAGGGGAAAAACAGAGCAGAGCTTGAATTTCATGTGGAAGGGAAGGGGTAGCCAGGGGATATGGTCCAAAGGATAGAGGAGGGGTTAGTTTTGGCTGCTGTGCTCTGGTGAGAATGAAAAGGGAACTAGAGGTCAGAGAGGAGGAAGTTTCATTGCTACAAGGCTATATAGCTCTGCAGTTGTAGTTAGCGCCAGGACTTATAGCTCCATCTGTGGCAAATCACGTTAGATTTTGAGAATGACGTGCACTAGAGTTGGCAATGTTAAAGTTTATGGAACTGTTGTAAGCAGACGGGACAGCCAGTCCAGGGAAGTGTGTGTCTCTACACAGATAAGTAGATGGAGCTTCCTATAGTCATTGGCCACAATCCCACCCCCCAGTGTTCCCATGAAGTGGGTGCAAGCAGTTTGTGCACATGCACATGGGGCTTGAGATCGGACCCATTGTCACCTCCAGCTCATGATGATGCGAGGAGGCTTTTATCTAGCCACCCCCTTCTTTTCCAGTGCACTGACGAGGCTCCTTTCCCCTGAGCTTGCGTTCTATAACTGCATCACATCCCAGAGCCTCATTCTCCACAGCCCTGTGCTTTGTGAGGTCATTTCCACCAGGGCAAAGTGGGTGCCACATCAACAAAGCCAGGTCCCAAGGCAGTGCAGACCCTGCTCCCACTGACACAGGCTGAAAACAAATGGGCTGCAATTTGGATCCCAGGACTCAGAAGTTGGGAGCATAGAAAGGAACAGGCTCCATCTAGGGCAAGTACCCACTCATTGCTCAGCAGAGGCTCTCAGCACTGGGGTCCTTGCTGCTCCTGCATCCCTGGGTAGCAGTGTGCTCTACAGCCCTAGCAAGCAGACAGTGCCCATGCCTCTCACACCCATAATGCTCCTGAGACCTTTATTTAAAGGATCAGTGTGGCTTACAAATAAAATATAAATATAATCTATAAAACATATATAAAAGCATATTTAAAACCCCATAAGAATAGTAAAAGACCAAAAACAACCGCAAAATTCCCCAGCCCTCCCCCAAACCCACCCAATAGCACTTCCCCATGTCCCACATCCAACACCCCCCCTTCACAACCCTATCCCGAAACACACACTCCCCGGTCTTATGCCGCCTCTGGAAGACGATCAGGCTCAAACAAACCTCCGGGGGAAGAGCGTTCCATAACATCAGGGCAACTGAGAACGCCTCCCTGCGAGCCCTCATCGTATGAACAAGACTAAGACAGTAACCACAGGGAGGCGCTCCTGGCTGATCCCAGGGGCCGCAATGGGGCATGGAAGGATAGTCGTTCTCTCAGATATGTGGGGCCCAGAACATTTAGGGCTTTAAAGGTCAAAACCAGCACCTTGAATTGTGCCCAGAAAGCTATAGGAAGCCAGTGCAGACTATGGAGCACCAATGTAATGTGCTCCCGCCGCCCCACCCCAAAAAGAGGCAAGCCGCCTCTTTCTGCGCCAAATGCAGCTTCTGAACAGTCATCAAGGGTAGTCCCACATACAGCACGTTGCAGTAATCATTCTAGCCTTGAGGGGAAGAAAGCATGAACCACAGTGGTCAGATTCAAATCAGAAAGAAAAGGCTACAGCTTCTTCACCAGATGGAGTTGGTGAAAAGCACTCCTGGCCACCGCTGCAACCTGACAATACAGGCACAGCAAGGGGTCCAGAAGGACTCCAAGGCTGCAGACCTGATTGACCAGAGGGGGTCAGACTCCATTAATAAGATGGGTCCCAATCCCCTCCAGGCCACAAGACCGGCTAACCATCATCACCTCAGTCCTTTCTGGATTCAGTTTCAATCGGCTCATCCCAGTGGCGGTGGGCCCCCTAGTAAGGCAGGGGCAACGCCCCTCCTGGCCCCAGGACTCCCCCCCCCAGACTTAAAAAAAAAATTAAAAAATCAGCTGCGTGGCCCCGCGATGAATGTTTGGAGCCATCTCGAAGAACCTTGTTTAGAGAGGCAGGAACCGTCAGAAGGTTGCTGCCTGTAAACAAGGTTTTTCGAGATGGCTCAGAACATTCTCACTGGTTGTGTGCGCGTACACGTGCGCGCGCACACACACAACCAGTGACTCACTCCCCACCTGAAGGCTTCCTAAGGAAGCCTTCAGAGACAAAAGGGAAGCGTTCTCCCTTTACGTGGAATGGGCAGCTAGAAGCTCCATCCATTCCGCGTAAAGGGACCCTGCAATGAAAATAGTGCCGCAGGGGTCACTATTTCATTGCAGGGGCCGGGCAGGGCTAACGTTCATACCTGGGCACCACACAGAGGCGCCCGGGTATGAACTTCCCTGTCCCAACCTGTGTGGGGGGGGTGGGCTGGGAGTTGCTGCCATGCGCAGCTCCTGGCCTCCCCCTTTCCTCCCTCCCTGTCGAGTCAAACTTTGACTCGACTCTGGGAGGGAACCTGGGAGGGAGGGGGAGCCAGCTGCATGGCAGCAAGCAGCCTAGGATGCAGCGAGTATCGGCGGCACTGAGGAGAGGAGCCGGCCTGGTGTGTGGTGAGTAAATTGCGGGGCCCGGGGTGGTTGTGGGGGGGAACATGGGCACATGGTGGGGGAGTTGGAATGTGTTTTTTGTTCACTTGATGTGGAGTATTTATTTCGCTGCTGCATTTGGGGGATCTGTGGATACCTTGGCGGCCTTGTGGGAATGGTTTGGTTTATGGCTTTTATATGGGTTTTCTGGTTTTTATATGGGTTTTGTTCACTTCATGATGTGGAGTGTTAAATACTAATTCCCCCTCAACGTACACGCAGCAGAGGGTGAGGGGGAATTAGTATTTAATGCCCCGTGATTCAATTGAGGTTTTAAAATCCTGAGATTTAACTGGTTAGTCCTGTGATTTTAGGTGTTTTCAGAATGCTGAAAATGTGATGGTTGTGATCAAATTGAGGTTTTGAAATCCTGAAATGTAACTAAGTCTGGTGATTCATGGGCCTTAAAATCCGCCCTCCCCCCCAACACACATGCAGCAAGTCCCTTCTTTCTGAAGCAGTATTCTTGCCCTCTGTTCTGTGTGTGTGTGTGGGGGGGGGGGGGGGGGAGAGAGGAATTTTAAAGCCCCATGAATCACAATTTAAACAAACAAACAAACAAAAAAGCCCACACAGAAACCACATGCAAACTGTGTTTTGTTGCAATCCTTGATCTGGTGTAAAAACGGTGACTGGTGGGTTTCAATCTGTGGTTTTAAATGGGGCCAATGATAATCTTGCATGGTTATGTAGAATTCATGGCATTGTCAGTCCTCCTCAGTACCATGAACTACTGGACTCAGGCTGTGACTGGGGTGCTTTACAAGGACGCGTGCCTGTGTTTTGGGTTTATAAATTATTTATTTTAAGCTTGATGTGCATGCAAACTGTGTTTTGTATGTTAACCCTGGGAACTCCTTGCTGCTGGGTTATGCCGCCTACCATTGCCCTGGCTCTGCCCGTAGGCTTGCCGGCCTGCCGGCAGCAAAGCCACCAGCGGTCTTTTACTATTCTTATGGGGTTTTAAATATGCTTTTATATATGTTTTATAGATTATATTTATATTTTACCAGTCTTACTGCCCCTCCAGCCTCAAAACCCACCAGCCACCCCTGGCTCATCCTCATCCAGTCCCCAACAGCAGCCAGGCATCGCATGAGCACCGAGACTGCAGGGCCTGGGTCGGATGAAAGAGAGAGGTAGAGCTGTTGGGCG
This sequence comes from Sphenodon punctatus, assembly GCA_003113815.1. Lineage (NCBI taxonomy): Eukaryota > Metazoa > Chordata > Lepidosauria > Sphenodontia > Sphenodontidae > Sphenodon > Sphenodon punctatus. The sequence continues at coordinate 1,255,382 of QEPC01006276.1, forward strand.
AGGTCATTCGAAGGTTTGGGGTGAGGTGTTGTCAGCATACTGATGACACTTCACCCCAAAACTTTGAATGACCTTGCCCAACAGGCTAATATACACTTTGAACAAGAGGGGAGACAGAATGGAACCCTATGGGACCAGCCCCCCCCCCCACACACACACAGGGGAGGTCCCAAGAGGATGACTAGCAATCTCTCATCACCACTTTCTGGGACCTCCCCAACAGGAAGGAGCAAAACCACACAAGAGTGGTCCTGTGCACCCCTGCCAGGTCCTGCAGTCGTGTCAACACCACCTCATGACCAACTGTAGCAAAGGCCACCAAAAGATCTAACCGGATCAACAGGGCAGAATTCTCCATGTCAATCTCCAGGTGCAGGCCATCGACCAAGGCCACAAGCGCAGTCTAGATGCCATAGCCAGGGCGAAAGCCTGACTGAAACGGGTCCAGGAATCTGATGGTATCGAGATGAGCCTGGAGCGGTCAGGCAACCACCCGTTCAATAACCTTCCCTAAAAAGGGAAGTTTAGAAACAAGCCAATAGCTGACCAGGGAGCTTTGTCATTGAACCAGAGAATTTTAGGGTTGGAAGATACCTCAAGGGTCATATAGTCCAACTCCCTGCCCCATGGGGTCGGACTAAGTAAGATACTGGAGTAACCTCATCCTTGAGGTTATTCTAATGTGCTTAGCATGGTCTGCTAGCTAGCAATGCAAACACAGCGAGTGCTACCCATCCTATGAGTGGCACAGCCAGCCAGAAACATGCCCCACCAGCACGCTGGCTTCCCGTTCCCTCCTGGATAAAACACAAGGTGCGGTGTCTGGTTAGCGGGCAGAGTTCCGCCCCTACCCCCCCCCCCCCCAAAAAAAATCTTCTGTCACTCCAGAAGTCTTGTGCTTGAATTTAGAAGCCAGAAGGACTTTGGGGGCGACACCAGGGTTTCCCAGGTGAGAACCACCACCTTTGCCTGTACACGCTCTCCCTGGCAGAGACTAACAAGCAGCCTTCGGGACATCATGCAGGACCCCTTTATACTAGTCTTTGGGAATGGCATTGAGTGCTAATCTGTGTCAGGGCAGAGTCTCTCTGCAACAGAGTAAGGAACTGGGGGGTGAGGAGGCAATCTAGAGATTATTTATGCCCCTTGGCTGAGCAGCACGCAGGCCGGGCTTAATTTATGCCAGGGCTCAGTCCCAGCCCCTGTCACTGCTGCTGCTTTGCAAGACTCCACTCGCGGCTGGATGCAGACAGCCCAGCCTAAGCCTGTCTCTTCCCTGGAAAGGGCTGGGGCTGATTGACATTGCCAAGTGGCCGATGGGTGGCAACAGTGACAGCCCAGGCCCCCATCAAGCTTAATCCAGCCCTGAACAAGTGTTGGCAAAATAGGGGCAGGAACAAGGATTTTGAGGCAGAGTGAGAAGCTGATGGCATCTCTCTCTGAGTCGTGGTGAATATACCCCATGCTTTCAGAATTAGTTGCAGGGTAGAACTCTTGAAGCAGGCTTGAGTCATGGGGCCTCTTCTTTTTTAAAAATAAAACAAAAGCTAAACATTAATTTTAACAATTAAAAATTAAAGAGAGAAGAAAGCCCCATGGCTAGTGGCTATTGGATCCTCTGCTGCGTTGCATAAAATAACGCCCCCCCTCCGCCCAGTGGCAAGACATTTGACCTGGCCAAGAGTGTCAACACCAATGACCATTAGATCTATGTTGTGGAGTGAAAGTGTAGTCAGATGCAGTATCTGCTCCCATTTCAAAGCAGGCTCCTAAATATCATGAAGTTAGATCTGATTAGAGCAGAGCGAAAGTAGCAGCAGGTTCCTCACTGAGCTTTTGGGCGATTCTGCACAAGCAGGACAAAGACAATGGAAATGCAGGTAGCTCATGCTATGAACAGACCCAGGATAGCCCCACAGAGCATTGGTGAATGCACCAGTGAGCCTGGCATCTCAGATTCTCTCTGGTGCCTGGTCTGGGAGCTGTCTTGCTTCATTACCTCCCTAGAATAGCTCGATCCTCCCTGACTGGGACTCTGTGACAGTCTCCTGCTTTCATCACCCTTCTGTGCTGTGAAGTAGACAAGGAAAAAAATGCACCTCCCCACTTCCCCCACTAAGTGCCTCCAAGCCCGTTCCCCTTCCTGCTAGCTCTTTGTCTTGATGAGCCTAGTTGGAAATACACTCTTTCCAGCTGGCAAATGCTTCTTCTCTATCTAGGACAGGACGGGGCAGGGCTGCTCTCTTTGAAGCAAGTTAGCACCTTCTTTGCCTTACTTACTGCAGAAACACATGTTCCTCCACCATAGTCTTGGAAATGACATTTGTAAAGAACCTGAGTTACTACTCCTTGATCTTCCAATTCAGGTGAAATTCAAGAATCACTCGCACCCACGTACTGAATTAAAAAGTAGGAGTGGGTGTTTTTTGGTGGTGTTTTTTTTTTTTTCCTTCAAAAAGCCAGAACTTTCATTTGCAACCTGTTGAAAATTTCTATCTGATATGGCTTTAATTACCAAAATATCTTCACAGAAGAGTTGTGTTTCAGAGCTTCCGCGATGCTTTTGCCGCCTTCTGGAGTGATGCAATTGAATGCAAGACTGCAAAGTAAATATTTATTAAAATGTATACGACACCCTTCCCCAAAGGCTCAAGGGGGGCTTATAATAATAAACACACACAAAATACAATACAATCCCTTAAAAAAAAATCTCCACCCTTACCCCAGAATCTACCCACCCCAACCGATCTGCCAAATGCTTTGCCAAAAATAAAAGTTTTACACCCCCTCCAGAATATGCTCAGGTCCGGGCTCTGATGGACCTCTGGGGGAAGGGAGTTCCATAATACCAGGGCAGTAACCAAGAATGCTTTGCTGTATGCCCTAGTTGCACAAACAAGATTGGCAGATGGTACCCACAAAAGTGCACTACGGGCCAACTGCAAGAATCACAATGGAACATGGAAGGAAATTATGCAGGGCCCAGGTCATCGGAGGGTTTTAAGTTCAAAAACAGCACCTTGCATTGTACCTGGAAAGCTATAGGGAGCCAGTGCAGACTGTAAAGCACAAGTGTAATGTGCTCACGGCGACCCACCCCCAAAAGGCGATAGGCCACCAGCTGCAGTTTCTGAACAGTCATCAAGGGCAGCCCCTGTAGAGCACATTGCAGTAATCTAGCCTTGAGATAATGAAAGCATAGGTGTGATGGTGGCCAGATCTGAATCGGAGAAGGCTGCAGCCTTCTCTCCAGATGGAGCTGGTGAAAAGCACTCCTGGCCACTGCCACAGCCTGATAATCCAGATGCAGCAAGGGGTCCAGAAGCTTGTGAACCTGAGTAACTAGTTGGGTCTGGAATCCCCTCCCTCCAATGACAGCGGTCCCAATGCCCTCCAAGTCACACGGGTTGGCCAGCAATCATCACTTCAGTCTTGTCTAGATTCATTTTTCATCAGCTCACCCTCATCCAACCCCCAACAGAAGCCAAGCATTGGGTCAGCACTGAGACTGTGGGACCTGGGTTGGATGAAAAGGGAAGGTAGAGCTGGGTGTCATCAGCAAACTGATCGCACTTTACTTCAAACCTCTGAATGATCTCACCCAGCGGCATCAAATACACATTGAACAAGAGGGGAGACGAGAGATGGAACCCTCCGGGACATCACAGAGGAGGTCCCGAGGAGATGATGAGCAGTCTCCCCTCCCCACCTGCTGGGACGTCCCCATCAGGAATGAAAAGAACCACTCGAGTGGTCCCGTGCCCCCTGCCAAATCCTGCAATCATGGCAATAGATAGGAAAATACGGTTTAAAAGCCAGTTTTCCTCAACACCATCTTCACTGTACAAAACAGAAATCAACTGCCTTCCTTAGCTTCTAACAAACACAATGCTTAGCATTTGGGCATAGTCAAAATACTCTATAAATCATAACAAACGGTTTTCAGTACCCTGTCAAGCAGAGTAGGCTCAGCTGTGCCCTTGCTTACACAGGGGAGTCCCAAGTGAGGGCCAAACTCAGATTGCTGGCTTTGAAAACCAGATGGAATCCACAGATATTTGTGTGTACAGTTACCACAGCTCCATGCACGCACTGGGTGTCTCAACACACTATGGTAGCCAAGGGTCAAAACGTGCTCCATGGTAGTACCCATAAGGTCATCCCAAGACGGAGCAACTTGAACAAACTGTCAAGTTGCTCCAGGGTTTTGCTGCTATCTTATACATGTACTGCCACTCTGGACTCTGACCACCAGGGGAACCCATTGGGTGGCACAATAAATTGGAATAAATAGCCTGCAGGCCCTACTAGCACAAAGCTTAGCACAGGCACTGGTGAAACTGACAAGGCCAATGTGAATGTAGGCATATCTGGGTATCATGGAGACAGGAGCTAGAGTGATATTCCCCATGCCTCCGTGGCATTCTGGCTGACCAATGCCCACTGGCAAGGGGCTGTCATTGACCAGACATTTATTTTGTTCTGTGTTTTCAGCTGCTCTGTGGATTTACTAAGGAGTTCCCTAAGATATGTTCTGGGTGCCAAGCTCCTGCAAACTTGCATTCCCTCTGTGGCTAGCTCCCAGGTTTGTGTGATCAAATGTCATGCTTGCTCCCATGTTAGGCACATGAGACAGTGGCAAACGTTACATATAGACACCCCCACTGGGCATTTGGGTGAGTAAATTGGGAATTTAGATTCCCCAATACCCATTTGTTCTTGCAAATATAACAGCTGTCACCTCTGGTATGTGACAACATTTAGGTGGACTCTGCAGATAGGATTAGGAGACTATTTTAGGAAACCTTTAACAAAAATCTACATCATCTATTAATTTTATTTCTACATCACTATCTGACCTGAGAAAATAGGACAAGGTTATGGTCAGGGACCTGTGTTCACTGTGTTTCCCTATGGTTATGTTCACAGAATTGGAAACCGACATAACGCTAACTCCACTTTAACATTTCTTATGCATGTTTCAGGGCTGCATAGGGCACCAATACAGCCATGCAACATGCATAAGAAATGGGAAAGTGGTGTTACTGTGGAGTTAGCGTTATGTCTGCTTTCACCCAAACTCGGGGACTCCAGGAGCAATCTCTGCAGAGTTCCTAAATGCCCTAAGAAATCCCATGCTTTTTGTAGAAGAAATCCAGTGAAGTGTGCCACCTTGTGGGGGAAACCGAGCAGGTTTATTTGCTGCTCACTTTGAGAGGGGTTGGCAATGTTGGTTGTAAAAGTGATGCAAGAGAAGCAACCAGCAGTATCTGTGAATCCAAGAAAGGGGAGTCTTCCCTGAAGTGGGAAGTGATCCCACCATACTGTTTTAAAAACCACTCTCCTAATTCTGAGCAAGTGACTGAAAACAGCAAAAGCAAACTAGTTCTGTTGGAGGCAACACACCTCAGACCGACGACGCTGGCTTCCCTATCCAAATTCCACACACAAGGGCTGTGATCCACAAACCGTTTACTCCAGAGTAAGAGTTTTCTAATCTTAGCTTCAACTTCCAAAAAGCTGTGTGTGTTTTTATATTGGGCAGTAGAGATATTTACAGAAGACCCGGTCCCTGCCTCAAACAAGTTTTATAATCTAGGAAATGGGAACCTGATCCGTTTTCTCACCAGTGTTTTCCAGCATGCTGTGGGCCTGATTCTGCAGTACTCTGCACCTTGTGGAGTCATTTACATCAATGCAGAGTGAATGCAAAATGCTATCTAATTAGAATGCTGCCGTTCTACACCTGCTTCACGGATATAAACGACTTCAGAGTCAGACTGCAAGACCCAGGTTCATGCCCCAAACAACTCTTTTGAGCATTATAAAAAGAGAGGAAGGAGGTTACAATATTTTTGACCCATTATGCCTGTTGAGTAGTTTAGGCATTCACAGAAAGGCTTATCAAGATCCGCTGTGGATTCCAAAGCATGTTAGAAGGATCAGCGTTTGGCCCCGCCAGTTTATTACCTCACATTTGCTAAACTGGGATGATTCCGCAACGCGTCTGCAAATGCCTTAGCACCTTCATCCCCGACCTTGTTACCCCACATTCTGTCAGGAAAAGAACATGAGAAATAAGACCTATGGATTTACTATTATCCCCACCCCTACTCTTCCTCAACAATGACCGTAAGCTATTGATTGACTGGGGGAAACTCACCATCCCTCAACCACCTTGATCTTTGTAGAGTGCATCGCCAGCACCATACTGGGTTTAGCCATTAATGGCTCAATAGAATCTTTACATGCACAAAGCATAGGAAGAACAGGAAGACAGTCCTCTGGGAAGCACCTGTTCCTGGGCCTTTATATGGCCCACATAGTGTGGTCCAAATACTTGCACACACTCGCTAACAGAAATTGGTCTAATAAAAGACATCATCTGAACTACTTCGTCTCCATCTTTTACATTTGGGATAACATGACAACCAGTATCTCTTTAGACATCCTGTTTAAGCTCTTAAGAGTCTGAAACATCTTTTTTTTTTTCTACTTAGATACAAGGTTTCACAGAGAAGGCACTAAACAAGATCACACCACATGTCTATCAAATCTAGTAACTTCCTTAGGGTGGAAAGAAGTCAAGAACTGAAGCCATGGAGTAACAAAAAAAAATCTCTCCAGAAGACACCTACATACTTGTGCTCTGTAGTATATTGCAAGGAGGAGCAGTAGAAATGCCCTGTAAATTGTAACTCTCAGATTAAAAAATAAATGAAGTGGGAGATTTGATTACCCTTACTTTAAGCAGGAAAAGGACGGACATACTATTTCCCTTTCCCCAATTTATAGAAAGTTTATTTTATGCAAGCTTTTTAATCCAGGGTTTGGAGCAGGGGGTGGGAGTGGGGGAATCGCAGGTCCAGGGCCAAATGCAGCTTGTGACTAATTTTTATTTGGTCTCTTTCCAGTTACTGGATCTGGCGCCTGGATCAGTTCCTACCCCCCAAGCACTGAACGACTGAGCTCAGGAGGAGAGAGTGGAGATGAGAGCATAAACACAAAGACAGGGGACAGATCCTTGGCTCAGGTCCATAATCTGGACCCTCTCCTCCTGAGCACCTAAAGCACCTTGCCCTCACCTTCTATGTGGCCCTGGTGGAGCTTGTACTAACTTTCGCAGTGGTCCTTGGGAGGGAAAAAGTTTCCCACCCTTCTTTTAGATCCAAATTCTACAGCTCTGTGCTCTGGCAGAAACCCAAGGAGAACAAGAGATTTACCTGAGCAAAGATTGTAGAGTTTGAATTTGGATGGGGGAGACTGTATTATCTCAGATTCTGCTCTCTTTCAGTACCACAGATCACTCATTTAAGGGGTTTGTTGCTGTGCCTCTGCAGCTGGTGTTTGCCCCGATTAGCTGCCTTCAAAGTTGGAAAGGGGGGCCGGGGGGGGGGAGATAAGAGTTTTGTTGGAGATCTGAGGATGTTTCTAGAATCTTGAGAATCCATTTCCAGGCTCCAACCTTTGTCCCAGGGGCATGGGAAATCCAGTTAAGCACGGAACTGTGAGTTTTCTGGAGCTCTGCACAAGAGTATGGTGTGGGAGATTTCTTTTACCTTCAAAGGCTGATGAAACGAACTTCAATACTGTGGTGCAAGGAGAAGAGGCTAGAACCAGCTGAAGAAAAATGGCTCTAATCTTAACTGGTGGGTATGTGCTTAGGGAGAGGAAGTGATTAATATTACCATGTCAGCTGAACAGGAGTTCAGCTAGACCCAAGGCATATGGGCCCTCCATAACATCTCAGACTGGGGTGAAAAAACCCATTATAACACAGGCAAGAAAAGTGATCCATGATTCCTCCCAGGCTGCCCCTTTCTTTAGATTTTACTTATATATTTATATTTGTATTTCTACCCCACCCATCTCACATCAAGCGACTTGAAGCACCTTATAAAATACTATATATATATTAAAACAATACAAAAACATAGTGTGCCAAAAAAAAAATCCTAGTGCAAAAAAACAAAACAAAAAACCACCCGCCCAATCCTACAAGCCCTTCCCACCCTCTCCTTCTCCCCTGCCAAATGCTATTATGTTTAGAATGCTGCCAAGTATGAAAGGATTCTTACTTACCCAATGTCATATATGGTTTTACTCTTCTGAATAGCAAGGGCTAGGCTTTTTCCTCCTTCAGTGGTTATTTTGTTTGCTCCTATTCTGCATAAAAATGCATTATTATTTTTTATGTAGCACAAGCAATGTACCGGATGCTGATAAATAAATAATTAGAGAGAGGTCCCTGTCCCAAGGGCCTTACAGTCTAGAAGAGACAAGGGAGGGGAAACAAAGGAGAAGGGAACAGAGGGAGAGACAGCAACACATTCATGAAGTTGAGAAGTCACAGGTGCATGTGCTTAGCGCAGATACAGGGAGAAGAGCCCTCTGAATGCAGCAGAGGAAGCATCAGTGAGTAGTCTATGCAGATGTGGACTGAGGCTGATGGAAAAGGTAGATTTTCAGGGGGAGGGGTGTCTGAAGATTAGGAAGGATGCATTCAGGGATGGCATTGATTGCCAAGCTGTAGCCTTTTTCTAAAGATTAAACAACCATCTTGAATGCCATTTCAGAAGCAGCTTTCCATTTCATAGTAGATAATTTTATAGACAGATTACATATGTTTCAAATTTCCATGAGGTAAAAATATCACACAGATTGCCACTTCTAATTACACGGTAGCAGATTGAAAGCCACCATCATTTGAATGTTTCTCTAGAAGCTAACACAAAACACATGCACCACTTAAGCCCTCAAAATGAGGTTTGAGTGGAATGCACGCCCGTTGCTGGCCCTTTGCAGAGGAGGGGTGCATTTCACAGAATCCACCCAATCCTTAAAATGTTTTGCCAGGGCAAGCCTCATTGATGTGATTGGAGCCAATGTGAAGTAGGCTTTCAGAAATAAAAGTCATTTTGAAGTGAATGTTCCTTCACCAATTTTGACTCCCAGCATATTCCCATACAGCAGCAATTCCCAAACATTTTGCCTCTGTGACTCCACTTTGAACGATGATACAGCATAATCCCATGACCCCAGACAGATGTAAAGACCTGCAGAATATAGCAGCTATTATTTGGGATCCCATCTGCAGATGGTGTAACTCTGAGGTCCCAAGTAAGAGTCTTAGGCCACATGAAATCCAAGCCTGCCTTAATGAGGTGAATTTTCTTTGTGTGTGGGTCCTGGCCGGTCACTCTGATCAGTCAGCACTCATGGGGCCATACAAAAGCAGTGTCCCTGACTGATAAGGGGAGGGAGCAGAATGCTGCTTAAACAGTCCCTCCCCTTTGGATACTGTGATCACACCAAACCCGTTGTAGGACCCTCCTGCCGAAGGCAGCCTCAGCAGATTCCAGCATGGGTATCTTATAGTGTTTCATAAAGGTGTGCAACTCTGCACACCTCCTCGTACGAAGCCCTGGCGTTAAAAGCAGCCGATATGGCTGTGCTCCTCAAGGAGTGTGCTGATACCTGCTGAGGGGGAGGTTTGTCCTGTGCCTTATAGGCTTCAGTTATGCATGCTGTGATCCATTTGGAGATATTAGTTTTAGAGGCTTTATCTCCAACCCTATAATTTCTGAAATTGACAAACAGTGCAGTGGATTTTCTAAAAGGCGCTGTCCTTTTAATGTACACCTTTAAATTACGCCCGACGTCTAACTTGTGCCATAATTTCTCCTGCTCGTGTTTGGGATGCGGGCAGAAAGAAGGCAAAGAGATTTCTTGAGACCTGTGGAACCTAGTGTTTACTTTAGGGATAAAGACCTCATCCAATCTGAGTAAGACAGAGTCTTGTCTAAAAATACATGTTTATGTCCACTGAGGGCACTCCGGGTTCAGAGATGCATCGAGTGGATGTAATGCCAATCAGAAAAGCCAATTTGATAGTCAGATGGTATAAAGAAATGTCCTGGATCAGTTCAAAAGCAGTTCTCAAGAGAGTCTGCAACACTATGCTGAGGTCCCAGGATGGGAATCAATGCACCACTGGGGTGAATGGAGTCTGGTGGCTCTGAGGAATTTCTTGATGCCTGGGTGGAGCGATAGTCATTCTTGAGAGCTAGAGTTCAGTGTGTTACTCAGTGCTGCTACTTGACGGGCCAGGGTGTTAGGACTTGGACCCTTTTTCAGACCTTCCTATAAAAACTGCAAGACATTCTTGATTCCTGGGGAGCATGGGTTAACTGCAGTTCTGACACCATGCGGCAAACGTCTTCCATGCATGTTGGTATATGGGATGTGTAGATTTTCGTTTATAAGGGTTTTTATCACCTCCCTTGAGTATCCTAAAGCCTTCAGGAACTTGGGTACCTTGTGATTCTCTTCGGAGGCAAAGAGGTCTATGTTCGGTAGGCTGAATTTTTGAACAATCAAATTGAAGGCCGTGTCTGATAGTGATCATTCTCCTGAGTTGATCCACCGTTTGCTTAGCCAGTCAGCATGCACATTTGATTGACCCTTGCTATGGACTGCTTTTATTGAGAATACATTTGACTCTGCCCATTGGAGGAGAAGGGTCGCCTCTTTGAACAGTGAATGGGATTTCGATCCCTCTTGGTTGTTTACATAAGCTCAGGCAGTGGTGTTGTCCGTGTGGATCAATATGTGAGAGTCTTGAACCTGGGGTGAGAAATGAAGGAGGGAGAGTCTGATCGCCTTGAGCTCCAGCCAGTTTATGTGGTTTGTCTTTTCTGCTGGTGGCCAAGTCCCCTGCGCAGAGAGCCCTCTCAAATGCTCCCCCCAACCATACACACCTGCGTCCATTGTCAATATGGTCTGGTCTGGGTCTAATAGTGGGGTCCCTGTGACAATCTGTTGGGTGCGCGCCACCACTCCAGGGCCTGTTTTACATGGTTTGGTACCTGTACTTGAAAATCCTGTCCCTCGCGTATCTGTCATTGGAACTGATGCAAGAGTGTTTGCAGAGGGTAGAGATGGAACCTGGACCACGGTATCAGGTGGATGCATGACAGCATCATTCCTAAGAGACTTGTCAGGTGTTTGAGTCCAGAGGTGGGTCGCTGAAGCACCTGTTGGAGAAGGGATAGAATCTTGTCTTGCCTCTGTAGGAGTAAGAAAACACAGTTTAGTTCAGTGTTTATAACTATGCACAGGTGTTCCAGGGAACGAGGTGACTTTTTTCTGTATTTATCACAAATCTGTGTTGTGACAGGAAGGCCATGGTTTGGTTTAGGTTCCCTGTGGCCTGCTGTTGTGATGGTGATCTGATGAGATCATCCAAATACGGGTAGATGTTGATGCCCTCTGTTCTGAATTTGGCAATCAGCCCTATGAGGACCTTGGAGAAGGTTCAGGGTATTGATGCCAATCCGAACAGGGGGGCCCAATACTGCCAGTGTTCCTGGTTGTAGGAAGTGGAGCCACTGTTGGGACGTGGAGGTATGCTTCCTGGAGATCGATGGATGTCATCCAGTCCCTTGGGGCTATTACAGCACATATGGAGCGAGTGCTGTGTTTCCATGTGAATGGGGGCACCAGTATGAACTTGTTGAGGGTCTTGAGGTCTAAGACTGCCCGCCAGTCCCCTGATTTCGTTGGGACCAGGAATAGGATAGAGTATAGTCCCTGCATTTTTTCTTTTTCTGGTTCTATCGCTCCTATCTTGTGTAATCTCCGATCTTGTTTATCATGGCGGAGTGTTTTTCTGGTTTTGAGGATTTGGGGGATGTGAGAAATCGGGGATGAGGTGCTCAACAGAACTCTATGGAGTATCTATCGTGTTTAGAATCCATGTGTCTGAGGTGACTGCCTTCCATAGGTACGTGAACTCTAGTAGGTGTCCCCCTATGCAGGGCTCTTGCTTTGGATAGGAGGCCATATAGTCAAGTGTCTTTGTTTCCAGAGTTCTGTTTTTAGTAGGAATTTTGTTTGCTCTGGATGGGTGCTCTACCTCTGGGTGACCATCTGGAGCATCCTCTGGGATCCTACAGTTTGAATAGTATCCCCCTCTTCTACGGTTGCCAAATTATGTGGAAGGTCATGGGAGGGTGGGGAACAAAAATTCCTTCTTTGTGTGCTGAACTGTTGGGCGGATTGCTTTTTGGCCTTAGCCGATGCCGCCTCCAGTATTTTGTCTAGGCACACACCGAACAGTTTTGGGCCCTGGAAGGTCCCTGAGATTAAGAGGTTATTTATGTGGGGGCTCCGCTTTTCAGGATCTTAGCCAGAGACATCTACGTTGGCTGCCATGACTTTAGCGGCCCATGAAAATATGTCTGTGGTGGAATCTGTTAGGAAGGAGATCCCTAATAGTAATCTAGAGGACAGGATCCTCACCTTTTTGTTAGTGAGGTTTGGATCCTGTGCTAGGCGCATCCATTTTAATAAAGCTCTAGCACAATATGAGGACATGATGGCCATGCGTAAGACTGTTGCTGAGGCCTCATAGTTCCTTCTAAGGCTGGATTCCATCCCCCCGTCGCATGGATCCTTTGGATACAAGTCCCCTTCTGAGGGGAAGACGGATTGCCTTGCTAGGGAGGCCGCGGCAGCATCCACTTTAGGGATCCTAAATATGTCGGCTTTGGACTTGGCGAGAGAATAAATCGCTTCCTGGTGCCTGGATAGTCTAGCTGATTTCCCTGGGTGTTCCTATTCAGCACTTATTGGTCTTTCAAAGGACTTATCTATGGGGAATCCCTTGTCTGCGCTGGGTTTTTTTTGGGCAGGTATTCCCTGGCTGAGTCCTTATCCAAGGATTGTTCTTCATCCCCTAGCTGTTTGGGGTATAGGGGTTTTTAAAAAAATAAATCTGAGAAGTGGCTCTTTGAAGGAGCCAGAGAATTGTCTGTCTCCTTCCCTCTCATCCTCTCTTGGGTTGTCTGGGATCTGACCCTCTAGGGTTCCAGTATCTTCGGTGTCCTGTCTACCCCCCCTGGGAGTGATCGGCTTCTTGTTGTTCCTCTCTGAATGGATATTGCGATGTCAGACTATCTAGTCCCCTTTGCAGATCTGTCTGATCCCTTTGGGAGGAGTTCTGTCTATCTGACTCTGAATCAGAGGAGTCCAGGAGGAGGAGTCTTCCCTTTTTGGCAGGTGCCTTTCCTTTTTCCGCCTCCCTAGATCTGCCCTTGGATGCCCTGGAGCAGGAGGGGGAGAGATGGTGCTTTCGCTTTCCTTTTCCCCAGCTCTTAGTTTTGGGCCTGCTCCTATCCGGGGAAGAGAGCCTCTAATTCAGCTTCTTTAGGGAGAGGAGCATGTTATTCAGGACCACCAGCTGGAGCGCTGAGGCCTGGGCCTCTGGAGTGACGGGGCCTGCGATATCTTCCTCCCGGTCCGACTTTTGGGGGTGGGGGCTTACCGGAGCCTCCTTTTGTGCTGTGCAGCCTCTGGCGGGTGCCATGATCCCGCGGGGTGGAGTTTTCCCTGTGGGAAGGTTCTCTCTCACCTTGTTCCCACGGGTTGGTGTTGGCGCTTCAGTGGGATTCCTTGCAGCGCGGCGCACCTCTCCATTCCCACGCAGCTGGGAGGTAGGAAGGAGATTGGACATGCCCAGTGGAATCTTTCAGTGTTGCCTCCTGCTGGCCGAAGCAGACCTTTCCCCATGAGTGCTGACTGATCCAGAGTGATCGGCCAGGACCCATAGAGAATGCAGAATTACAGCTGCACTGAGTTTCATAAAGAAAGCATCGGTGTGGGCCTTATGAGAATCCTAGAGCCCATAAACACAAGTTAGCGAGATCTCTAGGGTAGTGGTTCTTTAACTTAAAATGTGGCCCTCTTGCCTGTAGTAGTTGAGTCCTTCGCCACACATATGCACACATACCACTTGGTCCTAGGGTAGCCACCGATGCAAACTTTTCATAACTGTTCCTTAAAAACTACATAGGTGGCAACCCTACTTGGTCCCTCTCCCTACCCTTCTGTGTGTTGTTTCTCCTCTCCCTCCTCGTTTTCTGACTCTCTTCCTCCCCCCACACCCATTTTAGAAATTCCCCCTAACTCAGTCAGAGCGGAGCTAGGCATTTGCCAGGTGTGCTCCTTCCTGTGCCTCCACAGGATGCATTCTGCCCCCCCATCCCCGTATGAGAGTCACTGCTGTAGTGCACAGGCAGACATGGATCCAGTGTGTGGCTGGTACAGGCCCCTCAGATTAAACAGCAGGGAGGTTGAGCAAGGTATAGCATGATGTAATGGGACCCCTGTCCCAGGGTACATGAGGAGGACAGGTCTGTTTCTGGCCTGTGTATGAAAGTTAAAGAAAGGCTTCTGCAATCTAGTCTGATTCAATGCCATGTCTCAATTTCATATGCATTGGTTTATAAAAGGGAAAAATACTAGCTCTTCAAAAATTCAGAACACCACATTCTAGTTAATGTCAAACTCCTTTCCCCAAAACAAATGACTCTCTTCTGGTCTGAGATTGTCTGAAGTTAATCCGTGTTGAATGGAGCTCGCTAATGGAGAGGGGGGGGAAGCAGTTGTATTATAATGAAGCTTATAAAAGAAATGGTGTGTCCTATCTTAACTCTGAGGTTAATCCTGTTCCTCCATAACAATTGTTAATCAGCATAGCTAATGCTTCACCGCTTCAAAGCATTCCACAAATGTTTAACAGGAAGAGGCTGAAGATTTCTTTAAAACGCTGCAGCAAGTTAGCAGCAGAGCCAGGATTGGAATTAAGAGCATAAGTGTTTTACTGGATCTGACCTATGGTCCACCAAACCCAGCATCCTGTCTCCGACAGAGGTCAGCTACACTAGCTCGAGAGAAGTACAAGTACAGGTCAGGGAGGTGTGAAGTTCCGGAGTTTGTTTCTAGGTTATCTACCCCGTAGCAAATTGGGCGGATAACAAGTGTGGCCTCCCACATGTGGGTGGGAGCACCTACGTCTCTGCACGTAACAGCCCCAGGGTTCTTCCCCAAGGCTGCTGTTGGCAGAGTGCTCCCAGGCAACAGCAGCATGCCTGACTGAGAAGAGATTGGGGGGCGGGGGAGGACAAGTCCCACTTGCAGTGATTCAGTGTGGACCAGTCTGCTTGTGGGGGTGTCCTTGGTGGAACACCACCATGTGTGCTGAATCGCTGCAGGTAGCAAAGTGGGTGGACTAGCCTGTTTCCACTGGGGAACAGATAAGCTTCCTTCTCCCTCACCCTAACAGCTGATCCACATACAACACTGGCTACATTCAGAGCCAGACCTGTATCTGTGGCTCCAGTTTTTCTACAGCAGATCTGGGTTTTTCAGGTTTGTGCACACAACCATGTGTGTGATTTAGACAGAAATGCCCCTAGGCTTACACTTTCCCCAGCAGATCATACGCCTGTAGCTCCCTCTTTGCATTTTCCACAGTGAATTAACTTCTTTTAACATTCAGATGAAATTTGATGGGCACAGCTACAGATTCTAGTTCTGAGAATTCTTTGGAACCATTGCTCGTTGACGCATTAGGCTGATGTTGGCAATTCCAAATATAGGACTGACATAATCTCTACCCTTCACCCTAAGAACAGCTGTAGTGAATGAAATTTGCCACTGTGAAGGGGACCAGAACAAGGACCATAAGACTAGGGAACCACGTTCACTGCCTTTTCCCAAAATTGCAGTGAACATGAATCCCTGGTTAAGGAAGGCTCCAATAAGCAGGGACCTGTGATCACTGGTTTCCCCACTGGCGGCAACATGGTGAACATGGGTCCCTGCAGTATATTTATTTATTAAATATCCTACCCCGCCCCTCTGCCTCTGGCATCCCGGGGTGGCTTACAATAAAACAATATAAATACAAACAGTAAAAAGAACACCTTAAGAAATCTGAAATTTAAATATAAATATAAAAGCACAACAAAATCAAAATACAAAAGTTCTGTGATAAAAACCATCCTATCCCATCTCTCTCTTCCCCTCCTCCCTGCAGAATGCCTGGTGGAAGAGTCATGCTTTGCAATTTCGACAGAAGTCCAGGTGGTCTGGGCTGAGGCAAACCTCCACTGGGAGGGTATTCCAAAGCTACAGCGCGGCCACCGAGAACGCCCTCCTGTCTGTATGGACCGGACGATATCACGGGACCTCCGGGGGGACGTCCCCGGCCGACTGCAGGGGTTGCGGCAATCTTTCAGGTAAGTGGGGCCTAGGCCATGTAGGGCTTTAAAGGTTAAAACCAGCACCTTGAATCCGGCCCAGAAGACAATAGGCAGCCAGTGCAGAGCACCAGTTAAATATGCTCTCTGTGGCCCGTGCATGTAAGCAGCTGGGCCGCTGCATTCTGCACCAGCTGCAGCTTCTGGACCATCACGATGCAGCCCCATGTAGAGTGCATTGCAATAGTCCAATCTCGCGGTAACAATCACGTGGATGATGGTTGCCAGATCAGAGTCCGAGACATATGGGCGGAGCCTTCTCGCCAGATGTAATTGGCAAAAGGCGCCCCTGGCCACAGCCGACACCTTGAGATCCAAGTGCTGCTGGGAATCCAGGAGCACCCCCAGGCTCTGCACAGATGACACCAATGGAGGCTGGACACCCCCAATAATGGGGGGTGACCCCCTCACCCAGATCACCGGCCCCACCAACCAGCATCACCTCCATCTTATTGGGATTGAGCTTCAAGCGGCTCGACCTCATCCAGTCCCCCACAGCTGCCAAACACCAGGACAGCAAGGAGACCGTGGGGCCTAGGTCTGATGAAAAGGACAAATACAGCTGAGTGTCATCCGCATATAGACAACAGCGGACACCCCCTCCCCCCCCCAGCTGCGGACCACCTCCACCAGCAGCTTCATATGCAAATTGAACAAGAGAGGGGACAAGATGGCGCCCTGTGGAAGCCCGCACAGGAGGTCCCCCGACAAAAATGTGCAATCACCAAGTACCACCCGCTGGGAACAGTCCATAAAGTAGGACTTAAGTGTAGGGCTTAAGTGGTGCATAGGTCTTATATGTTTCATCCACCATATTATTCAGAGTAATTTTTAATAAGGCTAAGTATTTAAGAACTGCATCTGTAACCATTATTGTCAATGTTTTATAAAGGATGTACAGTAGAAAACTCCTTATCTGGACCCCTCTCTAATCTGGACAAAAGCTATGTCCTGCAAGGTGTCCAGATAAAAGTAATTTGTTAGACTTGTCCAGCACTTGCTTTACTAGACATAGGTGGCTTTTGTTTAACTCAAGCAATAAGTTATTCAGGCTAGCTTTACTTTACCCTATGATATCAAATAGATGAATAAACAAGAGAAAAGGATATACTTAATATGTGTGAGGCTTGGACATTCTTCAATGAGTTTTGCAACATATTTGGCGCCAACATTGGTAATCTGGTTGTTGTACAATCTTAAAGACAAAACATATTGGTAAAAAAATAATTATTTCTGCCATTACTTGAATACTGTATATACAAACTGGGCAGTTTGTAATCCATATGCACAACATCCATCTTCCTTTTAATAGCCTTGCATACTTATGTTCCGATTCCTTTTGTGAGGTGGGGGTGAAAAGGAGAGTTGCTTATATATTCAAGTTCCAAATCATCAAGTGCTCTGCTGGACGGAACATAGATTTACAAGTACGAGATTTGGTTTCCTTAAACTAGGATTTGTTTGAAGGAAGCCTTCAAAAATAAGTACATTTTCTTGTTCAATAAACCAAGCTTCCAGTTACTTCTAAACTAAGATCAATATATATATTTTAGAACAACAATTGTGCAATCAGTCACAATACAAAATGCACATTCAGTCTTGTGACATGTATGCTCACTTTTCTAATAGTAATCTCCTTACATTGCCAGGTAACAAAAAATAATGAGTCAAAGCAAGCACATCCCAAAATGTCTTGTTTCTGTATCTGACTTTCTTTAAGCTTCTGAACTTTCAAGACACTTGGTGCTTTCCACATGGATACATGCATGTGTGGTTGTACCAAGGGATTCTGTCAACACAACAGCTTGGAGTGTCATATTGCCTCCCTATGTTGCCTAACTACAACCCAATTCTCAGTGTGTTTAACTGGCATGCACCCCATTCACATCTACAGGGTTCATGCCAGCAGAGCACTTTAAGGACTGGAATTCTTAACATACAAGCAAGAAAAGAAATTAGCACATAAGGAAGAAAAAACCTTTACCGAGGGGATAAAATGGAAGGAGGACTAGTGCTAGCTGAAATGTTGAGCACTGTGGCAACATGTTGAATATCAACTGAGCACGCTGATGTTTTGCATCATGCTAGCAACCCACAAGAGCCTTGGTAATTGTCCATCCTGTGATGGAGGAGCACAGAACAGAAACTGTCCTCTATGGGGAAATGGTTGACTCTCTTGGCGTGGTATCAGATAGTGACGCTTGCATAACATTCCACAATAGTGTATCACAAAGTTCTATCTCACAAAACCAGTTGCATTAAACCAATGAGACAGTTTGGGTTTCAATCAAAGCTGTATTTCCCCTCTGTCTTCCTTAGTGTCAGCACTACTAGCACTGAGGGATCCTTCAGGGTGGAAAGTGTCATCTAAGTACAATAGTCATCAGTACTCCCGCATTTGCAGCTGATACATACCCCAAGTAAGTCACAATTTTATACTTTGAGAGCTCGTCGTAGAGTACTCTTACTCCATGATCGGTAATCTGGTTGACACTAAGCCTAAAACAAAATGTAAAGAGACACAGATGAAATTAGATGGTTCATGAGTAGAGATTACAAAAACATTTATCACCCACAAGATAGTCCTTGACCCCCTCTTATAATGGAAACCCTGCCTATTTTCTTCTGATTTTTGACAAAGGACTATATCTCAGTGTACTAAGACATTTGAAAAGAAAAGAAATAACCTAATTTTAAAATTCACTTAAAAAAGAAAAAGAAAAGAAAAGCCACCCAGTGGTACGTTTTCCTAGTGCTCGGGGAAATGTACAGATAAAAATGGCACAGTTCAATAGGTCAAAAGGTTACAGATCAACATCCTCATCCTCCTATAGTTTATTTTAATTATAAAAGATGTTCTCCTCAACATCCCAACAACACTGCCCATTCCAGCAAACTCTCAATTAACCTCCATTCAGGGAAAGCCCAGGAAGCTAGAAAGCTCTTGCTTTGTGCCCTGATGGTCACCAACCAGAGCAGTTAGTGGACCAGGTGTTGATGCAAGTTCTAAAGCCCAGAATTCCTTGCTGCAAGGCTGCTCCAGTTTATTCCTGGAGAAGGCAGACAGCTTAGTCACTTTGTGATGCATTGCAGATGAAGGGAATCTGTCTCTGCTTCTACAGATCAGAGCTGTCAGCATCTTTGAAAATGACTAGATTGCGGAATCAGAAAAATCTCACTTTCAACCGCAAAACCTACACTTGTAAAAATAAATTATTGAAAACAAAAGGTCTTCCTGCTAGGAAGAACCATTTTAACAGAAACATCTCATGGCTCTGCACAGTAGCTGCTATGCCCACCAATTCCTCCTGCCTGCATATTTCAAAGCCAGCTTGAGATCAAGAAAAGGACAAAACACTGGCAATTTTCAGCTCACAAACACACTACTTTTTTAATCTCAGAGCTAAATTTCAAAATCTGGCCTCATTTCAGTACATCCTGATTTGAGATGAACTCAAACCAAAATCATAGCTCTAAACATTCTCATACTTATGTTGGAGACAAAGCAGTTTACAGAGTATCCATTTATTTTATTTATTTATTTAAATGTATTAGCCGCCCTTCCCACAAAGGCTCGGGGCAGCTTACACAGTCAGTAAAACAACACTACTAAAATTCAAGCTATAAAAACCCCACCCTTCTTTCAAAACTCCCACCCTGCCCAGAAACCCAACCAACCCCTATCCCTGCCCGCCAAATGCTTTTTTAAAAATGAAACAGTTTTACACTGCCTCTGGAAGATGCTTAGGTTCAGGGTCAAGTGAACCTCTACATTGTTTTTTATGTGACCAACTTCTATTGGTGAGAATATGCAAGCTTCTAGACCACACAGGGCTATTCCTCAGTCATGTAAAAAGTCAGAGGAAGGGCCTGAGCAGGCATGCATATTCTCACCAAGAATCGTTGGTCCGATAAAAGATATCATCCGAACCACTTTGCCTCAATCTTTTAAGTTTGGGACCATCATGGAATCACATACTCTCAAACTTCTGATGTCCTAGTTTGCAATCCAGGTTCAAAATACACAGCTAGCCCCTGTCACCATAATGAGCTCAGGAATCCCCAAAGATCTGAACGCTTACACAGTATAGGACATGGACAGTCCTAATCCAAGCTTTGCTGCTTGTGCTGGTCTATTAAGTGTCTGCATTTGATACTGTGCAAAGGCAGCTATTGTGAAAGAGAGAAAGGTCAAGAGCACTTGGTTTTCAGGAGCAGTCACTCTCTCTAGCCCTGCCATGCATCAGTTTCAGCAAGTTTGAAACTTATGCCATGTAGTAAATGTAACAAGCAGTTTCTTGGCCTGAAATCTTACCTGATCACGGCAAGCCTGCTAAAACATGGCAGTAGTTCTTTTACTCCATAGTCATTGATATTATTGTTGTCTAGGTCCAGAGCCAACTGCTTCTGAAAGTGGTGCATGACAAAGGATATGGCACTGCAGTCAGAAGAATACGCATTGCAGTAGGTTAGGTTGATGTAGTCGGCACGCATTCCCTTGGCGACCAACTTCCCCACCTTCTCACTTTGAGTCTCATGGATGCACCTCAACATCCAAACAAAATTGGGCATAACGTGAATCTGCTTGTATTTTCCCAACTTGGCTCGTGAGAAGCCCTTCAGTTGGCACTTCATGCTTTCAAAGATGTATGCCCGGAGCACCTTTCTTTTCCTCTTAATAGATGCGGGTGAGACTAGATGCCTCATGAGTTTCTGCCTTGCTTTGGAAAGCAGGCCACAAAGGAAGAGGTTGGTGAAATGAAAGTGTTCATTATTTCGGAAGGGATCGTCTCCTGTTGGGCAACTATTCAACCACCGAATGGGGAAACACACAATTTTGGGGGCACTCTCAGTGTGAGAGCATTCATTGAAAAACTTCAGCAGCTCTTTTGTGCCCAATTTCTCTTCAGTAACTAGGAATAAAGCAGTGAAAAAGGACTGCAGGGTCGTGTGCAAGAACTCATAGGATGTCTCATCTCCATAGTTATTAACTGTCCTAAGGAATCCCAAATGCAGATTCTGCTCCAAGATGTTTAGTGCTGTAATCTCCTCCTGGTTGAAGACGAAGAGAGACTTCTCCATCCCCTCATGTGCTATTTTACTCAAAGAAAAGAGAATCTCCTTTTGTGACCTGAATGTCTCCACTTGGCTCCTGGTATTTTTCTTCAACAAATTTGTTTTCAGAGTTCGGTTTAAATGGACTTCAGTCATAAGTAAAAAAACATCTGTTAATGTAACAGAGTAGTTTGGGAAGTCTTGGCTGTCGAACATAGAATGGAAGTGCTCATAGCATTTAAAGATAATCCAACAAAACAAAGGCACTGAACACAAGCTACATAAGTTGGGATTGGCTTCTAACTGGTCCAGTACCAATGCCCGATAACCCTCATCTTTGAAAAACATTCTAGTATATTCCTTCAGGTTATTGCTGGAAAACCCTCGGAGAAGTACTTTTTTCCTAATGATGATTTGATGGATCTCAGTCCCCGATCTTGCTGTCAAAACTTTCCTTGATCCCTTAAGAAGCTTTCCTTTGAGAAGGCTCACTAACAGGGCAAGTGGGTGGGTAGGTTCGTTGGGAGAGCAGATCTCAGCAACACTGCTTAGATCAAAGTCGGAATGAATCTCATCAAAACCATCAAACGTGAACAGGACCGTGTGAGGGAACTGCAGGATATGGTTGAACACCTCCTCTGGATCATGGTCTGGATAACAGTTGTATTTGAACAGGAGATCTTTCAAATATATGGCTTCATTCTGCTTAAAAAGGCTGAACATCCTGCATCTGAATCGGAAAAAGAACTTGGCCCCTACATTGTAGTCACCTTTGGACCAAAGATTTTGCATCTTTTGTAAAAGAATTGACTTCCCGATTCCTGCATCACCAAAAACGCAGACAGTCTCTCCAGCTTCATTAATTACCCCAATTTTATCATCAAGAAGGTCTTCTAAGCAGCTCACGTTGCCAAGGCTCTCATTGGTATAACTAATGAGCTCCATAAGATTAGCAGAGTAGGTCTCCTCAAGCAGCATCTCTTCCTTCTGAGCATATGACATAATGAACTTTGTGTCTCGTCCCAATTCATCTTTGAGTTTTTGACGATACCTGCTAACTGAAGAGAGAGCAATTATTACTGAGAGACTACCTAGTCCATAAGATAGCCACATAAAGTCCAGCTACACACAGGAACTGGGCTGTAATGCTGCAAGCTAATCTACATCTGCCAGTAACTAAATAGTACAGAAAAAATGTTTTATTTCAGGTTACAGATAAGGCCTTTCCACCTTTTAGCAAATACATACTGTCTATTAATCTCATAGTATTTATCTTGTGATAAACTTTTAGTCTCATGGATGCACCTCAATATCCAAAAAAGTTGGGCATAACCTGAATCGGCTTGTATTTTCCCACCTGTCATTGTAAATTATCATTTTATACGGTTTTGTTCTCTGTGGGCACACTACAACAGCAGACAGACAGAACTATCTGGACCAGCCCTTAGTGCTTTATATGCACTATCTCAGGAGCAATCTCTCTGCAACTCTGGGTCACTTTAATTAGATACAGTATTTTGGCTTGCTCACAAGAGGAAGATTCTGCACACTATTTCCATTTTGAGCATTCACACTGTATGGCCCTTTTCACACAGACACTCTAACACTGATAAAATGGGTGTTACATTTTATTATACATGTTGCAGGACACCCATAGAGCACACCTGCCGCCCTGCAACATGTATAATAAAATGTAACACCCATTTTATCAGTGTTAGAGTGTCTGTGTGAAAAGGGTCTATTAGTACTCCAGGATAGCCGCTTCGATATGTATTGGCTACACAAGGTTGAGAATTACCCCTGATTCCATGTGGGATTGTTACCTGGAGCAACAGGGAAATTACTCTAAATTAAATCTGATTTTTTTTAAAAAAGCACCTACCTTTAAACCAGACTGAGGGTGGATTAATCATTGAACTCCCAAAGTGTGGTCAATGCCTCAAATGAAATAGGGTTGCTTGATTAGCCTGGTTTTCAGTGGGAAGCTGTCTAGGAAAATCCCAGTGATGTCCAGACTTAATCTGGATGAACCCCATTTAAAAATCAGATGCGAGAGCACACTTTTAAAAATGTAGATGTATTTAGGTTAGCTTTCAATTAATCCACACAGACCCAGGATTAAGTCTAAACCCAGATACAAACCAAGCTAGCTAACCTAGGATGTATTTAAATAAGACAAGGTGTGTGTGTGTGTGTGTGTGTGTCCATGATTGGTGTGGGGGGAGAGTGTGTGGGTGCCAGGCATGGGAGAGCACTTCACACAAGCTGCTCCACGCACAGCTGCCCAGCCCACACACCACACACCCCATTCATGCATGGGGCACTCTGGCTGTTTTCCGAAAGCCCCGTGTGCGGGAGAGGGAGGAGCGGGGGGAGGGGGCAGAAACACACACTGCCCACCTGTCCCCCGGACATTCAGTTGAGACAGGTGGTCCTAGCATGGGGCCATCTCATTTAAAAACACCCCTAAAATGTGCATGTTCTCTGGATGATCTAAAGGGAGCATTTTAACGCAAGTCTAGCACATGGTGTAGATGACTCAGTAGGAAATATTACTAACCCAAAATCACAACACTGTATTGGGGAATCTGTATTATTGAGGGTGCTGGTTTTGTTGTGTTTTTTTCAGATGAGACTCAAAACCGAGGTCATGACCACTTACACTTTTTAAAAGATTCCCTCCTCACAAATTGCAAAGGTGGGAACATCTAGGCCCTGGGCAATTTGAGTAACTTTCTTCCTCTCTCAAATTCTCTTACAGTTTCAAATTTTGAATAAGTTGCTCTTCACTGTCTGCCTACCTATATATCTGTTTACAAAGCCCCTGCTAAGCGCCTTGTGCGCTGCAGGGGTTAATTTGTGCCCGCCCCATCATGGGAATCAGGCACGGGCTGTTGCTGGGCAGGCTTGGACCTGGCCAGGGCGGGAAAAGCAACTAGCTTGCAAGCTGCTCCATTCGGGAGGCTGCAGCTTGCAAGGGGATTCTGGCGCGAGAATGCGCCCTTCTGATAGGACACTCGGTGTCCACGTGATGTTGCTGGGCCGTACAGCCTCCATTCGGCTGCCGGCGAGCAACTGAAGCAGCCGCGTTTTCGGCCTCTCTTCTAATCACGGCCACGTGGTTCCTGGATCGGGGCAGTGGGGCGGAGAGCGGCGTGGAGCGGCAGCGCTAAAGCGGCAGCAAATAAAGGCTAGAGTGATCGGGGAGCAGTGGTTTCAATTGTGTGGGGGGGAGGGACCAGGATATAAGCGGGCCAACGGGGGTGGTCTGGAATTCGGGGCTTCATCATTGGGGGAAGCCCCCCCCCATTAGAGTTACTGCAATTTTAAGGGTGGACTGTGAAACAAGGGGGGGTGTTGAATCCCCTCTTAAATTGTTTAGGTGCGCTTCGGGAGTGTGGGCCCTGCCGGTTTGGTGGTTTTGGGCCTTGTCTGTGCTCCTGGTCTGGAGCTTGGGCCTTAGGTGCTAGGGCAAATACAACTCCTCGCCCATTCACATTGGTACAGCAGGACATCATGGGGCGGAGTAAGAAAGGCCAGGGGGCTGGCACAACAGGGGGAAAAAAGAGGAAGGCAGGTCAGGCTGCTGATGGAACAGGGGGGTCATGGGTGGAGGCTGCCCCCCCCATGCCCCCTCTCCTTCGAGGCTTCTGGGGGAAGGGATGAGGCAATTGGATGGGGCCCTGCAAGGGGGTGCAGGGACCAGCAGGGGTGAGGGGCGTGACTTTCCTCGGGGAGGAGTTGCGCAGGGGGGAGACTCTGTTGAAACTCTTGCTGGTGCTCCAGATGCCATGGTGCTGGGGGCTCAGGTGCAGCCCCCCCCTCCAGCATGGCTACAGGGGGGCCCTGGGCGGGCCTTCATGCAGTCCATGGAGGCTAGAATGGCTGGATGGGACAGTGTGATGTCCCGCCTGACAGCATCGAGGCTGTTGGAGGCTGGGGGAATGGGGGGGCAGGTTACTAGGGGTGTGTATGGGAATTTACATGACCCTTCTTTGCGGCAGAGTGACACACCTGTACCAAGCCAGAGGGACCCAGCGATGGAGGCATTGGCCATGAAAGTATACAGAATGGAGCAGCAGATTGGCAGGATTGCTCAGCTGCTGGAAGGTGGTACAGGGCCAAGGGTGATAACGCCATCTGCATCGGGGACTAGCGTGCCGCAGGCAACGCCTTCAATTACACCTGTTGCAGGTGATGGTGACTATGTTGTGCCCCCTTCGGGTTTAGTAACCCAGGGGCAGGTAGTGGTTGGAAGCAGTCTGCCTGCTCAGACAGGGGAAGGGCCTCTCAGGGTTGAAGTTAGTGGGGAGGCAAGTACTGGAGCCCCAGGATCATTGGCAGCGACACAGGCAGTCCAGCAGAGCCTTATGGCATCTGTGCAAGGGAATGTTGGGACGGGTCAACTGCTGGTGCAGCAGGACCCGAATAGGTTAGTCTGGGTGAATAACGTGTGGCGCCCGCAAGCAACCGTTTTGCAGGGTCAGTCAGCCGGGAAAGAAGCGAACACTGGGGTTCAGGTGGGCCAGGTAGGTGGGGCGAATGTTCCGGCCTCTTTGGCTGTCGCCACAGCTTCTGGGGGAAGGGTGGGGCGGCCTCTGCTGCCTTAGAGGTAAAGGAGGTCCCTCCTTTGCAGGGTGGATATGCTAGGGCATCTGCCCCTTTGGGGGTACACCTACTCCAGTCCACAAGGGAAAAAATATGGAGGGGTGACTACATAGACCTGTTTGCCATCCTGTTCTGTGACCCTGTTCCTGACCCTAATGTACAGCCAGAGTCAAAGGAATATGAAAGGGCAAAGAGGAGAAAGATTGACAGGAATTGGGCTAACTGGGAGTCAGCCTTCATTATATATGCAGGATTAATAATGCAAGCCTTTCCAGAACGGGCAGTAGCCCTGTGGAAATATTTCGATATTGTAAGGTGAGCATATCTAACGAAGGATGGCTTCGGTTGACTCAGGTACGACGAGGCATTTCGTCAGCATGCAGCCATTACTCCTGGGGTCCAGTGGGAGGTGAAGGATCATGACCTCTGGATGGAATGTATTCAAGGAAAAGAAGTGGTGCGTGCAGATAGTGGGCATATCATAATCGAGGGTGATGCTCAACCGGTAGATAATTTTCGTGAAGAACAGAATAAAAAGGGAGGGCAATCTTTGGCCTGCTGGGACTTTAACGAAAGCAAGTGTTTTCGTTCCTTTTGCAGGTTTAAGCATGTCTGCCTCCAATGTGGGGGGGCTCACCCTTCCGTCAACTGTCAGCGTAGATGGGGGGTGGGGCAGAGAGGAAAACGGGGATTCCAGCCTGGGGCAGGTGGAGGCGGTGGGCCGGCCCAGTCCGCTGCTGGTAAGAGCACCAACGCCAGTTAAATGGTGGGTGCTCGAGAGATTGTTAAGTGATTATCCCGACCCGGGTACAGCAAGTTACATTGTTAATGGTTTTCAGTTTGGTTTTCACATTCCATTTGATGGGAAGAGGGAGCGTATGGTGGCTAGGAATCTGAAGTCGGTAATAGGCATGGAAGCAGTGGTGGGACAAAAGATACGGAGGGAGGTAAAGGAAGGCCGGGTGGCTGGCCCCTTTGAATCCTTGCCTATGGAAAATTTGAGATTGTCGCCATTGAGGATTGTACCAAAAAAGGCCCCTGGGGAATACAGATTGATCCGTCATCTGTCTTACCCCAGGGGGTTTTCAGTGAACGATGCAATCCCTCCCGAGCTGACCTCGGTTCACTACGCGTCTCTGGATGTGGCGGTCAAAGAGTGACATTAAGTCTTCTTTTCGCCTCTTGCCAGTGGGATTTTGACCTATTGGGGTTTTCATTTAGGCGCCGTTTTTATTTTGATAAGGCAATGCCTATGGGATGCTCTATCTCATGTGCTGCCTTTGAGAAATTCAGCTCTGCCCTGGAATGGATTGTTAGGCGGCGGACAGGGTCCCGCTATATGTCCCATTATCTCGATGATTATATCTTCATCGGGAGAGCGGGATTGAGGGAATGCAGCAGGTTGTTGTCTGCTTTTAGGGAGGCTGCAAAGTTGATTAGGGTCCCTTTGGCTGAGGAGAAGACGGAGGGCGCCACGTCATGTCTGACCTACTTGGGTATCGAATTGGATTCAGTGGGTCAGTGTTCTCATTTGCCGTTAGATAAGTTAGAGGTAATTAGGAATGAAATTGGCTCTTGCATGGGGAGCAGCAAAGTGACTTTGAGGGTGCTTCAGTCATTGCTGGGAAAATTGAACTTTGCGCGTAGGGTTATAGCGCCGGGGCGCGCATTTCTGTCTCGCTTGTATGCCAAAACAGCTAGGATCACTAAGCCGCATTATCACATCAGGGTCACAAGGGAGATGAGAGAGGATTTGGGAGTATGGCTGGAGTTTCTGCAGCATCACAATGGTGTCATCATGTGGAGAGACATTTATTTGTTGGAAGCAGAGTTGCAGGTGCACTCTGATGCTGCCGGTGCGGCGGGGCTTGGAATCTATTTTCAAGGGAGCTGGTGCTCAGAGCAGTGGTTTGCTCATTGGTTTGACTTAGGCATACTGAGAGACTTGACGTTTCTTGAGTTGTTCCCAATAGTGGTTGCAGCTCACTTATGGGTTGACAGATTCAGGAATAAGAGGGTATTGTTTTGGTGTGACAACTTGGCTGTTGTTCACGTGATTAATTCATTGTCATCAAAATCAGAAAGGGTAATGCGGTTGGTAAGAGTTTTTGTTCTATCGTGTTTGAAGCAGAACGTAGTTTTTTCTGCCAAACATGTCCCTGGTGTTAACGAGATTGCTGATGCCCTCTCTCAAGTCCAGATTCCCCGTTTTCGGAAGCTCGCTCCTATGGCCAGGGAGAAGCAAGACTTGGTTCCCCCAGAGCTTTGGAGCCTTGGATTCTAGAGCTGATAGAGACAGTGAAGGGCTGTTTCCCCGGTGACTTGGCGGCTGTATGATAGAGCCTTGAAGGAGTTCAGCGCCTTTGCTGCAAGAAAGGGCTGGTTGGTTTTATTTCCAATCCTGTTGCCACAGGTGGTGCAATTTGGGATGGATCTTCGCAAGAAAGGTTTGGCGCCAGGCACGATTGCGGCAAAATGGTCCGCTTTATTGTTTTTCTTCAAAATGGTCGGCCCTTCTGAGTTATCAGGGTCGCCTATTTTGAGAGCCATGCTGGAAGCCTGGAGGCGTCAAGGGACGTGTAGGGGTGACGCCAGGAAGCCTGTGTCACCAAAGATGTTGGCGGATTTGGTTGCCAAACTTCCAGGGATTTGTACTGATCCGAGCGAGGCACGACTTTTTCAAACTGCCTTTGTCATTGCCTTTTTTGCGGCACTTAGGATAAGTGAGTTAGTTGTTAGCTCGCGGGCTGACTGCTTGGGCCGGGCATTGCAGGTAGGGGATGTGTTTGTGGGAATTAATGGGATTGAATTGTGCATCAGGAAGTCAAAAACTGACCAAGTGGGGAAGGGAGTTAAAGTTGTGCTTTTTAGGTCCAGTGAGCCGTTAATTTGTCCAGTTGCATGCATGGTTGAGTTTCTGAAGGAAAGACCAGGGCCGTTGTTTCTCCAGAAATCTGGGCAGCCCCTCACCCGGTTTCAGTTTACGGCAGTTATGGGACGTTGTGTGAATGCATTAGGCATATATGGGAAATTTAGTTCTCACTAATTTCGAATCGGAGCGGCATCTACCGCAGCAGCAGCGGGTTTGTCGGTTACTGATATTCAGTCGGTGGGGAGATGGTGTTCTGGGGCATTTAGATCATACATTCGCCCACTTCCTGCGATAGAGTAACAATGGAGAGCTGAGTCCAATGTTGATAGTTGGTTTTATTTTTTACAGGGTTGCTGTGGCCATCAGGAAGGAAGGTAATTTGGATTATTGGCCATAGTTTTATTAGTTGGGCTGAAAAGAGGGCGAAGAATTCTAGTTGGGGTTCCCAGTTGGGTTTATCCTCCCGGGCATTGGTAGTCTGGAAAGGTAAGCGGGGCATGCTTTGGCCACAACTGATGCCATTGCTCCACGGTTGGGGTGTAGGTCAGTCCCCAGGAATAATAGTTATTCATCTTGGGGAGAACGATTTGACCAGAGGGTCTGGGTTGGATTTATCCATCATGGTCCGGCAGGATTGGTTTAGACTGAGGGAGTTATTCCCTGGGGTTTGTTTAGTTTTTACGGAAATGCTGCAAAGGATAAAGTGGCCTAGAGCCACGAATCCGAGAGCGGTGGATAGATCTAGAAAGAGGGTTAATAGGGAGATTAAGAAATGTATTACACAAATAGGGGGAGTTTGGCTGGTCCATGCAGGTATTTCATGGACAAAGCCGGAGTTGTATCGGGCAGATGGGGTTCACCTGTCTGAAGTGGGCCTGGATATGTACTTGGGGAATTTGCAGGATTTTTTGCAAAAGTTTTTGGGTTAGGTAGTGATACCCTTGGGTGAGGCTGGGGGGTGTTCAAGCAAGCTTTGCTGCTGAACTGGGTGGCGGAGTTCAGTACCATGGTGAATTAAACAGGTATCCGGAATTGGCTGGCATTATGGAAAACATCAGGTAATGGTGGATGCTGATAGGCATCCAGGAGGTGGGACTTGGGAAGCAGTCAGGGGATGGGCGCCCCACTGCTATCCCAGAGAAGAAGGACTGCCGTCAAGGGGCATATGGGAAGGATCTAAGCGGTCCCGACATGCTCACTTGATCGACAGTTCTACCTGGCTTGGATAAATTTTGGTCCAGTTGAAAAACGGGGATTGGACTGGTATCTCCAATCCAAGTGGTCATACATTATGGTACTGAACGCGGGGAGTGAGGGGCATTAGGGACGGAGGTGATATCAGAAGGTTGGATTTAATGCCCAATCACTCTCCTTATAGTCTCACCCAGGGTGATCAATTCGGCTTTACTATTCAATTCTTGATTGGCTATTGAGGTAATTATATATATATTAATTATATATATATTAATTGGAAATCAATTTGGCAACAGAGCTATCCACCATTCTCACGAATTGATTTGATTGGTTTATTAATTGGTTCTCGTTTATCAGCAGGTTTCCGGTTATGCTGGTTGTTTTTAATAAACGGTTGTGGCCAGTTTTATCCAAGCTCTCTGTGTCTGTGCCTTATTTCCTGTGCGGGGGCAAATAAAAAAAGCATATATACCAGATTGCAGGCACTTTAACATATTTCAAGCAACATATTTCATGAAAAATAAAACCCACTAACCATTGTGTAATGTTGCTTTGTATTTTATTGCAATGTGGACTATGCCTCAGGAGGAGTAAAGAGATTCCTGTATTTCTATGCTTTCTAAAGTTCCCTAGGATCTGCACATCTATGCAGTCTATTCCCTTTAATTTTATAGCTACCAATCTGCTGAGTGTCCTTGGATTGCTTTTTGCAGAGCAGTTAGTTTATGCTTTGTGTTAAAACCTAGATGATAACTAGGGTTGACAGGAGACAGCTAAGCAAAACTTTGCAACATGTAATTAAAAATGCCTAGAGGTTTAGAAAAAGAATAGATTCATGAGCATAGCAGGGTACACACGTTCAATGGAAATACGTGATTTATCTGGATGTTCTGGTTGGCTGGCTGGCTTGCTGCCAGGCTGCACTTATTAACACTCTAACATTCGGCTAGTGGCCGAGTGACTATGTACTATATTTATTTCCTATCGCTACATGGACCCTGTGGAGTTCAAGGGTTTCTAGTTATTTTCTACAAAAGAAGTGATCTTGGACACAAACACCACCATGACTGTACCACATTGAGGCCATCCTAAGTAAAAATTTATTTTTTCATTTATTTATTACAAACTTTCTACCCTGCATCTCCTGTATACAGCTCGAGGCGGTTTACAAAACATACTTTAAAATAATTTAAACCATAAATCACATAAAACCATAACACAATCAAGTAATAAAAGGGGTAGCATAAAACCCTTCCCCCCCACCCCACCCTACCCATCTCCCTCACCAAAGGCCTAGCGGAACAGTCAGGTCTTGCACTGACGTCGAAATGAGGTGAGGTCTAGGGCCTCCGCTGGAAGGGAGTTCCGCAGCCTAGGTACCAGCACTGAGAACGCCCTCTCCATCATGGTCCGCCTCAAATAGGCTGCTCCCGGAAGATCGCAGGGGTCAATCCAGGACACGGAGAGTGAGGCGGTCCCGCAGAGAGGTGGGGCCTAGACCATATAGGGCTTTATAGGTAAGTACCAACACCTTGAATCGGGCCTGGAAGGCTATAGGCAGCCAGTACAGAGCACGGAGCACTGGTGTAATGTGTTCAGGGCGGCCCGTCCTTGTAAGGAGGCGAGCCACCGCATTTTGCACTAGCTGCAGTCTCCGAATCATCACCAAGGGTAGCCCCACGGAGAGCACGTTACAATAGTCCAGTCTTGAGGTGATGAAGGCATGGATGATGGTGACCAGGTCGTTGTCAGAGACATTTGGCCGAAGCCGCCGTACCAGATGTAATTGGCGCTCCTCGCCACAACTGCCACCTCCGAATCCAGGCGGAGCTGGGAATCGAGGAGCACCGCAAGACTCCAAACCTGGGAGACTAGCAGGGGGCAAACCCCATCAATGACCGGGGAATGGCACACCCACTGCCCTCCCCACCAGCATCACCTCCATCTTGTCAGGATTCAGCCTCAGTCAGCTCGCCCTCATCCATTCCCCGACAGCTGCCAGACATCGGGTAAGCACAGAGGTTGCTGGGTCTGGGTTGGATGAAAGTGAGAGGTAGAGCTGAGTGTCGTCAGCATACTGATGACACCGCACCCCAAACCATCTCACGACCTCGCCCAACGGCTGCATATACACATTGAACAGGTGAGGGGACAGAATGGTACCTTGCAGGACTCCACACGAGAGGTCCTGGGGAGATGAAGAACAATTCCCGAGCACCACTCGCTGGGTTCTCCCAGCCAAGAAAGAATGGAACCATTCAAGAACAGTTTCGCCTACCCCAGCATAGTCTCACAACCAGGTCACCAACATCTCATGGTCAGCAGCATCAAAAGTAGCCGACAGATCTAATAGGATTAACAAGGTCAATCGATCCTGATCCAACTCTCGGCAAAGGTCGTAAAAGGATGGACTTGGGAACAATGTTGCTTCATGAATTTGGGAGCAATGTTACTTCACTATTTTATTACTTACAGAGAGCCAGCAATGACACTGGATATTTTCAGAAGTGACGCTGCCATGCTTAGCCACACTTTCCCACACTTAACCCCACCCAGGGTCACAACCACCACTTCTGTTCAGCAGCCGCCAAACATTCACCACACTTTGCCCCGAACTGTGGTAGCAGTTACCACCGGTTGTGATCTCAGAAAATTGTAGGGAACAGCCAGTGGTAAGTGGTACCACAGTTCAGGACAAAGTGTACACGTCATGTCTGTTCTGGGTACCGGCCTACCCTGGGGCAGGGTGGCAGTCATTACCCCAGATTGGGTCTAAGCATGGTAGCATCACTCTGAAAATACCCACTGTAGAGTTGTAATTAGAGATGAGCCCCTTCCCTGAGGAGCTTACAATATAGGAAAGGGAGGGAAACCTAGGGGGAGAGAAGGATATGTTTTTACACACAGAGAACTGAGGCTGAGATGTTGTGACTTGTCCGAGGCCACTCAGTGAATTCATGGCTGTTGAACCCTGTTCTCCCAGGTCCAAGTTCAGCATCTTATCCACTAGGCTACATGATGTTTCTGCTAGAAGTGACTGCCGGGGTTTATTAATAACGTTGATATTTAAACTGTCATCTTTAAGCTTCAGGATGGGGGGGGAGGTAGGTTATTTTTTTGTCAAAACTTAGGGAAAGCTACCTAAAATATACTGAAAAACATGGACTATTCTTGCTCAGCCTTACAAACTGATAAGCTTCTTGCCATTTCCCCTACTCTAGTGGAAAATATCTCTTTTTCACTACTTTGTTTTAAATTTACACTATGTCACCTGTAGCTAGCTACGTGAAACAAATACCACCGGGATTAAATCAATTTAAATATTTAGATGTGTGTGGAATATTTGAGCATAAAAACATAGTAGTCCTATACTGGGTCAGACCAATGGTCCATCGGAGCCCAGCACCTGTCTCCAACATTGGCCAATCTGGATTAATTACACTCTCTGAACACAAGAGCAAAATGAGTGGGGCATGTCCTCCTAAACATTTTCCAGGCAAAACAATGATTGATTACCAAGGATGATGAAATTGGGAACAATTAGCTAATGATAAGTTAATATTAACTCATGATTTAGGAGTTTATTGGAGAAATCTTTTCTAGAGAGTTCTGACTTAGGCTAGGCCTGACAGAATCATAGGGTGTTATTAAACGAGCAAGGTTGTGTGTGTGTGTGTCCTTCCCCGTGGCCGCTGAGTGGCACAGCTGCGGCGCATCCACTCAGGTGAGTGCACAGGGAGGGATTCTAATGGGCGGCTCCCAGCATGACTACCACGGAGCCTTCTCGCACTCCCCCTGCCACGGACCATGAGAGAGGGTGAAGTGCGCCAGGCTGGCCTTTGGAATGGACATGTCCCGGCGTGAGTGCTGGGAAACCTGGGTTTCCCCAGTGCTTGCAGCCAGTTCCCGTGACTTGCGAAGGCCGTGTCCCCAGGAGTTGATTGAAAAAATATTTTCTAGGGAGTTCTCACTTAGGTGAGGCCTGACAGAATCATAGAGTGTTACTAAATGAGCAAGGTGGCGGAGGGGGCACAGCTGCGGAGCAGCCACTCAGATGGAGCGCGTGGGGAGGGGATTCTAACAGGCATCTCCCAGCGTGGCTACCGCAACAGCAGCTGCCTCGCACTTCCCCTGCCATGGAGCATGGGAGAGGGGGAAGTGCGCTGGGCTGGCCTTTTGAAATTGACATGTCCCAGTGTGAGCACTGGGAAACCCAGGCTCCCCAGTGCTTGCAGCCGGTTCCTGTGACTTGCAAAGGCCGTGTCCCCCTGCCGCGTAGGAGTGGTGGACCAGTCTGCTGGCATGGCTGGCTGCCCCAATTCATATGAGCAGCGGATGTGTAGCCGACAGCTGTCACACACCTTCTTGGCTTGTCCCACATTTCTCAGCAGCGCGCCATGAGTGGGTGCTGCGTGGCTCATGGGAGAGCGAATTCCCTCGCTCCACCTTCTTACGGGCGGTCGGATGAGTGGGTCCTGAGTGGCTATGCCGGGTAGCATCTTGTTTTTTAAAAACCCATAAAAGGGAACAACCTACCTGGATCTGTATTTACAACGGGTTTATTCTGGATACTGTTTGAAGGGTGGAAAGCAATTTCATCCAGCCAAGGGTGTAATTCATAGTAAGCATCAGCGACTTGTTGCAGGACATAGATGAAATACTCTGAAACTTCCTCTCCTTTGCTTTGAACAAGATCCAAAATTTTACGAACCTGAGGAAATGCCATGCAAAGTGTTACTGATACATAGGGTTGTTTATTAAAGACGTTTCTAAAGCACTTTGTGAAGGGAAGATAACGATGTTAATTATGATTAAATTGTTCTTTTAAAAAGCTGTATGGAGGAGGACTAGCACTCTCAGGCCAAATAACCTCTTATTTTACTGTTTGTATTTTAACAATTATGCTTCCAATTCAGAAAGCACACAACTGGCATTATACATAAGTAGGGTTGCTATCTCTCGTGGTTTAACCCTGAGACTCTCACAGGCCAAAATAGGAATCTTTGGGTCAAACCAAAAGTAGCAGCAAACCTATGCTTAAGAAAAGCATAACGGGCCGTGGCACGGGGGGGAATGGGTGTGCGCACTGGTGTGGGGTGCTGTTACATGGGCACACACCCATCTCCACCCACCTCAACACACGGAGCAACCACCGTTTTCCCTGGTTACTTCATGCATGGCCTGTGGGTGGAGATGGGTGTAGCGTGGGAGCACGCACGCACCCCCACCCGCCCACCACGATGGTCACACGGGCAGCACCCATTCATGCCCATGCAGCGGATCTGCGTGGGCATGCATGGGCCCATCTCGTGTGAAAAGGGTCTTAATTTGCTTCCATTTAAATTTAGCCAAGTAAAATTGAATGCTATCATATGCCCTAGCTAAATCACATGCCATGAAATGCAATGCATAAGTTAAATGCCATCAAATCCCCAGGTTAAATCAAATGCAATCAAGTGTCTCACATACCAACTATTTCCAGCCTCCCTCCCCTTCCCTGGAAATAAAGCAACTGCAGTGCTACTGCTGTAGCCTGTCACTCCTCAGGTCTTCTCTCCAGCTTCTCTGAAGCTGCTCCTGAGGGGAATCCCCATTTTCTCCTCTGGCATTTGTATTTCCAGTCACATGCTGGAAAAGAGCAGGACTTTCCCTTGTAGCGGTGGCTCTGCAGAGTGTAGACTGTACAGTGGCCCCTGCGCTAGTTGCTTGCAGGCAATGATCTTGTGAGCCACGTGCTGAGCAGCCTAGAGGTAGGAGTTAGGCTCACACTGTGCTGAGTACTTTTGAAAAACTCATCATTCAGGGTTTGCGCTTGTCATTTGATAATCAAAAGTCATCAAATGGTTTGTAACCTGGTAGGTTTTTTAAAATCTTAATTCAGTGTCCGAAAGACAAATTATATTCAACTTTTGAGTCAGCTTTGCAAACTTCAGATGCTCAGACAAATTTAACCAGCACCATCAAACCATAAACCGGATTAAAAAAAAAATATATATCAAGAAATTGTGGGTAATTGACAGCAATATTTCTAGGTTTTTTAATCTGCCTCTTGGTTCCTGAGCTTAGGGCACACCCCAGTAACAGCTGTTAACAATAAATAAATATTTTGTTTTAAAAAAACCCATCGAGACTGATAATTTTATTGCAAGTCTTACATCTCTTGGCTTTAGGAAGCCTCTAAAATAAAGTGTTTTATGATTAATGCATGGCTTGGCAATCCTGACCATAGGCCTCGGAACATTTGACTTTCCCTATGTAAGTTTAGTGCTAGTTATAGACCAGTGTTCTTAGTTGATTGATGGAGTAAGGGTACAATAATCCATCATTAGAGTCAGTGGCTCAGTTCCCATTGACTAATAGATGGAGGATTTACACTCTAAATAGGAGAAAATAAGGAGACATGTAACATAGGGCTTGTTGACACAAGGAGACTTCTCTGGTTTATTGTTAATGCATGATAATTTACACCAGAGTAGTAACCTCTGTTGAGTGCACTCACAGATCAAGGGTAAGTCTTGAACTCTTTGTAGTTCATCAAGGGTAAATCTTGAATCAGGCAATCACCTGGGCTCAGCTCCCTGTGTGTATAAACCCCTAGGTTGCTTCAGCAGCAATCCTCCTCCCTAGAGTGATATTCTTGGGGAAAGGGGGGGGGGGGAAAGGAGTAGTTCAGTGAACATGTCCAGTTAATAGCCTACTCTCCCTGCTGAAGCTATTAACAAGAGTTCTAGTTGGTGTCCTCCATAGTGGTGGTTTTTACAATGTGCATCCTTATGCAGCAACCAGAAGAAAGAGTTAAGATAAAGTCAGTAGCTATGCTTTAATTTAGCAGATTTTTCTTTTTTAAACAAATCCTTCAAGTTGACAAGCAAAGAAGAAAATACCTTATCTGCCTGAGTAGAAAACTGAGCTGCAATTTCTGCATCTTCAGTTGAGAAATAGTCATTCTTAATCAAGTTGTCGATCAAACACTGGGCGTTTCGGACTTTGCTGACCAAAAGCTCTCTGTGCACTTTCAGCACGTTAACGAAGGAGGGAGGACTTGCTCCTGAAGGTACTTGTGGGATGATCTTTATGTTACCACCAGGCTGACCTGCCATTGTTAAGATAGCAAGAAGCTACTCCTTCTAAACTCATCTTTGAGCAACTGCAAACGTGCAGCGCAGAACAGGCTTGAAGTTGGATTCAAATTATTGTTCTTCACATTGTTGGACCTGTGAAGATAACAGGATGAAACATTTGTTAAAAACAAACCATTAGAACAGCAATTCCCAAAGCTTTTGCCTCCATTCTGAGATTTAAATTTATTTATTTTACTAGTTTTATACCCCGCCCCCTCCTGCTCGAGAGCAGCTAAATAGAAAAACCCTGTGACCTCCAACAGCAACAAAGAGTTATAAAGTATATCAAATAGCAATCAGAATCCTAATCCTATCTGTTCCCAAACCGTAGATTCAGAACCTCTGAGTTCTGGATTAGAATGTCCAGATTTGTCCCCCAAATGCCATTCTGAAAGACTGTGTTTCCAGTGTCTCAAGAACATCTCCTGCAAGAACATTAACTTCCTATACAAGTATCTGAATTCACTAGCACAGAGCTTGAAAAAAGATTATAGAATGCTCAAGGCTACCAAAGTATGAATGGGGTTGGAGCACAAAGAGTATACAGTACTCTTCCTTGCGAGGCCTGGCCATCTTTATTAGTTCTCTGTATAGACATAAAAATAATCGATTAGACGTTTTAGATTAGTTTTTTTTCCAAAATAGTCAAGACGAGGCATTTGTCCAAATATCTCTGGGCAAGAAACACATGGAAAAAAACAAAATGATGCACTATGGCCGTTTTTACACGGATGCCCCCCCATCCCAATTTGGTGTTCCGGCGGGTGTTGGGGGGGAGGGGGGGCGTCCGTGTACACAGCCGTTGGGGGGGGGGAGGGGGAATGGGTGTGCGCCCATGTAAACACCACAGGCAGTGGGTGTTTGTGGGCAGTGGGTGTTTGTACGTGCATGCTCCTGGCGCACACCCATCTACACCCATGGGCTCTCTGGAAAACCGGAAGAGGCGGGCGGAGACGGGGGGGTGTCCGTGTAAACTGTCACACACCCACCTCCATGACCAAACACCCATGCCCCCACCCACCTTCGTCCGTGTAGGAACGGCTTATAATTGCATGGCAATTTGCTATTTCTTAGGGATTTTGTTTAGTTCTTGTTTGCTACAATCAATTAGGAATCTCTGTTCAAGATTTTGCATATAGGGCACTTGCCTCTGTTGACAACTTCCTCGAATCTCTGTGACCTTCAGATAAATGTAAAAATGGTGCCTAAGTAAATCTGGAAGCAAGTCTGGGATTAGCTGGATACTGGTAATAAAGTGATCAGAAATAAAATCAGTAACAAGGTGACCAGAGTTTCCATCCCATTGAGGTACATGGAGCAGTTTGTGCACCTCAGGGCACAATCTTCTTCCATCAAACATCAATTGCAAAACTCCCACCGACTTTAATCTTTACCCAGTCAGAGAAAAAAAATGACATTTTTCGTTTTGTGGAGTAACTTGTTACCTCAGGTAGATTTTGTGGTGTTTACAGATGAACATGTGACAACAGAAGTCAGTATGTGTCACAATACACACTGTACACCCCACATGCCCTGCAAACAGGGAGAGCAGGGCCGGCACCTATCCTTCACCCTGCTTCGCACCCTGAGGTGAGCAGGGAGTGTGGGGCGAGATAAATACTTACTGTGGAGGGTTGCTCCATGCTTGGATTTTCTACTGGGTCTGCAACTTAGCTGGGGTGAGGAAATAAAAATGTATTTATTTAATAATTTCTATCCTGCTCCCTCCAGCCTTACGGCAGCTCGGGGCGGCTCACAAAACATTTTAAAACAATATATTAAAAATACATAGAAGGGATTACTAAAACAATAAACACAGCAAAAAGAGGTAAAAACACTGGCAAAACCCTCCTCCTCCTTTTCCCCCTCCCCCAAAGGCTTGGATGAACAGCCAGGTCTTACAGGCCTGACAAAAGGCCAACAGGCTGGGAGCCAGGCGAGCTGTTTCTGGGAGGGAGTTCCACAGGCATGGTGCGGCCACTGAGAACACCCTCTCCATCGTGCCCCCCGCCCTCCCAGTTCACCTGGGGGACTTCCAGGAAGGCGCCCCCAGTAGACAGCAGAGGCCACCCCATGGCGGGATGGGGAGTGAGGCGGTCTCTCAGGTAGGAGAGGCCCAGACCGTGTAGGGCTTTAAAGGTCAAAACCAGCACCCTGAATCGGGCCCGGAACACTATAGGCAGTCAGTGCAGAGCCTGGAGGAGAGCAGAGCCCGGATACTCCTTACGGCCCATCCCCACCAGGAAACGGGCTGCCGTGTTCTGCACCAGCTGTAGCCTCCGAGTCATCACCAAGGGCAGCCCCACGTAGAGACCGTTGCAGTAATCCAGCCTTGAGGTGATGAATGCATGGATGAGGGTGGCCAGGTCAGAGCTTGAAACATATGGCTGGATCCTCTGCACAAGATGTAACTGTCGGAAGGTTCTCTTTGCCACCACCTCCACCTGACAATCCAGGTGGATGCCAGGGTCCAACAGAACCCCCAAACTCCGCACCCACGGGGCCAGTTCCCCTCCACAAGGGGAGCCATCGCCTCTGCTGCCCTACCCACCAACATCACCTCCGTCTTATCAGGATTCAGCTTCAGTCCTGATAAGCAGTGTTAAACTAATAACTTAGCCTGGGTAACTACTCCCGGGGCCCTCCAGGATTCACCCAGGGCTGGCGGGTTGCATGTTGAGGACCCAGTAGAGAACAGCTGAAGCTCACGTGAGGCACTGGCAGTCACCCTGACATTATCAAGGAGCACCAGGCCAAGCGCGGCACAGCCGGCTGCAGAGGGCGGGGCAAGCCCTGCAAGAAGCTCCTCGGTGAGGAGGCAGGCTAGGACTCCAAGCCAGACCTGTATGACTGGAACTCCAAGCGAGACCAGGAGGGCTGGGACACTCCAGCCAGCGGCGGCTCCTTGCTTCGGCGCGGGGGGCGATGCCCTACAAGCCCCCAGCGCAGCCTGTCTCTCAGTCATCTCGCTGCTTGCAGCCCCGGCGGCCATGCTGGGAGCCGGGAGGGGAGAGGGAGATCAT
The DNA here is from genome assembly GCA_003113815.1 of Sphenodon punctatus. Classification (NCBI taxonomy): domain Eukaryota; kingdom Metazoa; phylum Chordata; class Lepidosauria; order Sphenodontia; family Sphenodontidae; genus Sphenodon; species Sphenodon punctatus. The sequence continues at coordinate 1,295,361 of QEPC01006276.1, forward strand.
CTCCCTCTCCCCTCCCAGCTTCCAGCACGGCCGCCGGGGCTGCAAGCAGCCGCACACAAATCGGGACCCCGTCCTGTCAGGACAAGGAAAGCTGACGTGCTCCCCCGGCTGCCGCGCATGCGCGTGAGACACTCCTTAAAGTTTGTACTCTTGAGGAGTGTCTCGCGTGCATGCGCGGCAGCCCGGGGAGCACGTCGGCGCTCAGGGCAGTCAGATCCTTGGTCCCCTGACCGCGCATGCGCGCGGCAGGACTGGGGACAGAGAAGGTTTACCCGTGGCTGCTGCCTGTAGCACGCAGGCGCAGCCGCGGGTTCTCGTAGGTCGGCACCACTGCCGCCCTACCAACTTCAATTGAGTTTGGGGGGGGGGG
>QEPC01006276.1:1300905-1312368 GCA_003113815.1 Sphenodon punctatus
GGGGGGGGGATTCCTGTACAGTGCAATAGCAATATATAATCTGCCATTCAACTGTACTTGGAAATGCACGCTGCAGTTATTTTGTTGTGGCCTTGAGGTTTTGTATATGTTAAATATTTGATCAGGTTTTGGAATAATTTTGCAGACACTTTCTTTAGGTAGTACAAGCTTGGCCTACAATGGACAAGCCCCACCCTAGAACTCTGCCAGGAATAAGGTTGGGCCCTACTGCCCCACCAAGCTCTAAACCCACCAGCCGCCACTGACTCCAGCCCAAGATTGGGCAACTCCAGACCCCCGACTGGGGCACTAAACTGTGAGCAGGAGCCCTGTGATAGAACACAGCCTCCCTTAACTTTCTTCTGCATTGTGTTCTGTCCTGGGGAGAGAGAATTAGCGGCAGGCTATGGCCTGGGGTGGTGAGGCTACTCGAGGGATCAGAGGCAGTACCTCCTCTGTGTCCAAAAAAGGCCAGGACACACACAGAGCAGACATCACAGGGGGGCCCATCCCATTTCCCCACCAGGGCCTATTCCAAACTAGCTGTGTCCCTGCGTGGCACTAGGTCATTTTCTATGGCCTGTACGCATTTAACTCCAAACAGCTATTCTGCTTCCCACTTTCAGCATTCACTGGATTAATGGAGGATTGGGGGAGAAGCTTCTGCTATTTCCCCCAGCTCCCCAGGCAAATAGAATTGGCAGCTGGAAACAGAAATGGAAACTTTTCCTATTCCATCAGCCCTCAAGAAGCTTCTGCTGCTGCAATTCCATTGTCAGGTGGTGGAGCAGCAGCAGCAGCGGTGGACTTTGGGTGTAGAACTCTAAATGGATTGAGCAGCTGAGCAGGATGAGAAGTACAGAGGACGGATGAGCAGACAGGGGCTGGAGGGAACACAGGATAAGGGCAAGGGGACTGAACAGAGAAAGCCCAGAGGAAGTGAAGTAGGACCCAGCTGTGCATGTGGCCTGGAGGGAGCTTCGGGAGAAGAGGCTGAGCTGGAGTGCAGTAGGAGGAGAGGGACATAGAGGGAGCAGGTCCTAATAGAGCATGGTGCATACTAGTGAGGAGCAGAGGGACAGAAAGCAAGTTTCTGTGTTCCTGTACCTGTATGTGAGAGAGCCTCTTACGATCCAGTTGGGTGGCGTTAATAAAACTACATTTCTCGGCAATGTACACTGTTGGTTTTTTTTTTTATAACCAGCACTGTGGTGTTGACAAATCAAGCAGCTTATGTGTTTGTTCAAACGGTAATGAAGACTTAATGCACCGTATTACAAAATTATTTACAGTGAAAATGGATTGAGCCTTTTTTGTGAAACAGTTTCTATCCGTGGAAGGAACATTTACTCCTTTGTTAGGTGAAATGGATGAAGGGAAAATCAATGCAGTGACTATGTTTGCTTACTTTGCTAGACACTCTGCACCGTAGAGTACAACTGGAAAGTCTGGTTTGGGATTGATAAACAAATGTATACTTTATGGTGATTAATATTTAAACGGTTTCATCAGGATCTTATTCATTTTACATAGTTTTTATTTTATATACAACTGTTTCATTTTAGTAATTATCACATATCAATTGTTTTGCTTTTATACTTTTGGCATATTGTCATGGTAAATATCCAACAAATTAAAATTTGATGGATTATTAGGATGGATGATTAGGATGACTTTGAGGGTTAGATTTTAATGCTAGTATAAATCAGCCACTGCCCTAACAATAGTGGAGAATCTGGCCCAAGAAGTCAATGGGGTTGTGCTGATTTTTACTTGCCAGCAATGTGGCTCAAAGGATTTCTACTGTTTGCTGAATGAGCAGCAAATCCTTGGGTGAGAGAGAAGGTGAAAAAGTTGCAAAATCCTTCAGTAAACAAAAGCCAACTGTCTGGCCAGCTTTCCACATTCTAGGATTACGTGATCTGTGTCTAAGAGCATTTTCACACAAGACTCTCCACCTACTATACATGTTACAAGGCAACACTGCAGCCCTGCAACATGTATAGTGGGTGGGTGGAGAGTGTCTTGTGTGAAAACACCCCAATACACACAATCCTCTTCATTCCATTGTTCATGCTGCCCCCTCTTCTCTTACCCCCACCCAGCAGCTGGGTGCTGACTCACTTCCATTTCTTGGAAGTCACACTGCCATTCGTTTTGTCACAAATAGATCATTTTGTAATGAAGTAACCTCAACGATGAAGCAACTTTAAAAATAGTCATTTGTTCTAAAACTTCCTCATGCCTTAAAATGATATGGACAGGAAAAAAATAAGGGAGCAGAGGAGGCGAGGAAAGGTGAGAAAGGGGACAGAGGAGCAGCAGAGTTCACGGACTGGAGTACGGAGGGAATTTAGCACAGAGAGGTAGGGTGGAGCAAGGTTGTGAAGAGCTTTATAGGTGAAGACTAGGAGCTTGTGCAGGATTCGTTCAGGAAGGGGGACCCAGGCAGCAGAGTTTTGGACAGAGATAAGGGGAGAGTGGGGGAGGCCAGTGAGAAGGAGGTTACAGTAATCTAGGCGAGAGATGACCAGGGCATGAACAAGGGTTTTGGCGGGTGAGACAGAGAGAAAAGGGCGAATCTTAGCAAAGTTATGGAGGGAGAAGCAACAGGATTTGGCAACAGAGTCGATGTAGGGTTTAAAAGAAAGGGGTGAGTCAAAGATGAAGTCTAAGCTACGGGCTTGGGGGATGGGAAGGGTGGTGACCCCATCGATGGGGATTGACAGGAAAAAGGGAGAGGAAGGATGAGGGGGGAAGATAAGGAGTTCAGTTTTAGTCATGTTGAGTTTGAGTTGACGTTGAGACATCTAGGTAGAGATGTCAGAAACACAGATGGTGAGGCGAGCTTGAATAGATGGAGAGAGAGAGGGAGTGTCATCAGCGTAGAGGTGATATTGGAAGCCATGGGAGGCAATGAGTTTGCCTAGGGACGGGGTATAGATAGAGAAGAGGAGAGGACCAAGGACAGAGACCTGGGGTACACCAATCGAGAGGGGAAGGAAGGACAAGGTGGAGTTGGCAAGAAACACATTGAAGGAGTGGTCAGAGGTAGGAGGAGAACCAGTCGAGGATGGAGCCATGGAAGCCAAGGGAGTGAAGTGAGTCCAGCATGAGTGAGTGGTCAACAGTATCAAAAGTAGCAGAGAGGTCAAGGAAGACAAGAACGGAGTAGAGGCAATTAGATTTAGCCACAAGATCGTTGGTGATCTTAGCGAGAGCAGTTTCAGTAGAGTGAAGGGGGTGAAAGTCAGACAAGTGGGGGTCAAGGGAGGAGTTGGTGGAGAGGAACTCAAGGCAATGGGAGTAGACAACACGTTCAAGAAGCTTGGAAGCAAAAGGAAGGAGTGAGACAGGACGGTAGCTAGAAGGGTCAGAGGGGTCACGAGTGGACTTCTTGAGGATAGGAGAGACAGTGGCCTGCTTGAAGGCAGAGGGGAAGAAGCCAGTAGAGAGGGAGAGGTTGATGATGTGCAGGAGGAAACAATGGAGGTCAGGAGGCGGTGGGGTCAAGGAGGCAAGTGGAAGGGTTGGAGGAGAAGAGCAGGGAGATTTCCTCAAGGGAGATGGGAGGGAAGAAGGACAGGAGAGAAAAAGGGGGAGGAGGGAGAGGGGAGGGAGTAGGAAGAGGAGAGGAGTGGGAAGCGATGGCGAGGTGGATCTTGTCTATCTTGGAGGTGAAGAAGGAAGCAAGATCCTGAGCAGAAAGGGAAGAGGGAGGAGGAGGAAGCTCCCAAGCACTTCCAAGTGGGGGTTCTTGGCCAGGGCTGTGCTGCCTTATTGATCCTGTGTCTTACTTTACTGCACCTGATTCTCGGCAACTGAACTGCACAAGGGTGTAGCTGTAATAGGGACAGGTGGTGCAGCTGCACTGTGGTTCATGAGTCTGGAAGAGCCAGGTTCCCTGAGACATCTGCATTCCCTGCTGCTGGGAGAGGGGGCAGTAGGGCCCCATTCCATCTTCTGCACTAGGGTCCATGCCAACCTAGCTACACCCCCAGAATTGCAGCTGCTCCTCCGAGTTCCCACAGTCAGGCCACAGGGCGCTGCCTCCACTAGCCAATCACAAAGCAGGAAAAAGGCTCAGGCTGAGAAAATCTTCAAAGGGCGTGCACCTGTCTCTCATGCCTCTTCACCAAATGAAGATGTTGGTGCGCCGCGGCATCTCTTGAGAACTTTGCCCACCCCTCTACTATGCATACCCCAAAAGGCATCTTAGTCATTTTTTTTTTAGAAATATATTTTCCTGTTTCATTTCCCCCCACCCCCCAAGGCTAAAACAAACAACATGTGCAAATACTGAATTTGACCTAGTCAGCTAGTCTCCGAGGAAGCGGATACAAAGCACTGTTTGCTTCCCTCTTCATCTGCCAAAACAAATATTTATTTCCCGTTCCTTTTGAGGAATTTTGTTTTGGACATTTGACACTTTGGTTTTTCAGTTCAATCATTTCAGAATCTTGATATTCAGTCCTTTGTTCAATACTATCTAGCGCTGTTGTGCACCAAACCAGCTGCAGGCCAGTGGTTTTGCATTATTGTTAGCAGACTACCGCACCAAACAGTTGCACTAACAACAATTTGTGCAACACAATTAAATACCACCAACTAATACTGAACTACCGAAATGACCAAACCAATAAACCCAAGTGACCAAAATGAATATGCAGAGATTGTTTGGATGTTCAGTTGTGCATCCAAATATGCAAATAGCCTTTGAGAATGTAGAATGACACTTGAGTTCTCTCTCCCTTGTTGATGTACGGCAGATTCACCAAAACATCATGAATCTACCAACAGACCAAATCTTTGTTTACTCTCAGCTCTGGTAAATTTAAGTGCTACTTGGAGGAACAACAGTGACTTCTAAATTAACCTAATGTTTCCCATTCTACAGTTATGATTGTGTTTCTTATAGCTTAGTCAAACTTTAATCTTTTGGGATGGTATCTTTCATGACTTAAATGCGTCCTAGGCTGACCTTTTTTGGAACACTTCAGATACAGATAGTCACCTGCTCTCAAGAATGAGATTAGGGGAAACGTTGTTTTGACCATATTAAGCAGGAAACACTTGCTCACTTAACTGAACTCTAATGTCGCCATACACTGGAACAGGAACTTGAAATCTGGCAGGGGAGCCGACTTTTGCCATAATGTACCTTTACTGTCTACATTAAAATCTGCCCGAATTTGGCCGTTATAAGCTTCTGGAAATAAACCTTTTGCTCAAAAGTTTTCAGCATGATTCTCAAAAGGTTCTCTCTTTCCTAAGCATGCTCCAGAGCCCAGGGTGTACGGCAGGGGACTCCCAGTCACTGCATTGCTAATGGGGTTCTAATGAGACTGGATCTGCATAATTAGATATGCAAATATTCAAAGCTGTGGGTCGTATGGATTTCTTTTGTCTCTCAGTGAGGTCACAGCATGCAAGTCTGGGAATCACTACTGTATTGTAGGGTTACCACTCCCCCGAGATTGATCTAGAGTCAAGCTGCCAGGGTTTTAACAGATTTGCTTTGGATGAAGCTCCTGTTTTTCCATGTTCAAGAGGAGGGTCTCAATCTTCCCCTTGCTAGGTAAACTCTTCTAGGAAGATGGAAACCCTAGTATATGGGCAATTTTTAACTCTGGAATTTCCTAAATTCTGAGCACTTGACCCTACCTAACCTAATAATCTTTATATGCATAATGGGAAAATATAGTCCCGAGTACCCTAAATATCCAGAGAGGAGAGTAAATTGATGCCTAAGGCAAAGACCAAAGTTTCATCGGGAAATACTGAGTAGAAAGGATGGGTTATAGAGCTTAAAGGAAGTGAGAGGATTTGAACTCTCCTCCTCATGAACAGTCTCTCTCTAGCAATATATACTGGAACTACACACCTGGGCAACCAACACTGACAGAGGGGTAGATGGGGACCCTGAATGATAGGGCAGTAGAGAGAGCATCTGTGAGCTCTCTGAGGGGTTGAGGAGCTACAGAAAGCCTGACAGAAGAGGTAGGTTTTTAGGAGAAGGAAGGAAAGAAAAGAGCAAATGTATTCAGGGATGGAGTTCCAGGCATAGGGGACAGTGTAGGAGAAGGTGCAAGGATTGTTTAGGGAGCAGGGACTCTGGGACAGGTGAAGGTCCAAAGTTGGGGAACAGAGCAAAAATGGAGACAGTGACAGATTTGTGAGTCAGAGATCAGTGGTGGCGGGTGGGTTCTGAGGCTGGCAGGGCAGTGGGTGGAGCCAACGATAGGCAGAGCCAACCCAAAAACTGCACACTTACATGATCATGCACACAAGAACATGTGTGTCCATGCACACATGGAATACAACATTCACACAACCCACCATGTGGCATTCAAAGAAAGACATACCAAAATGCATGGAAAATGCAGGGAAACAGGATTATGTGGAATCCTAACATGCACACCATGTATGGTGTATGTATGGGAAAAGAGATTCTAAATTCCCAACAAACAGAAAGTCCCCTTCGGTCCATCCAGCCCAGCTGCCTATTTCCAGCAACAAACACCTAGTTCCCACTCCAGTGCCACTCTGGATTAAAAACCAGTTCTAAACCACACACACATTTTTTTCCAACAGCTTGAAAAAAAGACTCTAAGCCACAGAAAACAAGCAGAAGACTTTACCTCACTGTATGCTGAGTGAGGATTAAAATGCAAACCAACCATCCAGTTCTCCCACTAAACCACTGGAATGGGATCGAAACCCAAAACCACAGATATCTTTTTCAATCATCTTAAAAAACCCTCAGCCACAGGAAACAAGCAGAAATGACGACAAATCTAGACAATTCAATATCCCCCTCCCCCTCAAGGAAGCCCACCTCTACAATATGGCTGTGGAAGTCATCTTACAATCATCATCTTTGGCTAATACAAATCAAACTATCATGGGTCATACTCTTCTCTCAATTAAACCGCCACTGCCCACCTAAAGACAATGGATTTGCACTGCTCAGGTGTAACTAAGGGCAGACTGTGGTCAATTTTGCACTTATCCAGCTTTTATGGATGTCATAAATTCACTTGACCTTCACGTATGTACCCAGTCCCCAGTGAGGTTACTTTCCGAACTGCTCTGACGTTTCCACTTGACAGCTCCCTAGACACCTTAATGCCAAGGAACTGGTTTGTGATTCCTAGTGGCAAACAACTTACAGTTGTGCTAATAAAAAAGCCCTCCATCTTCCTTACTTGAAATGATGTTCTCTTTCTGTCTATCTGGAAATGTCACAAAGCCTACTTTTTTGGTGTAAAAGTCATATTTATGATGGCATCATGGGTACATTAAAAATAAAATAAAACAAACAACAACAACTCTGAGGATACAGCAGTGTAATACATACTTTAAGTGCCTGGTACATGCCAAGTGACCATTAATGTCTGGGAGAAACATGACACAGGAAGTTGTTTAGTGAAATCTGCCTTGACACACTTCAAACTTGTTGGGGAAGCTAATGGTACACAGGATCTATACATCTCCTTGTCGTAGGAGGTGGCATCCCTTGCAAAGAACTCTCATAATCCAGAAGGACTGGTGTCTCATGGGGATGAGAGATCCAGGGGGCAAACGGAAACATGATGCTAAACCAATGTACAACAGAAAAGAGTGGTGGTCTTGGGAGTACAGATGATTGGTTTATAAGGGGCTTCATCACTGCACCCATTGATCTGTCCAGTCTTCTCTATCTAATACTGTCTTTCTTTGCTCTTCCAGACTGCAAGTTTCCTTGCAGTTTGGGGGAATGGTGCAAGCAGGCTGCTACAGACACACTGAGCTCTAAGGGAGGAACGCGCTTTTTATAAAAAATATCTATCTACAAACAAAAGCACCTCCCTTACATAAAGGCCATGAGTAAGAAACCACTTACTCTGGAGTAGTCCCATTGAAACCCTGTGGCTTACTCTGAAGTAAATGGTGTGTAGCTCATTCTCAGCCAAAGCATGCATGACAAAACAGACAGATCCATTTATTTTCCTGGCCAACACAACACGGTGAAAACACAGGAGTAGAGAGAGATGCAGATGCAGTTATAGACACCGCAGAGAAGCAGAAGCAAGCATGCAGCTGGGTGGGTCACACAAGTGGAAAAGGAAAAGCCCGCACAGCCTACCTGGCTCCACCTCTGCTACCACCATAATTTGCAGCATTCCAGCCCTTCCTCCCCCTACAGTTCCCTGAAAGTGGGTGCAGCACTCAACTTAACTGCTGCTGCAGCGTCCTGCCTGGCCTGGGTCAGGGCATCTAACTCACCCATCAGGCATCCTTTAAATCAGCTACATTTCTCCCTCCATAGGAAGCTCTAGCACTCTGCCCCCACTGGGCTAAAAATGTGTCGTGCACATCACAATGCCTGTGGTATGGACGGCGTAAGCTGCAGTACATACCACAAAAATAAGTATATTATCCCCTAAAGGACTCCATCCATCCTACCCAGTCACACCTGGCCCGAGGGCTCGCCTGGTCAGCTCCATCCCTCGCCTCTGTCCATCTCATCGCAGGACACCAGCAGTGCTGCACACATGTGCAAACAAGCCAGGCAGCCAGGCCAGCCCAATTCAGTTTTAACGCTGGCTTCCTGAACTGTGCATGTGCAGATCATGCATACACATTCTCCCCCCCCACCCTCAGCGGCCCAGCCACAACCAGAATTGTGGCATGGCATGCACCACATCCAGCGGTGGCCGGTCAATTCTTTATTTTTTTCAAAGTGGATAAGTAGCTGTGGGGAGGAAGCGGGGAGTCCTGGGGGCCAGGAAGGGCACTGCCCTGATGCCCTGGGGGGCACACCGCACCTGTCAGAGATAGATTTGCTAGCCTGAATTACTGGGATTGGATTAAGATCACCCACAGGTAGTACAGAGAGCCAAAGAGTGGGTCCTTCAGGGTGAAACAACGATGAAACAGCATTCTGTAGAGTTAATCCCAAACAGCAGGGAGGAGAGTGAATGTGGTGGAGCAAGTGACTATTTCAAAGGCTGTGAACAATGCCGGAGAGAAAGGAGGGAGTTACTCTGATGAGAGTAGTTTCAGTGAAGTAAAGAGGACAAACGCTAGAACATGGGAACTAGAGAACAGTAGGAGGATGGGAAATCGGGGAAGCTGATTGCCATAAGCTATCGGTAACTGTCAACAGTGGAGGAGCACAAGAGTGGGGGCTGGGCAGGGGTTCTACATGGCTTCTGAAAATCTGGAGGTGGGGGGAGATGCCCCCCATGCCTCCCCCACAAGTCACCTATGCTGCTCACATCAAGATTTTAAAGATTAGGAAAGAGAAGTGAAATGAGGCAATAGCCAGAACGATACTACTGAAAGTTTTTCAGGGTACAAGAAATAACATGTTCAACAACAGTGCTGAGAAAGCAGCAGATGTCAAAAGAGAACGAGAAGGAAAGGGTCAAAAGAGAGGAAGTGGGTGTGGATGAGAGGGGGGCAGAGAGCATAGCAAGAGAAATTAAAATGGCAAACTGGTTCAATACAGTGATCAAGACTCATCGCATTAAGTAGATATAACAAGGACTTTACAACATTCGACATGTTGCACAGACATTAGCGGGCTGGAGGCACCCAAATAAGATGTCATTTTTATGTAGTTGCTCTTTTGATTACAACAGCAGTTTCAAATATTCATTGTTGTAGGATGACCATAAAAAAAAGATGGTTGGTCCAGCCCTGTACTCTTTCTGCTCCTTATATTTGAATTTCTTGCATCCTTCTCCTTGTTTGGGTGAAGCAAGAAGGAGGAAGAACCTCAGCTAATTTTGTGATAAAGAAGACGGTAGTTTATTAGAACCAGGGTTTCATTTGTTGGGTGGACTTTCCAGGGTTCAGCTCCAGTAATTAAATTAAAAGGGAGGGCTCAGTCCGGGGAAACATTCCCAGTGGGAGCATGCACCCCAAAATATGAAAGACCGGGTAAAAGCTGATATTGGCCATTTCAGGATTCAAAAGCTAGAAAAAACCCTAGATGCTTTATTTGGCTTTCATTAATAACTTTCCTTCCCCATCTCCTGCATTGGTCATCATATAGATTAAATCACAAGAACTTCTGTTTTGTATTCTGCTGTAGAGAGGCAGGCGAGTCCAGTGGTTGGGTTGCTAGCTGGAGGCTAGAGGTGCTCTCAGAAGTGATGGCTCCCACTGCTGCCATGGACTTACTTGAGCAGTGGTGGGAGCTGTCACCTCGGTCAGGAATCAGTCCATCAGCTGAACTAACGTGACGGCACTGCCCAGCCCTGCCCCTACACTGCATGCTGTGGCCTACCCCCATGGCACCCAATGATGGCCACCATGGCACCTGCCCACCCCACCCACGGTGAGTAAAGTCCACTTACTCTGGGTCCAGTGGCTGGATTCTCACTGAGTCACAGTCCGAACTAGCCCACATCACAGACAGGATCTATCGCATGGTAACATCTGGAGGCTGCTTCCTGGCCACTTTTAAATGTGATGGTGGCCCAGCCAAAGCAAAGGAAACCATGGCAAAGTGGGCCACTATCACATTTAAAAGCACCCTCCCTGTTCTGACAAGCTGTGTGCTGGGAAGCAGGGAATGTGGCTTCCGGGGCAGGCTTGGGCCCCAGCAGTTAACTTTTTTTTAATTAAGCACTGATTCGAACTCTAAGTCAAGGGAATCATTTTCCTTCCTGTGGGCCACTTTGAAAATCAGCAGCTCTATGGTAGCACAGGAGCTGGGGAGGAGGATGATTAAGGTTGGGGGAAAAAAATTAAGGGTCCAGATCATAGATCCACCCCCATTCTTGAGTGCATGGCCTCATCGCCACTCCCTTCTGCTAAACTTTATTTCTGCGCTTGAGAACAGAGTCTGAATCTACGGGCCAAATCCAGGAACTGGAAAGGGGCCACATTTAAAAAAAAACAAAAAACAAGAAAAATCCATGGGACGGGTAGGGTGTGGGGGGACTGCTCCTCTGGTACTGCTCGCATCCATCTCATTGAGCTTTTAGTAAGCTGAAGATTTTTAAAGGTGGCCTATGGGAGGGAAAAGGTTCCTCACCCCTGATTAAATTAGTATTTTTAAACGAGCAAGACTAGGTGGGTTTGGGGGCCTCATGTCCACTGCATAGTACAACCATGGAAAACCCACACGCGTGGAGTGAGCGGGGAGGGATTCTAACAGTGGCCACTGCGACTATGCAAGCAGCCTCCATGCACTCTCACCACCAGGGACCAGCCCCCAAAGTAACTCATACGGGCAGCCATTACCCCTCTAAGGGCTCCCAGTAGGGCTGGGAGTGGGACGGTGAGGCAGTGGGGCCATGGACTGGCCGCTGGCATGGGTGGGCACCTCGGTTCAAACGGGCCAGGAATGCATGGGTGCCTATCCCCACGCACTGTTTTGCCTTCCCCCCCACATGAGCACTCCAGCTTTTTCTCTGGTGCTCCATGAATGGTCATGAGTGGGTGCTGGGTGGGCCCCGGGACCGC
>QEPC01006276.1:1312663-1323522 GCA_003113815.1 Sphenodon punctatus
CCCCCCCCCCCCCCCGCGCGATTGCGTGGGCGTCCATGTGACCGCCAGTGGGGATGGGTGGGTGGGGCATGCGCACTCACATGCTCCACCAATATGACCGGAGGCAATAACATCTGCTAAAGTAGAAGAGGATAGGTTTTGTTTTATAACAAGAACATTTCCTTAGTAGTCTGGTCCAGGGCTTCTGCATGGACTTAAAAAGATATTTCAGGCTACTACATCTATTACACCGCCATTGACAATATCAGCATAAATACTGTAATCAGTATTTCTAATGTCAACAAATGGCTCTGAGCCAAAAATTGATTTCACTCAAGGGAAAATCCAGGATAAATACTGTGACATCACTGAAATTACTCTGGTTTCATTCTGCTGTAACTAAACTCAACATCTAAATCACAGTTTTGTTAATCTCTCTCTTTGACAGTATTTTCAGTGGTTTGAAAAGCACTAACTCTAAACGAAAGAAGAAATGACTTGCTGTCAGATTAATGGGTCATGTTTCACCCTTGCTTTTGCTTGTTGGAACTTCTGCTTTACTTTCTGGATACTGGGTTTACACAGTTCTCTTGCAAAAAGTTAGCCAATGAATTTTTTGTTTCAAGAGCTGCCTACTATGGTGTCATAGATAAATTCCTGAGAAAAGGGAGTGTCTCTCACTGGAGAAACCAGAAACTCAAGGTCCACAGTTTAGGAACACAGGAGTACAAATTCACCAGATACAAACACTACATTAAACAAACAAGGACTAGCCAAACAAATCCCATCTAAATTAAAAGTAGTGTTTCAAATACTGAATGGTACTACAATATAATTATTAAAAATGAATTTCTCCAGAACTTTGTATCCAACACTTGACTAAGGAAGCCGCATCTAGGCTGAACAAGTCTTGCAATAACAGCCCACCCCATTAGCAGCAAAAATAGGGGGAAAGAAAATTGCTTGCATCTGACAAGTTTTAATAGATGAAAGGTACAAAGTTAATTTTCTGAAGCCGCACCCCTCTCCACTTTCCTTCTGGTCTCTGCTATTTAGGATGCAATCCTCCATCCACTGAAGCCATTGGCTCAGCTCCCATTGACTTCAATGGGATTTCCCCTCCTTTTTCTATTGCTCCGTCCCAGAAACAACCCACATTAGATGGCCCTTCCTTGGTTTCTTGCTCCTTTTCCCTCTCCATGCGCTGCTCTGTGCTGCACCCACCATGCTTCCGCAGCACCGGGCCTGATGGGTTTAGCGTGCCCATCCAACAAGTGGCACTGCTTCCTCCCCTTTTCCCCAAAATAGTTTACCCAGAGCTGAGCCAAGAGAAGGGAATCCTGCATGCCCAGCAGCGGGTAAAACTGCCCCCACACCGTAAGGGACCAGCCTCAAGCGGCCAAAGAGGAGAGATGGGGGCGTGGGGGGAGGCTATACTTCCAAAATATTTACACTCGTTCCCTCTCTGCACCCAAATCTCTTGTCCTCCCCTTTTCCCAGGCAGCGCCTCCCCAAGCCAAGCACCCCACTTTGCCCCACACTTACCGCAGCTGGAAGAGCAAGAGGGGAACAGAAACCGAAAGGGGTGGAGCGAGCCCGCCTGCAGTGCTAGGGAAGGCGACGCGGTTGCTGCTCCGGACGGACCCGGTTACTGCTGACCCTCCTCCCAGCGTTTGGAGGGAACTCCCCTCTGCCTGAACTAAGCGGGTGATGAGAGATTCATTCTGCCCCTGCTGCAAAGGAAGCGCGTGGGTCTCGCAAGTACCTCCTCCCCAGCTCGGTCCCGTGCGCTCACTTTGGGTTAGCGACTCTCGGAAAGTAACGTGGGTCCGGGATCAGACGCTGCTACACGCCCCGCGCACTCGAGCCCCCAGGGTCTGACCGCCGAAGGTGTTAAACCCTTGCAGCTGTATGAACGGATTTAGTCTGAGATTATGTGCGACATCACCTTCCCTTGTGCTTATTCCGTCTGTGCGCTATAGAGCTCCTTCCAAGAAATCGCACCAAGATTAAAACAGAAAAGCCGCAAGCGGCCACCGAGAGCACAGATCACGGACAAATTTCCCCTCTGGTGGTGACTAATTCCTCTGATGCATTTCCCTCCCTCCCAAGAACTAAAGATCATCTGAAGTACACAAAAATGTAGCGGCCAGGGAAAGTATAGATTATTCAGATTTCCCACTTAGTTTGGAAAAGTGTATTCCTTTCTTGAGCTTACTGCTAGAGATGTATACATAACCTATTTTTTTTCCATCTCAGGCATCAGTTCTCCTTGGTTTGCCACTTTTAATCAATATTAAAATCTCTTTAAAATACATAAAACTGAAGTTACTAAACTACCAGAACTTTATAGTCTAGAGCAAAGTGAACAAATCTTCTGAAGAATTCGTTTTTTTATATAAGGAACACAAAGGGTGGCTTAAGTACACTATTCCTCGCACAGCAAGTTTAAGCTATATATTTGTAACAACGTTAATTTACACAAGGTATTCTCATGACAAGCTTTCCCTACATCTATGCTCCTGCAGTTGTCTGGGGATGCCCTCCTAAAGGTCCCGCGTTTTCAGCCGATCCGAACAGACACCACACGTTCACTTTGGAATACTCTCCCGGCTGACGTTCGCCTGAGCACGGAGCTCCTGGCCTTCTAACATAGTTGCAAGATGCGACTTTTGCAGCAGGCATTTTGGGGGTGAGAGGGAGATAGGTAAGGGTGGATTTTGTACACAGATTTCTATTTTTGTGGTTTTATTGATTTTATGAAAGTGTATTTTTGTACTCTTATTTTGTGAGCCATCCTGAGACACCAGTGGCGAGAGGGGCAGGGTATTAAGTCTAACTAAATAAAATAAAATAAAATAAAATAAAAAAATCTAGAAAGCATTTGGAAACTGAAACTTTGTTTTGCTTTTATTAGCATGGATTTTAAAATATTGAACACACAGGAATCAGATAGCACCATGTAGCTGGATTTGAATTGCAAGGTTCAGCGTATTTCTAATAGGAAAGCTATCTATTCTTGTACAATAATGACATATACAGTAGCTGAAGATAGCACTGTTAGAGAGGAAATGGGTTAAGTCTTTGAACATAAATCTTCAACAAACAGTAAAACTTTAAAAGTTTTCTATAAAGTTAGTTTGTGTTCATCCAAGCTGTTCAATTTCCCTCAGAAATCAACCTTCTGTTCAGTTTGTGAATATCACAAAAACAGGCATGCTCACAGATTTACACCACCTCCCCATTAATGAGGGGTTGTGCATACTGTGGAAACAGACTTCCTGTGTTTCTCTAGCAGATCCAGGGTGTTTAGGAGACAAGAGCCTGATGGAATCCGTACAGCCCCCACTCATGTTTTAGTGCGTGGCGCTAATAAACAGGCAACCCCCTGCCTGAATTCCATGTGCTGGCAGTAGGCACCGCTGCCACCACCATCAGTGGTGCCACCCTGTGCTTTCCCTTGCTCCAGATCTGGCTCTTAATGGAAAAGGGGGGTGGGGAGGAGGTTTCATAGCCAGCGACGACTTCTTCCCTAGCTGTGAGCCCCCCTCCTTTTCATCAGAAGTAGCGCTCGCCTGCTCTCCCAACTGAGAGGCGGCTGCAAGAGGAAAGAACGGGGTGCAAGAAGGACCTTCTGCAGAGGACTTACACCCACACTCCTCTCTGCATGTGGGAAAGGAACCAAGGGGAGTGCAGACAGCCCGTGGATCCTTTGAAAGAGCCTTGCCCCTTCCTCGCTCCCCTCTATTCCTTTCCCAAACGGAGAGGAGTGTGGGCACAGATCCTTTGGAGAAGGTCCTTACTGCACCCCCTGCCTCACACTCTCCTCTCACAGCCTCCTATGAGCTGAGAACACACTCACTCTCTCTCCTCTACCATCCGTTCTAGGCATGGCTCTATGGTGCTGGCGGACCTGGATGCAGGTGAGGCTGCACACAACCTAATAAATGAAACACGGCAATGTGAGTGCGCATTAGCACACACTGGCCTATATGGTGGGCTTATCCCTGGATGACACCGGGAGTGGGGAATGAGTAGAGGCTGCATGGGGAGTGCAGGCTAACATCTGGTAAACACCTAACACCTTGTGGGTGCTAATGTAGGCTATCATCTCGTTTATTTTCACCCTTCAGTTAATTCTGTATCAGACCTTAACTTATGATCCCTACAGAACTTAGAAATCTTGAGGTGGAAGTTACGTTAAAATTAAACGATTTAGTTACACTTTTGGATCAAAAATTCAATTCAAGTCAGCTATCTTAGGTAAGCCATGACAGATAGAACTTTGACTTGAGATAGCAGTTTCTCCTTGAGGGCATAGGCTGATTTTTCTCCCTCTAACCTTTTAAAAGGAACATTTTTCACAAAGCTCATGTTTCAAGTTGTTTTTTGTATAATTACATAAAAACATGTAATTATACAAATCTAAAACCACCTTAATGTCCTCTTAAAGAAGGAACGACCAATAATTTTGTGTATGCAGTATTGGTTTAGTGGCAGCAGCTTAACAGCTAACTGATAAACAAAAGCTGACCCTCTTAAAATGCTTATTAATGTAGCATACAAAGAGTCTTGCTCTGTAAATATATTAGAACTAAAAGCAAACTGCTAAAAACAGTTAATCGCAGCTCTCCGTACAGGCTGGTGAAAATTACACACATTCAATTTATTTAAATCCCTTTTTAGGACTCCTTTGCACATACAACACTTCAAAGGCTGATAGTGCAGCCTTAAATCCTATAGCAGCATGCGTGTAGCACTTCTCGAGTGTGATCCAGCCCTTATGGAAGTCAATGATTGAACTCCCATTGACTTGTATGGAGCTGGATTGCACTCTTACTCTGCTGTTGTTGTTTACAGCTGTGCAATAATTAAAAAGATCAAGTAACTATACTCCAGTACTTTAGAGAAATATACAAGGATACCATGGAATAAAACTTGCCCTTCCTTCTGAAGTGTAACCAGACCAGTAGTAACTCCTTTTTGAGTCTTAAATGTGTTAGTTATTATTCCATGACCCCAGGCAGTAGAGACATGTGAAGTATATCAAATATAAGCCAGATCACGATCCCTTTTGCAGGTGGCACCATGCCACTTGGGATCACGACCCACCATATCGAAACCTCTGAACTAGACTCTTGCAAAATCAGCACACAAAACGGATACCTAAATTAAAAAGAAGAGTCAGGCAAAGAAAGGGAACTGAAAATATTCTAGAAACTTTTCTAATCCACTGTCTTCTCCGTTTCTTTGATAGCTGCTTCAATTTCTTCAAAGATTAGCACAGTTCCTGAGTAGTTGTTAGTTTCTATAGCGTCTAATTTCTTCAGATAGTCAATTGGCAAGCCGTTCTGTTTTGCACCCATGCAGATAACCTACAAATCAAAGAGAATTTCAGCGTGACTCAGCTTAAGGATCAGATCCCACAAACCAAGGCCATTTTTAAACAGGACACGCCCATGCAGTCCCACCCACCTGAGCGCTCGTCTGAAGGTGGCATGGGCATGCGCTCCCAGACCTATGCATCACCTACTCATTCCCCCACACAGAGCATCAGGGAAAGCTCTGGGATGCTCTGTGCAGGGACAGAAGTGGGCAGTACATGGGTAGGGGTGCACACCGACTGCACACCCATCCCGGCCGGTTTGATTCCTCCCCCACTCTCTCTCTCACACACACACACCCCCCACCAGGTGTCCATGGGTGCTCCACATGGCGCACACGGACCCCAGCCATTAAAAATGGCACAAGTTACTCATGCATGTCTACTGAGAGCAACACAGAAAATGTAACAAAACAAGCAAAGCTTATAACCAGATAAGGGAGAAGAATTGAAGACTCCATGAAATCCTTGCCATGCCAACCTAGTTAACTTGGGAGCATTCCTCTACTAAGGGCAGACTATAGCACGCTGGACTCCATGTTTAATCCATGCATTGTGGTAAAAACATAAAAAAGGACACCTTACTCAGGTTAAGGCGCGTGGAGATTAGGTAAAGACTCCAGAGATGTTGAGAACCTGGGTTTTAGAGAAGTGGGCCTCTCCCTTCGTAGAAAATGAATTTCAAGGACCAGACGCCAGGGACAAGGCAGAAAAAGCATTTCAAACTTATTGTGTATCAAAGCCTAAACCTGGAAAAGATAAGAGAAAGGCTGCAGCTGTTTGGGCTCTGTGGAAGTCAGGCGTAGAATTAGAAAAGGTGGTTAAGCAATTGCAGGAGGAAGTTTCTAGTCAGACTAGAAAAATGGGCCTTACAAGACAAAATCCAGAAGTATCAGGCCCAGCAATGCGAGGCAGCAGCAGGTAGGCTAGGGTTAGCAGCACAATTGACCACTGTAAATGAACAGCGTAAGGTACTAGCTCAAGAAAATGCAGAGTTAAAAGAAGAAGGGAAGCTTACAGAACAAATGCGAGAGGCTCAGGCTGGCATTCAAGCAGTGCTAGGAGAAAAGGTAGGAAGCAAAAATCAGGAAGGACACAGTTGTTGCCAGCAGGAGTTTCCGGAATTCAAGAGTCCATTACAGGCAAAACAGGGAACGGTGGCAATCCTGCCAAGTGCCCCCCAACCCCTGGAATCCAAGCAGGCAGGAGACTGTGATGATCAGTGGGATGGGAACATCTGGAACAATCCTGAGGGCCGCTATCCAGGCGATGCTAAGGTACCCCTGATTATTGATCCTCAGGACAGTGGCCTGCTACCCTATGCCCCCTTTTTATTATTATTATTATTATTAACAAACATTTATATAGCGCCAGCAGTGTACCTGGCACTTTACAAAGTAATAAAATAGACACGGTCCCTGCCCCTAGGGCTTACAATCTGAGAGACAGGAGCTGGGGGAGAGACTTAGGAAGGGGAACAGAGGGAGAGACAAGGGGTCTAACATTCATGAAGATGCGAGGTCTCAAGTGCACGTACTTGGCTTGGTTACGATGAGAATGACCTTTTTGAGTTTATACCCCCAGACACCAAAACCTATTGCAGTAACAGTAACTCAAACTAAAAACATCACTGGCCCAGGGCAAGGGAACAATCCTGCACAAGTTACAACTCAGTGAATTACTGAGCAGGCTCCCATGTCCCCTGTTGAAATAAAAGCTATGGCTGCCAAATTGGGACCCCTTAACAGGGACACTGCCGTGAAATGAATGGTCAGAGTCTCGTCAGAAGTTCGTTGGGGTGTAGAGGACATTAAATCTGTAGCAATGGCATGAGTCCCAGCAGATGAGTGGATTGTGATAGAGGGAGCGACCCGGCAGGCTGCTAATTTATAGAATTGGATTAGGGAATCTTTAAAAACTTTTTTCTCCACTTAAAAGTCTAACGGTTATTCTACCTAGAGGAACAAGGGCCTGGTGAACCCACTGAAGCCTATATGGCAAAAAAGCAAATGCTGTGAATAGAATCGGGAGCAGAACCAACCTGACTATAATGCACCACCATTCAAGGAAGCCTTGGTAGAAGGATTTAACATCCAGATTAAAGCTTTAGCTGGTGATTTGTCTCCTGCTAACAACACACATCAACAAATTAAAGACAAAGTCGCAGGGGCTTCTCGATTGGTGCTGGAAATGGCAGTTAAGGAAGTAAAGGAAAAACGAGGAGGAAGGCCGGATAGAGGAGAACCAATTCAGGCAGTAACCTTTGCAACAATGGCCCCAATACTGGGCCTAATGCTCAGTTGAACATAGGTGGAAGGGGAAATGGAAGGAACTGGGGGAAATCGGGATGGAGGACCCAGGATTTCTCAAGGAAGAGAATATGGAGTGGTCCAAATGGGTTCCCGTAGTGGAACAGATTCCCTCCGTGTGATGGTTTTGAAGCAATTAATGGATGCAGGGGAATCTCAGGACAAATAGGATGGAAAATGCACAAGTGAAATGTTGCAGTGGTTAGCAACCAAAACAAGGGAAAAAGAGCTGGAGCCACTCCACAGCGGCCTGTCAGCAGTACTCAGGCCAGGGATGAAGGCCAGGTGGCACGGACACCAGGGCTTCTATGAATGTGTGCGTGCACCAAATGTTCACAATAACCAAAGTTGTTTGTGTTTTCTTTGAGAATCTTTAAATTGTGTCTGTATTTAGGTGCTCTATTTTGGTCTCTACAAGGCATCTTTATAAAGTTAAATGTTGAACTTACTAAATTATCAATCAGGAAAAGGATCCAACAAATTAAGTAAGCTAATTAAAAGTGAAAAACCTGGTCAACAGATAACACAGCTGGCAAGATCTCTGAAAAGACCAATAACCTATGGCTATCAATTGCTTTAAAAATTATGTTTGTTTGCTTATTGTTTGTTTGGGGGAAATAAAATATATGCTGCTATAAGAATTTACCCTGCTGTCCAGAGAACAGTCAGTTAAAAACACATGCTCTTAACAAGAACTCACTGTACTTTTGCAGAGCAGAGTTAATTAAACCTTCTTAAAAAGCAGGTAACAGCATTTCAGTGATTTGTGTTGGGTTGTAATAAAAACATCTAAGCTCATTGTAAAAAGAAAGAAAGGGATTGCTGCTTTACAGGGATTGTTGCAGTGTTGTCAGAATTTAGCAGAATTTGGAAGTAAATTGTCAAAGTAATTAGAGGAATGGCAAGAACAGACTGTAAAACAAGGGAAGAAACAAAATGCTTCAGTAGTGCTGCAGTGTTTAACACAGATTTATAAATTAAAATGGAAAATAAACACTTGGAAGAAAAAATGCAGGAAGGTTTAGACTGCCCTGCCTGTGACCATGGATCATGTAAGAGAGGGGCAATCAGAGCATCATGTTAAGTGTCAGGAACAAGGAGCTGGATAGAAGCAAGTGGCTTGTATGTCTCAAGCAATGGCAGGATCCAAGGAGATGTTTACCCCCTGTAAAATAAAAGGTTTGTTTTTGGTTTAGGAATTGAAAGAATGCGAGTGTTTTCCTGGTCAAAAATAAATGATTTGTTTGTGAACAGGTCTAATTACTACCAGTGAGAGGCACCAAGACAGGATTTTCAGCTGTGCCTACAGCCACAAATCAAGTGTTGAAAGGCAGTTGTCTTTCCCACTCTGCCCAGGCAGTAGAGATAGATAGCAGCAGTATAAGCAGCCTTGGAAAGAGAAAGTAGTGATATGCACAGACTTTAAACTGAAGGTAGAAAGTGTGCTTAGATTAACTGCCAGTGTTGAATGGCATGATAAAGAAGTGATTAGAATTATGGCAGACAGCTAAAGAACAGAAAGCTGCAGTTTTGTACGTGCCTAAAACAAGGAAGCCACGGAATGCTTGGGCAGCTTGCTGCTGAGGAGGGGGCAGTAACTGGGCCCCACTGGAACTTGAATACACCTAAGATTGAAACAATCAAGACATGAAAAGTCCAGGATAAAAAGATAGTTTGTTTAGTGGGAAAAGGGAAGTTAAAAAGGTCAGTGTTATGTAGTTACAGGATGGCCTGGTGATAGTTTAGAGAGGGAATAACCTCCCTGGTATGGATGGTAACATAGGGGACAGTGACAGGATGGTAGCCAGGCATGGGATAGCAGGTAGAACAGCAGGTGTATAATTGAGTGGTGTGTGTGTGCAGCAAACAACTCAGATGACAGGGTTAAAGATTGCAAACTGATTATATTTAGTTGCCTTTGGGCAGGAGAAGAAACAAATACTGTCTGGTTATAGTGAATCACTTCTCCAAATGGGTAGAAGCAATACCTGCAGACACACAACGATGCCTACCTTTTTATACTGTGGTGATGTAAGATCATAGACACAGTCATTCATCTGATAGCTTCGACAGGTCAGCACTCTTCCATCTTGAGTGTGGACGGTAACTTCTATTGGACTATAAATTCCATCTTCAACGCCCTCTTGCCTGTAAAGATAGATATACTTTTCATATTGAATGATTAGCATGGGAGTGAAAGCCATACTGTACTTTAAATAGCCCATATGCTTGAATGCCTGAGTTTTAAAAGCAAGGTGGCTTGTTATGCTTTAGTACTGAGTCAAGTTCACATACACCAAAAACTTTTCAGTAAATTTTGCAACTCATTAATACCGATTAGATAGGCAGTGATGAAACTTTTTTTTTTATATAGAATACATACCATAAACAGTATACTCAGGTCTATTACCATAACCACAACAGTTAACCAATAAAGTTCCTTCGTGCATTTATTCATTACTTCCCACTCAGACTTCACAAAACTTTATTTTGCTCCTTTTAAAAAATAATAGAGATAAACACCCTAAGTTCTCTGATAAATCACAATCATAGCACACCAAGGTATCCAAATTTCTTGGTTTGGGTGTAGCTCTTGCCCACAGAACTACTGTGAAACAGTATTGAGCAAGAAGAGTATTGTGGAAAGTGGCAAAGCATTTTGCTTTGCCTCAAAATCTAGTTTTTTCTATAGAAAAGGGTTTGCTTTTGGAAGTCACAGTAATGCATTATTAATTTTACACTACTATTACATTTCTGACAACTAGCAGCAGTAAACACAAATATATTAAAAACTAAGGTATGATGGTATTAGTGGCAAACATTAAAATCGGCTTAGACAAATATAAAAGCTAGAGGAGAGTTTACAATTTTGGTTATCAAGGTTTTTTCAAGGACCCAGGAAACAACGTGATGGGCACTAAC
This sequence comes from Sphenodon punctatus, assembly GCA_003113815.1. NCBI lineage: Eukaryota > Metazoa > Chordata > Lepidosauria > Sphenodontia > Sphenodontidae > Sphenodon > Sphenodon punctatus. Next base: position 1,323,257 of record QEPC01006276.1, read on the forward strand.
AAGTTGTAATTTCAAAAGAAAGGCGTATCTAGCTACTGCCATACTTCACGTATATCATACCTGTCTACTATGCTTACTAAAGAACCAGTTGCAGGATTAGCAGCAGACTCCCGCATCTAAGTATAGCAAATTGAAGAATCAATGCAAAGTTTAGAAAAAGGATTTTCAGAGCCTTTGTAGGGGAAGAAAACCAAGAGGCAAGAGATCTTACCTGCTTTGATTAAAAAAGGCTTGAGTAAGGTCAAATTAAGGTCGTTTTTACACAG
>QEPC01006276.1:1362772-1379340 GCA_003113815.1 Sphenodon punctatus
GGGTTCCCACCTCTAGTATAAAGTGGTTATCAGAACCTGTGGGTCACCTTAAATGTAGTAGGTGTATATATTGTAAATACACACCGAATATCAAATCGCTTTTGTTACAAATGAAAAACTTATTATCTTAAATTCTTTAGTACTCGTAACACACAAAGGGTTATTTATGTGCTTAAGTACCCCTGTGAAAAACTATATGTAGGTCAAACTATAAGGGAATTAAAAATCAGAGTTGGGAAGCTAAGCTGAATTAAGCTTTCTAAGAAGACAGATTCGGTTAGCCCCTTTGGTTTCCCATTATTTATTTACTTATTTTTATTTATTTCAATATTTTTATCCCATCCCTCTCCCCAAAAGGGATCTCGGGGCGGCGTACAACAATAATAAAACATCAAATAAATAAAACATTAAACATTAATAACAATAAAATCCAATCAACAATAAAATCACACAACCAACAATCATCCAATCTGAATAAAATAAATAAATAACCCCCTATGCCCATTTAACCCATCTCATCCTTTCCCCGCCAAACGCCTGATGGAAGAGCAAGGTCTTTCAACACCAGCAGAAAGTGAGGAGATCCTTGCTGAGGCGGACCTCCACCGGGAGGACATTCCACAGCCACAGGGCAGCCACCAAGCACACCCTCCTGTCCATCCAACCCACCAAAAATGTAGGACCTCCAGGACGGCATCTCCAGATGACTGCAGGGGCCACCTCAGAGTCCAGGGAGTGAGACGGACCGGTCCCTCAGATAAGCAGGACCCAGGCCATGTAGGACTTTATAAATTAAAAACAGCACCTTGAATTGGGCCCGAAAGACAATCCCCTCTTTTTCCTTTTTCCCCCTTCCTTCTCCCCGTCCCTTCCATCTCCCCCCTTTTCCTCCCTCCCTCCCTTTTTTTCAATCCTTTCCTTCCCTCCTTTCCCCCCTTCTTTTTTATACCTGTTTTTTTTATATACTAGTTTTTTTTCCTTTTTTCTTCTTTGTTTTCTTATTTAGATTTTGGGCCCTGCCATTGATTGTTTTGCTATATGATTCCCCTTTTTAGATGTGGATTCTTGTCTTGACACTAATGTGCAGTAAGATTCATTTTGGATTATAAAAGATGGAAAGAACCACTCTTTATATAATATGGTTTCTAGTTGAGTTACTTATATGCGTAACTTTTACAAATTATGAAAAATACAGTTGTTTTCAAAGACATGTTTAATTATTGTACATGATTTCATTGTTGGATTGTACAGTGGAAGTCATTAACTCTGTCCCTGATGAAGGCATCAAGTCGAAACCTGTTGGACTACAGAATCATTTAAAGAATGGACTCCTTTGAACATTGCACTTCCATTTGAACACTGAATAATATATAGACTAAATTGTAAATGGATTCTTCCACTAGCTATGATTGGTGTTTACATTTTAATACATACGTGTGGTATCCCATAACCTCGTGTTGTTGTTGTTTGGCCTGTGCTAATACGGTGCATACATTATTTTGTTTTTTGCTCTACGTTTGTAGCAGCCAGGCACAGACTGTCTATCTACCAGAGCTTGTTGGTCTTTAGTGCTTCAGAGGGGCAGGCCAAATGCTATGGGCAGGGACCGAGTTGACTGCAACAAAAAGTCTTAAATTCTGCAACCAGTGAAGCCAAATTCTTCAAATTCACTGCAAGCATTAATATTTGCATAATTAACTTGATTTGCATAACTATGCATGCTGGGAAGCAAATTTGCAATAGGTTTGACATAGAATCACAACTTTGCTAGTCAAACACAACTCAAATCCTCTGGAATTTCAGCACCTCCCTCACGCAAACATAGGGCCTTCAGACCCCACCCACCCACAATTCATCTCCCAGGGGCCTATTTACCCTCAAGTCATGGTCAGGATTGGCTGATTCTCCAATCCAATCCAATCCAATCCAATCCACTTTTTAATTTATATCCCACACTCTCTTATCAACAGATAACTCGAGGCAGCTTACAACAAGGATTCTGCAAGGATTGGCTGATTCTGCGAGGATTGCCTGATTCTGCAAAAATCACTGCAAATTGCAACAACGTAGTCAACTTGATTCCCTGACTATGGGACAGGTTAGCCTTAAAGGGCCAGTGCTTTTCTCCATCACATATGCTTCTCTATGCCAGAGTAAAGTGTTCCTCAGGATGGAAATTTAGTTAGAAGCTTGCCATACCACACAGCTCTGCACAGCTTGAGATATACTTTTGGGGAGAAGAGAAGCCTCAGCTACAGCATGAGAGAAGGTGCTAACTAAAAAGTGCCTGAAAAGTAATAAATAAAAAAAAAAAACAGGAGCAGAAGACTAGTCAGAAGATGCTCAGCTACTATGGTGATCTGTAGAATAAAGAGAGAATGTGATTACCAAGCTGGTCCCAAATGTAAGAGATAGAGACAAAGTAGTTCAGACAATAAAGGAAAACACAGATTAAGAAGATGGGAACTTCATTTTGCTACAATTGCATTAAGAGGATACACGTTTATTGGTTCTATAACATTTAACACAGGTGCTGTGTATGCCAGCGTGGGTTTTATTATCTTGGTGGAATGAGGGTGGCCTCTAGTGGTCATACAGTTTCATTACCAGACACAGCCGCCTTTGTCTTCCCTAGTTTCCACATACCGTGCGGTACTAGAAACAGACAGTGTATGTGTGTCATCTTTTTGTACCTCGGTACTGATATGGTGCTTGGCTAGATCAACAACTTCCATCCATATTCAGAAGCGAATATGTGAATTTACATGTTTTACAACCCTTTTTCATACATTAGTATAGACTCTCGGTTAACATCCACTCTGGATATGGTCATGAATACCACACTTAATGTATCACGCCTTTTCATTGTACAGTGCATCCTTTTCATACAGCTGCTTGTCTGCAGCTGGGGAGAAAATCTATTTTATCCTATTTTACCTCATTGAGAACACATTGCTTATTTTATTGGGCTAGAACCATTGGCCCTTAAGTGGTTAAAAATATTTACTCAACTTTTGCCATTATGCCATGGACAGTAGAAAGCAGGTTAATCAGCTACCAGATTAAATCTCCATAAATGATCAAGCCTCTGTCTGCCTTGGAAGGAAATTATATTATTCTCTCTGTGTGAGAGAGAAACATTCTCTTCACCAGCAGGATATGAACTCTCTCTCTCTCTCTGCGCTCTGGGTGCCCCATAAATAATAAATATTCTCCGAGGCAGGATTTCTGCCAGAACTACCTCTCAGATCACACAGAGTGAAGAATGGCTTTGCATGACAGAATGAAAATACACCCACATGGGCTTATCAGCCTCTTCCCATTGTATATACAGTATTGTGATATAATAAAAACAAACAACAGAGAGATCCTACAGCTCGGCAATTAGATTAAAAAGGAATTTTAAAAGGCTCATCAGGGCAGCAATAGATTTGTCACTACTGTATGTTAGTTTGTCAGACATTCAGGATGGGTTTACAACCTACCAGCAGCCACTAAAATGAACTGAAAAGAGACAAAATCTATTCTGTGTAGGCTTCCACATGAGCTACACCGTGCTGTCCAGACCCACAACATACAAGACCAGCTTACGGACGAAGGAAAAGGAAACAAAATGACAGTTGCCTGTCTTCTTTACTTGACAAATCTCCCGTGGCTCTCGACCATTTGCCTGTGCTGTGACAAATCACAGGCGGAGAAGGCAGGGAAAATCCTGTGTGCTTGTCATTTGAACAGCTCACAGCAACCCTAATTCAAGAACACAGGAATAATTACTGGAGAATATAGCCTGTCTATAGATAATTCTCCTCTGATCATTTTCCTACACTGAACTACATTAGCTAACAGGAACAGATGAGCATATACTGAACAGAAATGGCACAACTGCTTGGGGACAGCAGGATAGGGTAGTTTAATCTGCCACAGCACATTCATTAGCCATTTTACTTACTGAGAAAATGCTAAAGTGTAGTAAATACTTGAACACAAATGGTCTGATTCTCTGTTAAGGCAACAGAAATGTCAAAGACAAAGCAAGACGGCTCAAATTGATCATCTGAACAGGAACTAATGTAATCTGCAGCAGCCCCTCCCTAATCTGATGATTTTCTCAGATGACTTGTGCTAAAATACTGTAACAAAGCAATATTGACTCAAAGAGCTAACAGACTGATCGTCTAAGCTCTCAGGTAGGGAAAACCCTGTTCACTTTAACAAGGCTTATGTTTATTTATTTTATTGATTTAGTTAGTTGCATTTATACACCGCCCCCTCATGCCTACGGCATCTCGGGGCGGCTTCCATACAAAAATAAAACAATATTTAAAACACCAATAAAATTCACAATTAAAAAACCCTCATTTACCCCCCCTCCCCACCCCCCGAAGGCCTGGGAGAACAGCCACGTCTTACATGCCTGACGAAAGGCCAGTAGACTTGGGACCAGGTGGGCTTCCTCCAGGAGGGAGTTCCACAAATGCAGCCCGACCACTGAGAACGCCCTCTCCATTGTAGCCCCCGGCTTCACGCGGGGGACCTCTAGGAAGGCGCTCCCCGCGGATCAAAGGGGCCGTCCTGAAACGTGGAAGGCGAGGCGGTCTCTGAGATACCCGGGGCTGAGACCGTATAGGGCTTTATAAATCAAAGTCAGCACCTTGAATCTGACTCAGTACGTTATAGGCAGCCAGTGCAGCGCACGGAGCACAGGTGTAATGTGCATTAAGTCTGTTTCTAAATAACTGCATTCTGTGCAACGAATTCTATGATGTTCTCTACAGTCACATTGTTAAGTTCATTGTATGAAGTGTATACAATTTGCATACATGTAAAGAACAGACTTAATGCACCGTTAAAAAATTGTTCATTGTCGAATGATGATGATAAATTAAAGTTTGATAATGAAAAAATGTGAAAGTTTACTTATTGATAAAAATGAATAAAAGTATGTATGGTAAGGAATTAAGTACATATAATAGATTTATGTTGATGAGGATAAAATATTAAATATTAATCAAATTCTGAAATAATTTCCATGTTTTTGGCATTTATGTCTTGTTGCAATGTATGGAGTTGAATGTTTTTTTAATTGTAATTGTAATTAATTTGTATGTTTTTTGGAGTTTAAGCTAGAGTCAAAATGATATTGTGTTGTTTTCAAAGAGGAAAATTTTTAGTTTTAAAAACTATTGTACATTTAAGGTTTTTTTAAACTGTAAAGTTTTTTGTTTTGGTAAATTTCAAGGTTTTTTGTGATATGATATATGAGTACATTTAATATATTAGTTGTTGCACAACTTTTAAGTGAGTTGTGGAATTATTTTAACAACTGAATAGCACTAGGGAATTATAGGAAGAGGAGGAAACTCTGAGGTTATGGAGATAAGGGGTATTTTCAGACGTTACGAGATCACGCTCAACCACGGACAATCCCCTGTGGTGGCGAATGGTCCCGTAATGTCTGGTTGCTCGCCGCCAGATGTTCACCATGGTGAACCACCGTCGGTGAGCAAAATAACCATGCTTTCGAGGATGGTCCGGGCACCATCTCCGAAAGCGTGGTTAATTGAACCACGGCCCGGAATCAGTGGACGGTAACATCTGTTACCACCGCCAATTCCGGCCTGTGACCCAGACCCCAGGACGGAATCGGGCATAGTGGCCAGATTGGCCGCTGCGCCCACCCATCTCCAGGAGGGTGTGCTGCTGGGGGAGCGTGGGGGGATCTTCCGGAGAGACATCTCACACCAGGGGAAGGGGGGGTGGGCGGTCGGCCATCAGATTGCACTTGGCACATCAACAGCTGGGTCCATTGCTAGGTTACACAAAGAGGAAAGTGGCTGCCTCAAGTTACGCTTTGGCACCGACTTTAAACCCTGTCCGTTTCATCAGCAAATAACGTTCCAAAGGAGCCTGGACTTTATTTTGGAATGATTCACCATCCCCCGTCCACCCCCGTGAATCCCGCTTCTCTCTTCTTTAAGAAACGTGGGCTCAGCACAAACCAGCGATCCTTCTGGGGCCCTTTAGATCAATAGCTGAAAGAGAAACCAAGCGGCAGTGCCAGTGCTCCCCGGGGGAGCCCCTACCCGCCCCTCAAGCATCAACCCAAAGTTCCAGTGCGTTTCAGGAGGGATGAATCACTTGTGGGGGGGGAAGGCAGCAGTGCCTGAACCGGTTTGCAAAGAGGAGCTTAACACACGTGAGTCCCATGTGTTGTCTTTGCCGGCGCGCTCCGTCCTGTCCTGGGGAAGCAGGGCCGGTGCGAGCCCTGCACTCACCTCACCTGACCAGTGTTAGGATAGGTGGTGGTGGTGGGAAGCCTGGGGAAGAGCCCACAGACACAGCAGGATAATGCCACGACCCAAGGAGGTCTAAGTGGGCACATACATCCACAGAGCCCCATTTGCTGAAAGGAGGAAAACGATCCCTCAGGTTGTTAGTTGGCCTTATATGTCCCAGATGGAACGAGGCCTTATCATCATAGGGGTGGAGAGGCAACGCAACCTGAAGTGGGGCCCGTTCACTCACACCCACCACCACAATCCCACACCCAAATCCCACCACCACTCCTTTTTCTACCGTGTGGGGGGTACAAACTGAGAAAGAGTGAAGACCAAGTGGGGGAGACAGGGGAGCAACTAGCGGGCACAGGGATACGGGAAAGTAGCCTCTGATAGGAAGGGGAGACAGGGACCCAGGGAAGGAGAAGGAGAAGGTATCAGGGAAGGGGAAGTGAATGCACACGTACCTCCAAACCACCTGATTCACATTCACACACCTTCAATCCCACACGCCCCACACACTCACCTCTCACACTCGCAGGCACTCTACACTACACTCTCACTGTCTCTATAAGCTCAATAGTAATCCAATTCCACAACTCTCAGGGGGCCAGTCTCACAGCGTTGCTGATCTCTGACAGCGTGTGAGTGCTGGCAACTTCCTCAAATAGGGCGAGCCCTGCCCTGCTTAACGTGCACTCGCCCAGAGTGTCGCAACGTCCATGCCTCCTCTTCCCCCGGCGTGGGGGGCATGGCCTCAGTGTTTGCCTCCTGCTGTGTTGGACGTGGCGCTGCCCCTGGGGCCCGGCGCGGCCTCCTCTCTCCAGGCCCCGCCACCACTGCCACCAGCCGTGGCACGGCAGCCTGGAATCCCCCACGAGAGCACCTGAAAGCACCACAAGCGGGCCCTGGCCCCTACACACAGCAGCAACAAAGCCAGGGGGAGGGGAAAGAAGGGGGATGCTCCCTTGCCATCCAGGTGATTGAAAATTAAGGGAAACAGCAGGCACAGTGCCGGCCTGTTCCCTTCGCTCACTCGCTCACTTGAGCCTGGCCAGTTAACAGCAATGGCCTTGGGGTAAAAGCTGGGCACGGACTGGCTCCGCACCAATCCCGCCCCCCCCCCCCTAATCCGCCCTGGGCAGGTGGCGGATGCTGCTGCTGCCCCTGCCAGGCATTCCAATTCCTACCTTCTGGGGGCTGCTGCTGCTGTCGCTACATTATTCCCACTTGCTCCAGTGTCCGAGAGGAAGAGACGGTCCCACCCCAGGCCAGGTGTGCGATCCCCCCTCCGCTTCCCTCCTACCAACTGTGTGCACCCTGGAAAGAAAGAGTGCCCTAAGAAAAGATCATGTTCTTCTCTTGCAAAAACCTGGGTAGCTATTCTTCAAAGAACCACCTTTCTTTTGAAAGATACGTGATTCTGAAAGATACGTGATTTAGTAGGTTTTAAACCCTACTACTAAAAATCACGTATCTTTCAGAAGCCAGCTCCATCACACACACTTTACACTCCAGTCAGTTTCATGTCAGTTACTCAGCGCCCCGCTTCCTGGCTCTGCTCCTCTGTCCTCTCTGGGAGTCGGGGAAGCGGGCGCTGGGTAACTGACATGAAACTGACTAAAGCTTAAATTAAAGTCTTTGTGTTGGAGCTGCCGTCTCATAAAGTTGCATGATTTTTAAAAGTAGAGTCACGTACCTTTCAGGTCAGCAGCTGCTCAACTGAGCATGTGCAAGCCTGCAGAACCGAGCTGTGTTTTTTGCCCTCAACTGAGCATGTGCAAGCCTGCAGAACCGAGCTGTGTTTTTTGCCCTCAACTGAGCATGTGCAAGCCTGCAGAACCAATTTTTAAATCATTAATAACTCGGTTTTGGCTGCACCAATCAGTATCATATTACATAAGCAGTTGTTATTGATCTCATGCTCCACGCCTGTGACATGTGGGGGCTCAATTCATCCAGGGGGAGGAGATATTGATGATTCAAAATTGTGAGGACGTTTGCATTTTGACCACAAACAATTAAATTTTAACCAGTCATAACATTTTATTTTCCTGATGGATCTTCTTCAAACTTTGTGCATATGATGGTCCTCACAACTTATAGCCATGGATAAATGTTCAGAAATGTAGCTCAAGCGGTTTCCTCAAAATCGGGGCTTCAGCAGTCCCATATTTATAATGGGAGAGTGGTTGTGCATTTAAGTTTCTTCCAGCTACCGCTGGAAGAAAATATCTTCCACCCTACACACAGATTAAAGCCAAGAGGATAGGACAGCAGAACTTCCCCTCCTGTACTAAAAACAGACTGAGGACTCCCTATTCTTACTTTCCTTTGGCTTCAGCCCTTTTCTCTTCCTTTCTGGTTAATGAAGTGAGGATGCAACAAGACTGAAGAATCAGAAATGAGGCAATTAGTATGTTCTCAAAGCAACTTAAGGGTACTTACCCCAGAGAATTATTCTAGAGTAACTATCCTCCTCCTCCACTTCCATTCCCACAGGTAGGGAGAAGCAGAGGTTAAATCACTCTACCTCTGATCCTGTCTCCCTGCTGAGGAACTTTCAGGGAACTACCAGTGGACGGAACTTAAAATGCACCCACCAGATGTTTCCCTGGACTGGATCCTGACTTGGGGAGTGGGGGCTAGCCTATGCTGTGACTTGGGGAAGTCACATTTGAAATCCTGCTTTACTCACCGCAGTCAGGAGTGCTTCTGGGTCCGGGTGCCATGGCAGTGATTATTGGCCACCATGGCCACCTGTCAGGGAGGGAGGCAGGCCACTGGGAGCAGCATGGGGACTGGGGAGCATCCACCCAGCTCCCCACTCTTCCTGGCAGCCAGGCCCCACCACGTCAGTTCGGGGACCTGGCCAAATCCTGACCTCAGTGCTGGTCCAGCAGCAGACTGGGTAAGTCCATGGTGGCACTCAGGCACTGTCACATTCGTTTTCACCCAATGGAAAGAGTCATTTTCTGGGAAAGAGGGTGAAGGTAATTATCAAACTTCCACAGAGAAAATCATTCTCCCAGATTAGGAACTTCCCTCCCCACTTTAATCCCATTTCTTTGCAGAGGTAAATAACACCTCTAACTTTGCTTTACTGTCCATGCTCCTGCTCATGGGGGCAAAGGGGAGGTTAAAGCAATGTAGGAGGTACATGTGCGAACAGCCCCTGCAAGAAGAATATGGACATATAACCTATTGTGCATCTGGAAACATAATAATGATTGAAAATCAATTCTCTCCAGTTTATATAACAGACTTTTATTTCCTGCTTTAGTTATCCGTTATTAGTAGGACACATCTAGAGTTGCTTTTACATAGCTGGCCAATAAGAACTAAACTAAGACAATAAAAATACCTGATTGATTGATTGCTTGATTGACTGTTTGTGTGTTATTGAGAGGTTTTTTGTTAACATAAAAGAATAAAAACAATTACTAACTGTTTTAGGTTTCAAACAAGTTGACTCTAGCACTGTGTCAGCTGTTCTGGAGATATTCCGAAACACCCAGAATTGATTTGCAACAAAAAGCAGGTTTCATTTAACAGTCAAGCCTCTAAGGGGTGTTAATTATCCAATGTAAAAGTCCTGAATACATTAAAAAATAATACATCCAACAGCATTATCGAAACAAAAGCTGCTGAAGATAACTACTCATCACTCTGACGCTCTTTCAAAGTAGACTCCAGTTTAAAACAAGAGAGAATTTATTTAGAGACATCACAGTGGTCTTTTTTTCTCTCTCTTTTAGACAGTGCTTCAGAATGATATGTACTTACCGATTCATCCTTCACGATAACCGTTATCAGAGGGAAATATGGATACCTCCGAATTCTTGGGTTTTTATTCAAGTCTAAAAATTGTTTCACCAGATAAAATATTCACAGTTGATGCAACATCAACCTCAGATAAACTAATCTCTCAGTAACATGAATGTGTCCTAGGTAAATAGGATAAAAAATTTAGCCATGTTGATCATTGCTCACACACACAAGGCTTGACCAATAACAGGCTCTAAGGTTATTATTGATGCCCCAAAACTGAGGTGAGATAAAATTATTATTATTATATTATTAATAATTATGATCTACAGATTTTTTATGTGTATTGTTTTTATTTGTATTGTAAGCTGCCCTGAGCCATTTTGGAACTCTGGTCCTTTTTAAATGGGTCATGGATGGGGGCAGTCCATGGGCAGGCAATACCCATACCCCCATCCTCACAGATGGAGCAACCTGCATTGACGCCAGTTGCTCCATGCATGGGTGGTGGGTGGGGATGAGTGGGTCATGGGAGTGCGTCCCCACATTTACATGGAATGGGATGCTCCTCTGCATGGACGATGAGTGTCCACGCGCATCATGTATAAAGGACCATAGGGAGAGTCAGGGGGTGTTAACAAACGTGACGGTAGCCCACTTAGGCCAGCGGGCCAACTTCATGTTTGTTGGAGCCCTGCCAGATGTTTGCCCAGGATAGCTCCTGTGGTAGCAGCTAGCCCAGGCTGAACTGAGAGGTGGCTGAAAGAGGAGAGGGTAGGGGCTGCAGGAAGGACCTTATCTAGAGAATCTGCACCTGCACTCCCCTCTTCATTTGGGAAAAGAACCAATGGATCCTCCAGAGGAGCCTCACCCCCCCCCCCCCCCTTCACTCCCCTCAGTTTCTTTCCCAAATGGAGAGAAAGGAGCAGGCACAGAGCTACAGGAGAAGGTCCCTTCTGCACCCTCTGCCTCGCTCTCTCTTCTCGCAGCCGCCTGTCAGTCAAGAGCACAATCCCTCTCTCTCCTCTACCAGCCATGCTAGGCATGACTCTATGGTGCTGGTGGACCTGGATGCAGGCGAGGCTGCAGATGAACCTCATTAATGACACATTGCAATGTGGGCATGCATTAGCATGCACTGCTCTGCATGGTGGGTCTGCAATGTCTTGGATGACAGCGTGAGTGGAGAGCGAGTGGGGATTGCGGGGGAGAGGGGTGTGGGTTAACGTAGGGTGAATGCATAATAGGCAGGAAAGCAGGCAAACACACACCTGGTGGGTGCTATTGCAGGCTACCGTCTCATTTATTTTCACCCAAATTTTCAGGGAAATTCTAATAGGGAAAAGCTCCTTTGATCAGATGTCAATCACAGCAGGAGGTTCATACATTTTATCTGTCCATTTGGTAGTAGTTACATACATATATTCAGCAACGCTTGTTTTCACACATAACAAACAGGGTCTCTCCTTTGACATAAACACAACACAATAAAATCATTCCCTAGCCAGGGGATGGGAGTGCCTTTGATCTAACTGGAGAACGTTAACCTTATTTGGGATTGTAACACAGCCTGGGACAGTGGGTGTTTTTAGATGGATGGACTCCCCCAGTGCTGGCCTGCTTCACCCTCGGGTGGCCTGTCCGTTTAAAGGTGCCCCACAAGATGTGCAGCAGAGCAGGCCGCATCTGCCCTGGGGCAACCCCCCAGCAGCCCTCTGGAACATCTCAGTGTGCCGCTGTCAGAGCGGGCTGGTCAAACCCAGGGCACCAGCCCGAAGCAGAGCAGCGATCTGTCTAATGCACAGACCCACATTGCTGCTCCGCTTCCAGCCAGCTGTTACCCTGGGTAACACCATAGCATTGCTGTAACAGGGCTGCAGTGATTTTCAGGGTAAGTACCCTGAGAATGGGCTAGTGGAATGGAGCATTGCACCTTTAAGAGCCTGAAGCAGTGGAGCTAATGAGGCACCTGACGTGCACCTGGGCTGAGACAGTGAAGAGCCCAGAAACCAGGAAGTCAGGTGGAGAAGCCAGAGAGGCAAGTAGGTGGCAGTGTGGGTTTTACACTGTGCTAGCAGGAGAGATGAGAGTGCTGTACACTCTGGAGTGAACCAAGAGTGTGGAGCAGCTGTTCCCAGCAAACCCAACCAGGAGAAAGAGCCTGGACTACAAAATGTTATCAAACTGGACTACTGGGTGTGTGTGGCTTGACTGGATTAGAGCTGTTTGGGGAAGAAACCCCTGGGGACCTACCTATTTGTTGGAGAAGCCCCTGAGAAGATTGAGATTGGCTGTAAGGGGTGAAGAGAGGCCAGCTTCTAAAGACACAATCTGCCCAAACCAAACAAGGTTAAGACCCAAGGGGCTAAGTAGAGTTTTGCGTGGCAGTGGGCCGGCTAATTCCCCATACAAGGGTGCAGAGGGAGGATTGCACCCTGGAGCCCTGTCAAAGTTGTGGATGCTCTAGCCCTCAACTCTATGGTCTGTGCGGGGAGGTGCTGCATGGGTGGACCAGGGAACCTGCCTGGTCTGCTTTATCCAGGTAGGGCTGGGAGCTGGCGGACACAGGGGTACACTCCCGGAGCAGCTCCAGGGGTGGGCAGCCCGGCATCGGTTTGAAAACACTCTGTGTCACCAGGAGGCTTATCTTTAGTCTATCTGGCCTCATGGCTAAATTTATTATTATATAAGGTCCTGTTCAGGATCTATCTGGCTTGTCAGGAAAAGCAGTTTGGGTCCAATCCTTACTACTATTCCCTATATCTGATCCTTTCTATCCCTACAAGTGGAAAGAGTAGAAAAGGGGTTGAACATGATCAAAGTAGCAGGTGAGATGGATGACCTTAGCAGCAGAGTGCTGACTAGAAGTGAGAGGGTCAAGGGGAGAGCAGAGAAGGACAGTAAGAAGGAGGTTGCAGTGGTCAAAGCAAGATATGACATGGGCATGGACTAGAATCTTAGCAGTGGGAGCAGTAACGAAGGCCTAGATATTAGCAAAATTTTACAGGGAGAATGACAAACCTTAGCAACAGGCTGAATATCAGGTATGAAGGAGAGGGATGAGTTATAGATGAATCTGAGACTGTGGGGGACAGGCTGGATGGTGGCAACATCCATGGAAATCAAGTTTTTTAAGGGGAGGGAGGAGATGAGCTCAGTTGTGGGCAGATTCATTCTTGAGGCCTTGGGCCCAAAGATCATCCCCGACCACCACCCTTGGCAGATAATTGCCAGTATTAACTGTAGGACTGGATTGGTTCTACACTTCTCCCCCTCGGACCCTATGCCATTGGGATGGTGGCACAGGTTCTCCAGCAGCCAACAAGGAGCTGCCTGCTGTGACTGAGGCTTCACCTGCAGAACAGCAGCAGCAGTGGTCACTTCCAAATGGGGAGCCTCTATTTCAGGGGAGCCCTCATGGGCCCATTCGTTAATTGACCCCTGTTCCCATATTGAGACATGTTGTGATGAGTGCTCATTACAAACATTTAAACATAATCCCAGCCTACACTTATCTCAATAACTTCAGTGGGCGCAAGATCAAAGTTTAAATGGGCAAGATAGGCAAATAGTGTTTGGGAAGACATTACTTAAAAGCATATTGGAAGATGTCAAGATTTTTGCTTCCCTGGGCAATGTCGGTGGTTAGCAGGAGGCTGATTTGAAAGTGCTATCAAAATAAATAATCCTGGGGCTACTGTACTGTTTGAATTATTAATTTTCATATTGAGTTCACTACAAACCAACATTGCAATTTAAATGAAACTTCCACAGACTGCCGCTGCCAAATCTGCAATGTTCTCTACCTGAGGCTGCCCTGCCTTGAAGACTGCATGAGGGCTGTAGCTGGTGCAGAACGTGGTGCCGCACATTATACCAGTGCTTCAAAGTCTAAACTGGCTTCCAATAGTGTTTCAGGTACAATTCAAGGTGCAAGCTTTGACCTATAAAGCCCTAAATGGCTTGGACCCTACATATCTAAAGGACTGTGTCCTATCCTACGTTTCATCACACTCCCTTAGGTCATCCAGAGAGGCCCTCTTGCAAGTTCCATCGTTGCACCACATCCATATGAGAAGAGCACATAGAGAAGCATTCTTGGTGGCTGCTCCACAGCTTTAAAACTCTCTTCCCCATGAGATTTTCCAAAACCCGAGCCTGAGTATTTTCCAGAGGCAAGACCTATCTATTTAACCAGGCTTTTAGTAGGCATTACAAACATTTAAGCATAATCCCAGCCTACACTTATGTTGGTGTAGGTAGGTAGGGGGTAGGGAAGGTTTTCATTGAAGTTTTATATAGTTTTGATATTTTTACTGGTGGCTTTTTGTATATTTTATGCTGTGAGCTGCCCTGAACCTTTGGAGCAGGGTGGGATACAACTCCAAATAAATGAATAAATAAATCTAGGAATTGCAGCAGAATTGCTACCCCTCATGCCTGGAACTTCCTCCCTGGATACGTTCGCTCTGCTCCCTCCCTCCTAATTTTCAAATCCCTCCTGAAAACCTATCTTACATAAAGTGCCAGCTCCTTGTTGGTCAAAGAAATTCAGATCAAACTGACCACCAGAATTTATTTGACCCTTGAACATATTCACCACCTGAACCCCAGTTACTCTCAGATTTACTGGAGGGGCTGCAGCCAGGTGGGAACCTACCTGCATTGCTGGTAGCATTGTCCAGTTATTGCAGAATTTTGGAATAAAATATGGCAATGTATTATGCAACAGACCCTCTGGACTTTATCTTGAGCCCACAAGTTGTATTGCTGGGACTCTATGATGCACAAGTCATAAAATCAACACAGAAGGCCACGTGTCAAGCACTCTTTCTAGCTGCCATCCACTCCATTGCAAAGAAATGGAAATCTCCGCTTGGCCTAATGGTGAATGACTGGTTGCAGAGACTCTGGTTCGTAGCGTCAATGGAGAAAATTGCAGCCAACCTGAATGGTAAAATGGAAGACTATGCAGTACCATGTTGGCCAATAATAACTAATGGTATCAATTTCAAAGACTTCAAGAACACAGTTAACAGGAAATCTAATGGACATAACCCAATGTACACTGTAACCTGTGCTATCAATAGGAGAAGCTGTTGCTCCAATAACACTAATATCGCTCGCAGGACTACTTTGCTTTTTGTTTTGTTTTTGTTGATGTATATCAAGCTATATATGTCCCTCCGTCTGTTGTGAGGATGTAATAGGTATGTCTTATTGAACTCTCAATAAAAGACTCCTTTATTTTAAAAAAACAAAACCTACCTCTTTCGTTGTGTCTTCCCTAGCTTGTCATTAGTGAAACTGTATCCTCTTCTCCCTCTCTCAGCATCTAGTTCCCTGTAATTAAGTGAAGCACATGTACCTGCAACTTCTCAACCTCATGAATGTACTCTTGTCTCTCCCAATGTTCGCCTCTCCCTTGTCTCTCCCTCCTTTGTCTCTTAGATTATAAACCCCTTAGGGGTAGGGACCTGTCCATAATTATTGATTGTACAGTGCCAGGTACATCACTGGTGCTATATAAATAATAATTAAAATAAAAATAATAATAATTTAAACCCAGCTTATTGCAAAACATATAGGCAGTACCCTGTGGAAGGAGACACACTCATATGAAGTCAAATATTAGTAAAAGTAAATCCCACTTTTGTTAGTAGCAGCCATTGTAAATGTATAGTTCCATGCTTTTCAGTAATCTCTACAATAAAAATCCCCTGTGTTGCTTGACAGATATATTCTTTCAAAGTCCGTTAACATTATCTTATGAAAAAGTACACCCCTTGAGTGAATAAATAGCCTAGCTTCACTCATCAAATATTAATAAACAACTGTGTATTTATTTCATTCTGAGACAGCTCTTTGCCTATACCTGAGAGATGTATTTATAGTTCAATAAAACATGCCCTGGAGATCTTTCTTAATTGATCAACTGGAGAACCTACAAAAATCAATGACCTAGTTGGGATGCAGGGCTAAACACACTTGTGCTGTGGAGCCCAGTAAGGAAGCCTGAAACCTTGATGTAACCAATTTTTTTTTAAATGGAAACGTTATAGATTGGGGTAGTCAGACTTGCCTGAGCAGGGAGCAATGCTGCCGGGGCATCAGCTCCAGGCGATCAACTGCCCAACCAAGTTCACTTGCAAATTATGGAGCGGTGGGAAGCACTGCCCCAATTCCTTCCAGCATAATAATCACACACCCTTTCCAAGTGCCATGACATCATATTTAGGAAAGGGTTGTGGTTATGGAAAAGAGCTCCTTTGTCCCACCCTTTTTGGCATAGCCATGCCCATTTCCTAAGAGCGATTACATATGGTGCTTGGAGAAGAGACATGTCTATTTATTTTATTTATTTTTATTTATTTTATTACATTTATACCCCGCCCCTCCTGCAAGCAGCAGCCTAAGCTGAAAGGAGTGAGGCAAAGTGAAGCTCCCACTCCCAAGGCCCATGAATTTGCCAGAAAGGTTAGAGGATTCCCCAGGACATCACTCACAATCGATGTCTTGACC
>QEPC01006279.1:66991-77635 GCA_003113815.1 Sphenodon punctatus
GGGCTAGTGGGTTAGAGATGGGGGGCTGGGAGCCAGGACTCCTGGGTTCTCTGGGAGGGATGGGGGCTAGTGGGTGAAGAGCAGGGGGTGGGGCTGGGAGCCTGGTGGATCCCCCTAGCTTTGTTCCCCCTCTACCTGTTTTGCCCGTCCTAGTCTGTTTCAAGAATCGCAGCTCCAGCAGCTGCCTCCCACTAGCAGAGGTAGAATGTACTCTATGGGGGCCTGGTAACCTCTATCCCGGTCCATGAGGCCCCCTCTTCCTCTCACCTGGAGAGTATGACTCAGCTTGGAAATGCCCCCCAGAGTAGCTATTTGGAGCGTGGGTGGGAGGTGCCATGAACACAAAGCCAGCAGCTCTGCCTTTGGCCAGGGGGCATGTGTGTGTGTAGGGGGGGAGGGGGGGGGCATTCTCAGCTCTGTGGCTTGTATCTTGGGGCTTCTTTTCCTGCGCAGCCTTGCAACAGGGAGTTGGAGCAACAGCTTTTGTTCCAAGAAGCAGCTAGAACCAGGGGTTAAACAGCTCTCCTCTCCTGGGAGCCGGAACAAGAAGCAACCTGGGAAGCGGAGGCGCTGGATGCGGTGCACGTAGAGGGACAGCAGAGGACTTCGCGGCGTGGGGCAATTCCCCTGAAGTGTTCACTCGAGTAAGCACACTGCCCCTTTAGCCCCCTGCTCATGGGGAAGCTAGGCACCATCAACCTCCCCATAAGCACTTGTAAGAATGGGCCCCCTGACCCAGTTTGTCTCCCCACCGTGGCCCAGTTGACTGGGGCGTGACTACGTTTGTCCTGATCAAAAGCTGGCCCAGGCACCTCACCTATCAGGGGAGGCCTCTGGACGCAGCCCAGGGGGAGGCCCGACTGACCCAGGCGAAGGGACATCACAACCACCTCCCCCTGCCTCCTCGCAGTCAATTTTTTAGGCCCATCAGAAGGGCATCTTTTCTGGCGTATGTTCAACAACCTCTTTGCTGGCCGAAAACTCTTGTTTCCTATCCCCGATCTACAGCCCTGAGAAAATCCCCAGGAGCGTCGCCGTTAAAGCATGAAACTGGGCTCCATGGGCCAGAGGAGGAAAACAATGCTCCCCCCCCCCACCACAAGCAGCTTGGCAATTCAGGGACTGGCCTGTCCTCTTCCCCCAGCTCCTGCCCCATGATGGGAATTCTCTAAGCAACAATTAACCAAGCATTGTTGGGTTCCTGTGAAACTGTGCATGAGCCAAGGCCCTACCTTAACCAAGGAGGGGGGCCAGCGCTCAGCTCCCTCATAATGAAACGCTCAGAGAGACCGTGCACATTGAAATAGGTTTATAATTAATTTCCACCATAGATACAGTACTTACCAAAAAGATGCAAGGACAGTTTACCGCAGAAAACGCATGCCAAGGATTCAGGCGAGAGGCCGAGATGGGGAAGGAAGGGGGAGGGGAAGGGTTGGTTTTCTCCTTTAATAAAAGATCTTACTAAAAAAATGAGAAAAGGGGGGGGAAAAAATATATTCCCATTCACGGACGTTCAGGGGAAAAGGAAAAAACCCAAAGAGAAATTGCTTCTTTCTAGTAATTCCAAATAAAAAGCAGACCCATAAAGAAAGGACATTGGTTTTCTTGTAAATTTATAAGGCAAACTTTTCTTTTATATATAATAAATAGGATACAAGGGTCAAGGGCAGGGGGAGCGGTGGAGTTTTTTTAAACATATACATGTACATTCAGACAGATTTTGTTTTTCTTTTTACTGAAATGATACAAATTTTCCTTTAAGAAATTGCTTTTTTCCCTCTTCTTCTTTCTTTTAAATATAGTCAGTGCTTTCAGTTTGTTTGTTTTTTAATTCTTTTTTTTTTTTTTTGGCTGTACACAAAACCTACACACACAAAAAGCCATCGGAAGTGTTTTTTTTAAAACAATCTACTCAAGAGTTCTTAAAAGTAATTGTCCCAAAAGAAACGCCATCAACCAAAAGGCAACCAGGGGATAAAAATCAGGGAATGGGGGGAGGAAATAAACTGCAGTTTCTTTCTCCCACGGTGACCTGGCCCCATCTGGAAAATCAACAGGTGGTTCCTTTCGGAAATCTCCAAATGAAAGGGATCCATCAAAGATCCTATAAGATTTCCCTACAGCGTCCCACCTATCGAGATGAATGGATTCCCCCATCATTAAAGGCGATGTTTTACCCTTGACTTTAACCGGGGGGGGGGGGGGGGCATAGCGCCCACAGAGGATTCCCTGTCAATTATTTCCCCCCCTCCAACATGAGGCTCGTGGATCTTAGGTTCCCCACCCTCACTGGCGGAAGCACTAGCCTATTAACACCTGTTAACCAGACCACTGTTCTCACGATCAAGGTGGTTAAACGGAGCAGGGTCTACTCTTTGGAAGAGCAGTTCAAGAAGTCCTCTTTATTGCCGTCATGGTTCAAGGATTGCTTTGTTTTCTCTTTGGGACTGACAAGTGAATGTGGGGTAACTGACCATAGCCTTGTAGGCATTCATCTGGAAGTCTGTTAAGATTATATGCCATTATTTGGTTTTTTAATAACATCCTGGAAGCTGGCTATTAAAACATTTCCCACAACTTGTCCCCAGTCAAACCTTCGGTATTGCCAAGAGACACCAGAAATCATAGAAATAGCCAGGTCATCTCCTCACGGAGCCAAGTGCTAAAAGGTTTTATTGAGACTGGCAGGAAACCAAGGGCGTGTCGCATTCTACCAGCTGCTTGCTCTGGAGTCTATGGGCTTTGATAGCGCTACTCCGGAGTAAGCAGTTGGTGGATCGCAGCCAAAGTAGGGAAGAAGATAACCACGGCCAATGTAATTTGGAAGATACTTTTTATTGTAAGCTGCTACTTCTGTTGGCGAGGACGTACCTGCTTTGGAGATTCACAAAGTGCATCCTCAGGGAGGAATGAGACGGAAGAATGGAGAAGAGTGAGAAACAAGAAAAAGGAGACAAGAGGAGACGTAAAGCGGGGAAAAAAGAGTTCTGTCTAGTTCAGAAGCTCGCACGCACGGACCAACAGAAATTGATCCGATAAAAGCTATCATCTTAACTACGTCGTCTGTTGTCTCTCTCCCAGTTGGAACATGGCAACCACGTTCTTAAGCCTTTTTATTCATTTAATAAAATAATCACATTGGAAGAAGTTAATTATACAGTTTCCCCTCCTGCCTATGTAGCGTTGTCCTAAACCTAGCTGATTTTCACAACCAGGTCCATTACTAAAAACTAATCCTAATAAGGGACACTTTGGAGCAGGGGTGTGAAGTAAGGGAGGTCCCTGAGAAATGGGACATCATCAACCCTATGGGTTGTTTTTTTTTTTGTCTTCCCCCAATCTTCTTTATACTACAAAAATATAGAAAGGTTTTCCTCTCCTCGTCCATGTGAAACTGATGAACGGCAAAGGGCCGTCAAATGCAGAAAGACCATGTTTTTCAAAAATATATCTGTTCAGGGCTGGTCAACCCCATGTGTTCAAAAATCATAAGATTGGTTTTAAAAAATCATTAAGACTTAAAATAAACAAGGCGGGTAGAAACTGCCTTTTTGGAGAGGAGAATAAGGTTCTTTTTAGCGTTGGGGAAACGTCAAATACAGCTGTGTTTTCAACATCCCTCCCCTCCTTTCCTGTGGTTCTAAATAGCTTGAGTCTTGGGAGTGAAAACAAGATTGAGTCACACAAAGGGCGTGCAACTTTCATGCGCTCGTCGATCAGCTCAGTCTGGATTTAAAATCAATTTTGATCCGTTATTGGTACTGCAGCTACGTTGATTTAGGAACTGCTCAGGTTTAAGAAAAGTTGTCTCTATCCCTTTCATGCAGTGATTCCCAAATTCTTTGGGCCACTGACAACCATCAAAGTTTCTTGCAGATCCTCACGTACCCACTAGAGATGGCCGTGGCCACTCAACACAGGCAGCTTCAGTCCCTGCGGGAAATGTGGCCGTGGGACAAGATTCACGTTCACGGGCTGTCACGGCTTAGTATTGAAGCGAGTTTTGCTGTAGGCATGTCAATTCTCTTGGGTGACCCCAGCTTTGGCGATTGCGGACCAAAGTTCAGGAACCACTGACCTCACGGATTTATTTTAAGTGATCTATTAAGATCTGAAGTATTTCTCCTTTGATTTGGTCATCTGCTGACCTAGTGAGTTCTTTTTTTAAAAGGGCAGACGGAAGACCGCTGTGATCCTGGAAGGGTGTTTCTACATGAAGCGTTGGGCAACTAGCAACCGGCCCAGTCTTGTTTTGTGGTATCCTCCTGGACCCTCCTCCACTTGGAACACTTCATTTCTCAAGCTGGAGCAACCAACTACTTGACACGCTGTCCCACAGCAACTCTTCGACGCAGAATCATACAGCAACAGGTAACCTGCACTCTGACAACAGCCAGCAAGTCCACGCTCCAGCAGAGACCTTCTAAAGCAGGGGTAGGCAAGCTACCGGAAAAATAGGGGTCAATCTGTGCCCCCACCCCTTCGTCTTAGATGTCTAAGACTGACCTGAACTGATCTTCAAAGTGTAAGCTCCAGGTTGAGTGCAGGTTTCACTTGATCAGCGAGGAGTGCCCCCCCCCTCCCCCTTGCAAAGCCCTATGACGGCCCAATGCTTTTCACAGGGTGGGTCTCTATCGGAAAGTGGAGGAGACACTGGCTGACACCCATGGCGTCAGCCCTGCCCTGGTCCCCTCACTAGGATGTCACAAAGTTCCTCAAGGGGGGACGGTCCATTGGGGTTGAACTTTGAGAGGATCTCTTCATGGCCTCTGAGGTGTTTTTAAGGGTCAGACCGATGACCCTCCCATTAGCTTAGGTTGCCTGTCTACATGCTCTTCTGAAAAAATGCACCTGGGGCTGCACAATATGGTTGGCTGGTGGGCAGGGCTATTAACAGATGCATGGGCAGTTGCTATTGATCAAAGTTTCATGGAAAAACACCCCTCAATGGGACAACTCCAAAGTAAGAAGTTTGAGGATTGCATCCTATCTCTGATTTCCCATACAATCCACACCAAAGATCCTTACCCATCACTTCTAGCATCAAGCCCTAACTTCTGATTGGGGTGAATGTATCATTTGGGAAATAGTTGCCCAATCTTGAATTAAAGACCTCCCAAGGGATGGAGCATCCAAACATGCACCTCTCCCAGAAGCGCTCCCCAAGGTTAATTCAGTTTGCATTTCTCTGGCTACGATTACTAGGAACTGGGTCCCATTGTATGCTGGTTACAAGAGCCCCTTGCAACCGAGTGTCTCCTTTGTTTTTTGACCAATATGGAATGGGCATTGGATTTCATGGGTTAAAATATACAACCCTGCCTCCTCTTTCCCCTTATGATTTGTGTCTGTATGTATGCGCATTGGAAAGCACCCCAAAAAAGTATCATCTGAAGCGTTTGTGCCTGGAACAATTACTTTACAGAAATGTTCACGATACAGACTCGCGGACCATCAAAAATGAAACACAGAAGGTTTTTCACCGACATTCCATTGTGATTTCTTTTTTTCTTCTCTTCGGAAAGAAAGGGGAGGGGAGAAATTAAACTACGCACAAAGAGAGAAAGTCTCAAACACCACATTTTCCTTCGGAAAAGGAGTAGTTGGAAAGAAAACAGAAAAGAAAAACAAAATCAAGAAAGAAAACCCAACTCCGTATCTCTGGATTATTATTTTTAAAAAAAAAAGAAAAAAAAAAGGCAAAAGAAAAGAGTGAATCAGGAGGAGAAAAGAGGAAGAAACGTCACTGGCTAGAGAGAGTTGGCTACATGGGGGTTAGAGCTGTATAGTAGAGCAAGCACTCAGCATACATTTAATAACAGTCCTCGTTATATTTGGTCATATGGTGATCACTACTGAATCTCAAAGCAGAAGGAAGTTGGTTTGTTGGAGCGGCTTGCTGCAAAAAGGGCTGAGCCCCCCTCTCAGGGCAAGATGAAGGAGGAGGAAGTACGTCACCTTTTTTTTGCACTCAACAAGAAAATTAAAAGAATGATCATTTCCATCTTGGCTGGTGCCCCAACTCCATCAGGAAGCTGGGATAGAAAACAGTGTTGGCCATCGCCAAAGAAGGAAAGGACGCTTCAGACCCATTGCTGGAAGATAACCAGGTGGAAGTTGAAATCTGGGGTGGGGGGATCTCGGTGGGGCTAGCCTGCCCCCCCCCCCCTCTCCTTGCATTGGAAGAATTCATCCCTCAGTTCCCCCGCCCCATGGAAGTTTTATCTGCTCTCAGTCAAGTAATCTCGGCTTTTGGAAGAACGGCAAGTGAGCTGGTACTTCCCAAGTGGGTATTGCGGATTACGTTAATGAGCAAGTGGGACAGAGACAATCTTACCACTTTCTCCCACTGTGGTGGGGGGGGCCAGGCTGGCAAACCTACCTCCAAAGATCTACTACTCTTTGCTCACGTTAATCATCCCTAGCCATCACCCTTGCTCCAATTGTCGTCTGCAGGGCTTCGACACTGGTGGCGCTCCTAGCAGTGGGAAGATGGCGCCTTTCAAGAGAACCCAAGGCTGTATTTTAGAGAACTCAAAAGGTCTCCCATGAGTTTGGCCATCCGGTTGAAAATCAGTAAGGAGCAATTTGTGGCAAAGCAAGAACCAAGTGGCCAGCAAGGGGAGCCCAGGACTGGCATGTGGATGGGCTGGAGCTTGGACTACTCAAGAGGCATTGGCCAGCTCTGAAGCTACCACAGAGCATGGAAGCAAAGGAGGGGGGGAAACTGGGAGAGAAAGCCATTAAACGAGGAAGCTGCAATTTTAGGGCAAGGGCTGCTCTCCTGACATCCAAACGGGATGTCACAGAACAGTGGGCAGCCAAATCCTCAAACTGCTGGACTCCATTCCAGAACCGCTCCCGCGGCTGGAGCTCCGTCGGAGCGAGTGGTCGATGTGACGATTATAATCCAGTCCCACTGGTTACAGAGTTAGTTCCTGGAGGAAGGGGGCCCACCCATCGAACAGAGCCTTCTAACATCTACCAACACCCCCACTTCTGTTCTGTCACCCAAAATACAACATACGATCACACAGCCCAAGTTGACTGAGTGCAAAAAAAGGGGGGGGGGGGGGGGACGGTCCGCTCTTCCCAAATCCCCTTGTTGCCGAGAGAGGGAAACTCCTGTGAAAGAAACCAGGACAACACCCAGAATTTTAAAAAAAGTCATGGCTCTGCTCAGAGAGAAGAAGCTACTGGCAAGCAGGTTTGACGGGTTGGTTTTATTTTCCCTCGTGCTAGTGAATACCAGGAAGAAGCGACAGATGAAATCATCTCCCAACAGGTCAATATTATCTCTTCATCGTCGGTTTGTTATGGAGCCGCAAGCAAAGGAAGAAAAAAAAAACCAACCCCTTTTCCGTTTATAATGCAATATACAGATATATAAAAATTAGACAATTTTTCCTGTCTCTACTCGGTGCCTTTTAAAAATAATAATAATAATAATAATAATAATAAAACAGAAATTAAATCCCCGCCCCCCCCCAAAAAAAAACAACCCAAAAAGTTAGGTCTAACGTTAAACTCTACACGGTTATCGGATAATAGTTGTCTGAAAACGGACGAGGAAGTTTATTTTTCACTTGACACAGAAACATCGGGTGGTTCACAACGCTAACGAAGTAGTAACCTCTCTCTCTCGCTCTCTCCACGCCAGGCGCTGTCCAGATTTCTCTTCGGAGCTCAGTTGGGGGGGGGGGGTTGAGTCCCGGGAGTGCGTGGGTGTGTGTGCGCGCGCACGTGTGTGGGGGTTTTGCCTTTTAAGAGGGGGGGAGGGAGGGGCATTCCCGGAAGGTTTGTACTCCCACATCCAATCAAACCCACCCTTGAGCTCGAGGATGAACTATCCAGAGCGCCAACTAGACTTTGCAATACGGTGGGCAACAACAACTCCTTCTACGCTGCGGGAAGGGGATAGGAGGACCGCTGCACCCTCCCCGCACACATGAACCATGGTTCTTTGCTCTAAATTGAACCTACCCTTCTCTGACCCACTCCCCTTTCAATCTGCTCTCTTAGCGAAGACTAGGCGAGGAAGACCCACCCATGACATCCTACTCTTCTCCCCCCACCACCGGCCCGGTCCTCTGGAGATCAGGATACCTTGTATTTTTCCCCAAGATCTTCAGAATCAACATGGTGGCAGCTTGGGGCAAGAAAAGAGGATGTGGGCCTTCTAGCGTGGTTCTGCCATTGTTAAGTTTGACTTGCATCTCCCTGGCCCTGGTCCAGCGAGAGTCAGATCGGACTCTAGCGGAAGGCAACAAGAGAGATTGGGGGGGGGGACGGACACAATCCAAGTTTTGTGGTTTACTGCAGATGCCCCTTTAGCCCCGCCAGGAGCTTTGGAGTGAAACCCTCTCCCCTAAGGCTGTAACGGGAGGCACCACCCAAGCACTAAGGAATCTGGGACCAGGTCGCTATTCTGCAACTAAATTGTTAGACTCTTAATAAGGGGAGCAAAAGAAAAAACATTCAAATGGTATTTTTTGTTGTTTTGTTTCCTTTAAAGTGCAAAAATAGCCTATCGATCAAGAAGGCAAAGCCTGCCAAGCGGGTCTCTGGGAGGACGGGAATCCAGCCCTGGTCTGGAACAAGGAGGTTTGGTCTGGGCAGGTGTGACGGCCCCCTTGCGACATCCAAGGGGGAGCACGTTTGTTCAGCGTATGGGGGGCAAGTTTGATTGGAGGGAGCCTCGCTCTGCACCGGTACGCTGTCTCTAATGCAAGAGGCTTGCATCAATGTAGGATGCAGGATTCCCTAGCCTCGGCAAGCCCTAAGCGTCGACCATGGATGACTGAACTTCCCCCATCCCCAACTTGCAAACAAGAACAGCAAGATTCAATCCCGTAGAATCTGGTGCCTCATGCCAAGGTAAATGTGAAAACTGCCCCCATGGAAGCTAGGCTGATGGCAGGAAATGCGAGAGGAAGAACCAGCCTTGATGCCCGCTGCCTCTGATTGAGTTGCTTGGCCAAAAAAGGGTGGAAGGAAATTCTTCCCTCCCAGTTTCCTAGAGTTCCCTGCTCTGGATCGGTAGAGACCATAAGACGCCGGGATCTTCAGCAGAACAAAGGGCCCCCAGCCTCCACTTTGTTCAACTAAGATCTTTTATGCCTCTCAAATGGCGGACAATGTGGTTAAGAATGGAATGGAGAGGCGCTACCAAGCAAGTGGGAGAGTCTGATGACAATCCACCCTTCAGTTCCCCAAAGAACCGCCAAGTCTAGAGCAAACGGTCAGGAACAACAAAAAGGAGGTGATGGGAGGCGCTAGGGGCCAGAGCTACACACTAATGCTTACATCAAAGGGCCTGGTGGAAGCCAGGTGTAGGGCCCCCAACTACTGCTCAGATTTACCCCTCAAACTGAAGTTGTGCCTTTTTGCTGCAACTTTCTTATTTTGTTCCAAATCATACTCTCCAATTTTCCTCTCCTAGGCCCCTGTGGGTTAACGCTAGGATGCTGACGGACGAAGATCAGAATCCAACACCGTCAGGGAGGGACTCTGGATTTAGTCCGGGGAGAAATTACAGCCCTGATCCCAATGCGGTCAGTGCGCGACGCCAGTTTGACCTCAAGAAATCGAGATCGGAATCTGGCCCTGCCTCAAGTGGAGTAGATCTATCGTCACGCCGTTTCCCGCAGCAAAGAGGGCTGGAGGTTGATCTCGGTTACTGCGGGCTACGCCCCAACAAGCCGTCCCCGCAGCCTGTGGCTGGTTCGCAGTGCTTGCGAGTCCATTGCAAACCGCAGGTGGGACATGGATGGTCTAGAGTCCCCCATTACTCCTCATTTCTGCAGTCTACACTATAACTGCCTGAAAGCCACTCTCTTCCCCCATGAAGAGGCAGATTTGGAGGCAACCTAGCTTGGGGTGTCTGTGTAATTTTTTGTGTTTGTTTGTTTTCACCTCTTCGCATGATCCAAGACAACACCCCAATTTGTTCCGAGTCTTCTGGTTTGTCCCAATTTTAGCACATCCCTAGCTCTGACGCGCACGTCCCGCTTAACTTGGATGGGGGGGGGGGCACTTTGGTACCATCGGGGCGGGGGGAGCCTCCGTCAGTGCTCAGTTAGAGAGGACGCTGGATTTCCCACATTGCTCTGGGGGTTGGTTGAGCAGAGCCAGGCGGGTCAGGATGGAGACTTCACCTACACACGCCCCCACCCCCCTCCTCTCCAAGCCCTGCTTTTCTGAGGGGAGTGGGGACAGAGCTTGGTAGCAAGTGTTGGAGAGACTTTCTGCCTCTCCATGTACTGATCCCAGGACAGAAAGTTACAGGTAGTTTCACGCACACTCAGCTGGGGAGCAGAGCCAGTATTCTAGTCAGAGGATCCACTGCGTACACACACGCACACTCACACACACTCACACCCTTGGCCTGGGGCAGGTGGGCACGAGGGGTCATTAGTGCAAATGTTTCTCTAAGCTAAGAATGTCAAAAAAGAACTGGAAGAACTTTTACTTCGAACTCCTAGCCTGTCGCACACGGGTCCTTGCGCGCTTAGAGAAAATCATCAAGGAAGCCTCCGGGGGGAGGGGGGACGGGGCAGAGAGAGAGAGAAAGGAAGGACATTTTGAGATCACTCCTATTTGCTGGTCTCATTGGGGGGGGGGGTTTACTATTCTTCTCTC
>QEPC01006279.1:78126-125653 GCA_003113815.1 Sphenodon punctatus
GAGAGAGAGAGAGAGAGAGAGAGAGAGTGTGTGTGTGTGTGTGTATGAGTGTGCGTGCGCGCGCCTGTCCCTCGCGGTTTGTTTCCTCTGGCGCTCCCTCGCTCGCCCCCTCAAAGTCAGCTGACCCGCTCCGACACAGGCGTCCGGGTGTCCACGGCCTCGTCCCTGTTTGTGGGCCGGGGCAGGGCGGCCGCGGAGGAGGAGGAGGAGGAGGACGACGACACAGTGTCTTTGCGCTCGTGTTTGTAGGGGGCCGCCGCCGCTGCTGGGCCGCCCGGCTGAGTCTTAGGCGGCTCCTTGGGGCAGCCGTCGCTTTCGGGAGCAATCTTCTCTTTGCAGCTCTTGCTGCTCAAGTCCTGGGGCTCGGCCGGGGGGCTCTTGCTGTCTTTAGGGCTCTCGGGGGGCTGAGCCGGGGGGCTGCTCTGGGGCTCCGGGGGGGCTTGGTGGGGAGGGTGGTGCTGATCCTTCTTGCCAGGGGAGGGCGACGAGGAGGAGGAGGAGGAGGAGGAGGAGGGGGCAGGCGTCGTGTTGCTGCCTCGGCCCTTGGGGCTACTCTCTTTACTCCGACGGCCAGGGCTCTTAGCGGCTGTCCGCAGTCCCTTGGGGCTGCGCTCCCCGGGGCTACTAGCGGGGGGCGGGGGTGGGGGCGGGGGCGGGGGTGGTGGCGGCGGCGGCGGCAGCGGCGGCTTGGCCAACTCCATGCTGACCGTCTCCCGCGTCTTGCGTTTCTTGATGGGCAACACCGTCTCCTGCACGGCCTGGAAGGTAGGCTCCTTGACAGCCTTTTTCTTGGCCTCGACCACCACGGCCGCCACGCTGCTGCCGGGCTTGCGTCCCCGTTTCTTGGGCACCGCCCGCGGGTCCGATTCTGGTTTCCGCTTGCGTCCAGGACGCTTAATGACCATGACTTGGGCTGAAGTGGTGGCCCCGCCGGCGCCCTCGGCCTTGGCTGCCGGCGGGGATGGCTGGAAGGGCATCTTGACCAGCAGCTTCCCGGGACTCTTCTCGATCACCCGCTTCACCTGCACGCCCTCCGAGGCGGCCGCTTTGGGCTTAGCTGCGCCACTGCCCTTGGGCCGGCCCCGGCCGCGACCCGTGCCAGGGGCTTTGGTCGCCTTGGGTTTCTTGGGGGGCTTCTGCTCTCGCCGCGAAGGGCTCCCACGCCCGGTCACCGTGAAGTCAAAATCATTAGGGTCCAGGGAGGTATCTCCTACCTTTTCGAAGTAGGCGATGAGCTCCACCTTGGAGCGAAAGGCCTTCCCTTGGGGGCTGCAGAGGGAGGAACAGAGAGAGACAGCGGCATTAGGAAAATTCATCCGAAGCAGGATGGCAGCATTAAATCCCCCCATAACTTTTCCACCACAGCCGTCGGGAGAGATGCAGTGGGCCCCATTCATAGGTATAAAGGTTGGCAAGGAGGAGGGAGAGGAATTTCACCCCTACCACAAATTTGTCGTCCCGCACAGAGGTCGAAGCTCCAGGCAGTAACCTGGGGAATGTTCCTCCAGTTGGGACAAAGAAGGCTGAAAGTTCAAATCTTGCTTAGCTCCCCGGCCCCCGCCGCCAACGCAGCGCCGGCCTCCTAGCTAAAATCTATTTCGTTATTAGGCAATAAAAGAAAACTGGAACACCAGCGTGGCTTATGCAGGGGATGTTGCGTTATGCAACGGAGGAGGTGGGGCCAGGGAGCAGAGCTTCAAGGGTCCGGAGGCAGGGTACCGAGAGTCAAAGGGGCAGAAGCGAAGTTACACTACTGGCCCCATCCCTATGAACCTCATTCCGCCTGCCTACCCTCCCAGTTCAAACAGTAACTCCGCTCCCAACAAGCAAGAGGGGCATCTCAGAGGTCCCCTGACTGAATTCTCCGGGCCCGGCACCATTTGGGGATACCTGGGCTGCTCACCACCAACTCCATTAGCAACCAGGACACACCTTGAACTTGCCAACGTGGGCCCTGGGTTCAATTTCAGCACCCACCATTCCTGAGGGAGGAGGACACGGATTGGTTTACTCCAGGAGGGAGGCACATGGCCACTGACCTCAGCCCATGGGAGAACAGACAGCACAGCCACATCCATGGTAGGGAGATTAAAGATACACATAAAGGAGGCACAGTCAGAACCCGCAAGATCGACCTGTGGAATTCACTGCCGCTAGGGCCGCGGTTCCCAAGCCAGACACACACACACCCCGTTTTCTCATGCGACATTGACATCATGACCCTCATCAGAGATGCCAGGTAGGAGTCTCTGTGCTTAGCGGCGCGTAGGTATGGGTGCGGCAGCAGGGAGAGCTCGAGGGAGCGTGGAAGGACGGCTACGGCCAGCCTCTTACCGGAAGCAGGCGAGAATAGTCCCCCCATAGGGAGTTCACTCCCAGCTGGAGCGGAAGAGACGAGACCAGGCTAGACTAAGAGTGGGCAGGAGGGGAAGAGACCAGGCTGGATGGCCCCGACGCTCCGATGCAAGAGAAGAGGCAGGGCTGAGGGGTGCCCCTTCCCCATTACATCAAGGTGTTGCGTGCAAGGCCTTGGTGTTTGACAGGCTGGGTTATCTGCTTTACTGGTTTTTATGGGGCGTATTTTAACATCTGGGTTTGGTTTTGTGCACTGGAACCTGCCCTGAGTCCCAAGATAGAAATATAATTTTTTTTAAAAATAATAAAATATTGGGACTGGATTTGAGTTGGTCTTGTCTCCAGTAGTAGGGTCTTTCCCAGCGGAGCTCACCCCACGTGGGCATGGTCCTAGGGAAGCAGAGCTTGCTGGGAGCCGTAGTCCTCCCCCCCCCCCCCCAGGCTCCACTCACTTGATCAGGTAGACGTCGTACTTGCCGGCCGAACGACCCGACTTCCTTTGCTTGAGCTTCCGGGTCCAGCCCTCAGGCAGGGTGGGGTCATCGTACATGGGCCCGCGGTCCCGGATGATGGAGCGGCGCTGCTTGGGGGACGCAGAGGCCTCGGGGGCAGCAGGGGCAGCGCCGGCTCCTTCCGACGTCTCGGCTTTGCCCGCCTCAGCTGGCTCGGCCGAGGGCTGCGCCGGCTCATGCTGCTTCTCCTCCTTCCGCTCCTTCTTGACTTTCTTGGCCTTTGGGGACTTGTCCTTCAGGCCCTGCGAGTCTTGGTCCTCGGATTTCTCTTCCCTGCAGGGACAAAAGAGCCATGTTAGTGCTGCGTGGCATCGCCGGGCAGGTACCCGTTCCCCAAGGGCAGCCAAGCCAGCACAGGAAGGACCCCTACAAGCCACTGCCTCTGCTGGGAGATGCCGTTGCGTTCGGCTGAAGCAACGTACGCAGGACATGGGAAGTCATTCTGACGCTCTAGGAAGCTCTGGTTAGGCCCCAGCTGGAGCACGGCGGGCGGTTTGGGGCGCTCCACTTAAAGAAGGACATAGGAAAATTGGAAAGGGGGCAGAGGAGAGCAGCAAGGTGGATAAAGGGTTTGGAAGAAAAATCCTAGGAGGAGAGGCGGAAGGGTTTGGGGATGTTTAGCTTGGAGAAAAGACTAAGGGAGGTGGGTGGGTATGAAAGTCTACAAATATCTGAAAGGTTGCGATAAAAAAAAAACGCTGGAGAACAATGGTTCTGTCTTGCTATGAAGGGCAGAGCAGGACAAGCTGCAGCAGCAACAAGGGAAATTTAGACTGAAATCCTGACTGGGAGGGCCCAGACCGGCACCGTAATGGGCGGCCACCCAGGGAAGCTGCGGATTCTCCATCATCGGAGGTCGCAGGAGCATCTGTCTGGGATGATCTAGGTAGGGCAAATACTGCCCCAAACAGGAGGCCAGGCTCGATGAGCCTCACGGTTCCGTCCCGCTCCTGGTTGCCTCCACCATGACGTCTACAGCAATGAGTGGATACTGGCTGAGCCAGTTAGGAAACCTTGGCCAGATCCCATTCATCGTATTGGTTCCCAGGCCTTACCCACTGCAACACTCCCTTTCCCCTGCTCCCATCTTCTGCTTGTTCTGACTCTTTCGGACAGAACCCGGCTCTTGCAATGCACAGTCTATATCTACACAGCGCCCGCCTTCGCAAGCCACCCTCCCCGTCTTGGTCTCCACACGCAGCACCTTGCACCACAGAGCCTCAGACTCAGCCCAGAAGTACAACAGGGCCTCCGATCTCTGCTTGCGCATCACCAGACCTGATGGGCTTTAAATTTCAGTCCATCGACGTTCGCTTGGTGCCAACAGGCCCCTGGTCCCAGTCAACATCTAATGCAATGGGGCTTCCGATCTTGGTTACCCGGCCCAGCGGAGCTCTCCTCTCACTACTGCAACAGAGAACGGTGCCCAACGGTTTTTGAAAGGGGTTGGCAGAAAGCAGCGGGACCACGGAGCTACCACCCACCCTTAGCATTCCTTGTGGTCCAGAGGCACTTGGGCAGAGACGGCGACGGCCTAGCGCACACTCATTGGAAGACTGACTACGGCTCTGCAAGATCACCTCTGGGTAGACTTCGGGGGGGACTTTATTTACATCTCCTCCTCTCCCTCCTATTCACCTCCCCCCAGGGTTTTGGCAGGGAGCAGAGCTTACTTTGCTGTAGATTGCCAGTTCTGTGGGGCACCGGTGATCAAGGAATCCTAGGACTGGAGCAGACGTAGTCCACCCCCCTGCACTGATACAGGAGCCAACAGACCTCCCAGGGTGGGGAACCTCAGGTGGAGCAAATGCAACCCATGGCTAGTTTTTATTTGTCCCCTTTCCAGAGCCTGCATCTGGCCTTGGGATCCAGTTCCCAACCTCCAAGCCCTGAAAGACTGAGCTCAGGGGGAAGGGGGCAGAGATGAGGGCCTGCACGCAAGGAGAGGGGAAGGCTCCATGATCTGGACCCCCCATGACGAGCCCACCCTTTAAGCACCCCAGTTCCCAACTCCTATCCAGCCTGTGATGCTCGGACTAATTTTCAAGATGGCCCTCTGAGAAAAGGTTCCCCATTTCTCAGCTGAGAAATGCCTCCTAATTGCCAAGTACGATTTGGGAACTCCTCTTACAAAAAAGAGACAGCAAAGACCGTTTTGGAAAGCACATCAAACGCTTCCTTCTGCAGCTATCGCTTTCCTCGAGATCACAGAACAATAGCACGGCAAAGGAGGAGGTTAACACAGACAGGGGACCAACACAGATCTTTTAATGGTACCTATGAAAAAGCTTACACAAATGCATGCACTTATGGGGCTTGGCCCATGGCCAGGTCATCAGCCGGTCTTAAAAAGTATCACTGCATCAAATCATGCCAATTTACACTTGAGGAAAGCACGGCCCTTCTAAATTTGGGGTAGTCTTGGAAGAAGAAGAATTTCCAGTCGTCCTAGGCAGACTTTTCAAACAGCAATGTTTCCTGCCCGAGGAAGAGATGTGCGTAGCTCAAAAGCCTCACATGTGCGCTTGCCGACACAAGTTGGTCCAAAAAATAGAATTGTCTTTGTTACTTGTCTCCTCAAAAGCAACCAACGATTCTGGGAGAGTCAGTCTTGGGGGTGGGGTGTGTGTGTGTGTCTCTTTAGAGAAGAAGCGGCCAAAAAGGTAGATCGTGACCCAGTGGTGGCTCACAAGTTAGTCTTCAGTAGACGACTGCAGGGAAAGGGGGACCAGTCTCGGGAGGCGAGCAGGACTGGCATCCCAGGGAGCATCTCTGGAAAGGAGAGGGAATAGGAAAGCGCCTCCAGCGTGACTCTCCCCGAGGTGCTCTAGAGATGGGGGCTGGAGGGAATGTCTCCGTGCAGCAGACCCCACTGAAAGGGAGCACCGCATCCAGCTTGAGACCAACCGTACGGGGCACAACCAAGCTCTGTGCCGATGCAGCCGAGCTCTCCCAAGCCCAACAGAACAGGGGGTGGCCCTGCCTCCATGATGTCACAGTACTGGGGGAGGGGGCTAAAGGATGGGGGGTTTAAGGCATTCTACCACCTCCCCCCCGACACACGTCACAGCACCCCTTGGAGCCAGGGCTTCTCCACCACAGGGAGTCTGGTCTGAGTCCAAGTTACTCAGGCTGGGAGAGCCCCTAGACAGACCCCGATGTGAGCATTTGGGGGCTAGGTTCGATCAGCAGCCCCCTCTACTCTGCCGAGGTCCATGCAGTGTCCAGGACGCTATGGTAACGTGACCAATCACAGTCCGTTCCTGAGCCCTCTGGCCCGGATGCTTTTGTTCATCAAGATCAGGGGTCGTGGGGGGGAAACCTCAGGTCTGGGGGCCAAATGCTGTCTCCAGCAATTTTTATTTTTTAACCTGGCAGTCCCTCCCACAGGGGTCATCGAACCGTTTATTCTCTCTGCCCCCTTCTCTTTTTTCACAGGGAAGAAAATTCAGCAGCCATGCGAAATGGAGGAATGGCGGGAGAGGGAAGCGTCTCTGGCCTCCGGGCTATAATTACCGCTGCGGAAAATCAAATTGTTTGTAAATAAAGCCAAGGAAGCGGCACTTGGCAGATACCAGCCCTTGATTTCTCTGCGAACGAATGACACGTGGGGATCCTGCCCCAGACTGCACAGGGACAGTGTCTGTTCAGGGGCAGGTGGAGAGCAGCGCTTTTGAAGAGGAGCAGATAGATTTTTCTAATCGTCAAGAAACCAGATCTCTGCTGACTGCGTAGTAGAGGGAGCCAACGCGGTTCAAATGGTGTATTTTTTATTGGACCAACTGTAGTTGGTTAAAATGAGCCGGCTTTGGGCCCTTCCTCAGGCATGTAGCGTAGCCAGTTGGAAATATATAAACTGAGCGAATGTAGGGCAGGTCTATGCAAGCAGGAACACCAGTCGATGCAAACTCTGCCAACTCATTTCTACCACTGCAACCGTCACGCCCCACCAAACGGAAAACCAGACCAGGGGGTGGGGGTGGATAAGACAAGGTAACTGGTGGGAGGGCGGCTAGATAGGAAGGGAAGAGAGAGACAGACGCCCGACATTTCAGAACAGAGCTGTAAAAATACTAAGAGGTGTAGGAGACAAAGGAACGGCAGGTAACGGTCACACATGGACAGGAGCAGGCTAAAGCCAATGTATGGGTTGGGGGTAGAGTAGGAGGAAACAGCTTATCAGCTGAAGGAAGAGGGAGACAAAGTGGCTAGGAGGATATCTTATAGGAGCTCGGTACAGAGGACAGCAAAAGTTTAGACGGCAGCAGACTGGAAGGTGTTACAGGGTTTTGTAGCGGCTGGAGAAATTTAGGCCCTTGTTAAGCCCATTATTTTTGGTGTCAAAATTACGAATTTTAGCTCCCAGGCCCGTCCTCTGAGGGGGCTGCGTTCGGATTTCCTTTGGGGAGGGGGACTGAGAGATCGGAGCGGTCGTGCTGGGAAATAGGGACTGCCCGCTGACGAGTCAGTGGCTTTGTTTACACAACTGTACATCTGTGCGAGTCCGTGCGTAGGTGTAAGGGTGGTTGGGTTTCACCAACGTAAAGTAACGTTGGGTTACACGTAAGAAAGGAAACGCCAAGGCACAGAGCTACGAATGCGGGCTAACTGGTCAGGCAGCCTTGCCGAGAAGGAGCTGGGAGAATTTGTGGGTCCCAAGCTAAGAACAGGAAGCTGTTGCAAAAAAGAGGCGAACGTCATTCTGATTTACTTTAACCCAACTCCCGGATTTCTGAAGCGGGGTGGAATTTGGCTTTCCCTGGAGCCCAGCCCCCCTGCTTTAATGAGGCCGCTGAGAAACTGCAGAGGATTTGGAAGACAGCAAGGTAACCGCATGGGCCCCTGTGATGTCTCAACTTCGATCACGACAGACAAGAGAGAGTTTGAAGCACACGACTTAGGGAGAGGATGTCAAAGGCTGATTTAGGATGGGCCAGGGTGGAGGCTCTCTCATATTGTGGGCGGAGAGCAGCACGCATGACCCTCAGGAGGAGACGCCCAAATGCAGTGGAGTACTTCGCTCTGCCCCAAACAGAACTGCTGTCAGCAACACTTTCCTGATGACCCAGAAGAGATCGGAAATGCTGTTGGCCAACTGAGCCAGCTCCTCCGCCCACAGTGCGTCAGGACACCGGGGGGCTGTTCTGCTCCCCGCCCCAAACCAACTGATAAGCAGGGAACAGACCAGACCCACTCCCCATGCTCAAGTGTCTGGCGCTGACCAATGATGACTAGAGACAGGTCCCTGCCCTGACGGGCTTCCAATCTAGGACGGACAAGGAAGGGGAGCCTAGGGAGAGAGGAGACATTCCTATTTTACAGATGGGGAATTGAAGCTGAGAGACAGTGACTTGCCCAAGGCCACCCGGTGAGCAGAGGGCTAAGATGGGATTTGAGCCCTGGTCTCCCAGCCCTCTAATTCTGTTATTCTAGGAAAACCCAGTCAGTCAGCAAAGAGAGGAGCAGTTGAGCCAATGAGGAGCAATGCATCCCCCCAGCTGGAGTATAAGCAGCTTAAAAAAGACACATACGTGCATCCTGACAGCCAGCTGCATCCAGCCATGCCCTTTGCGGTATCCGAGCCCCGAGTCGCACACTCGCTTTAGAACGGTTTGAAGCTACTTCCTCCAGGTGGCGAACGCCAAGAGCTTTGACTAACTGGCAACCCACCCGCCTAGGCACAGCGGCAGCATCTGCCCAAGCCGACGCCCCAAACTTTGCCTTTAAAGCGGAAGCCGGCATGACCGAGCTTGATGGGGTGTGGAGGAGGAAGCCAAAAGGGGGCAGCCGGATCAGGACTGGACAATGGACGAATTCCCAAAATGTGGAGGGGTTGACCCTGTCTAGGGTGGGCATGTCATCAGATACCCGAGGGAGCGCTCTCCCTTACTTTAGTGGCACAAAAAGTTAATCCAGGCTCCGAGAAAGCGTAGCGCTAAATTGCTTTCCGTGTCCCTGCAGACTCAAATCAGTGAGCTTTTCCCATATACAAATGTTGATCAAAAAAGAGAGATATTTAAGGCCTGATTCCTCCAATACTGCTGCTCCCATCGTTTATTCCTGCCATCCCCACACGCTCTGTCCTTTCAGAGGAAGAGAAACATTTAGACCCAGTTTCTCTTCCTCTTGTACAATAATCTTGCCATCATTTCTGGAAGTGCCTTTGTGCAGCTGCTTGTATTTGAGACGCTGGTGTACATAAAGTCTCTTTTGATATCGGTCTCTTCTCGATCCTGCTGACTGCAAAACCACTCACCTCCGGACTGCGACCAGGGTTTTGTGCCACTAACTCAACGCACTGGTGAGAGTCTGCCATGGTTTTGTGCCTTT
This sequence comes from Sphenodon punctatus, assembly GCA_003113815.1. Classification (NCBI taxonomy): domain Eukaryota; kingdom Metazoa; phylum Chordata; class Lepidosauria; order Sphenodontia; family Sphenodontidae; genus Sphenodon; species Sphenodon punctatus. The sequence continues at coordinate 87,324 of QEPC01006279.1, forward strand.
CACTGTAGCAAGGTAGTCTTCTAGTGCAGTGGTTCTCAACTGGTGGTCAAGACCACAGGGTCTTTTATAGATCCTGGAATGGGGAGCCTAGGGTGGGGGGCACGAGCTCTGGAGCACTTGCTGTCTCCCCGTCTGCTGCTTGCTCTGGCTACCTGTGCTACCAAGGGATGGGGGCAGGATAGGGAGAAAAGGAACATGGCTTCCCACAGCTCCCCTTGGCTGCTGCCACCCAGCCAAATCCAATCCTGGATTTATTTATTTAAGAAAAATGTTTTGGTGGGTCTCGCATTCCAAAAGGTTAAGAACCGCTGTTCTAGCATAACCATCCTGCATGAGAACCCAGACAGTCCGACTTGCTGCTAACTTGCATCTGTTCTTGCCAGCGACTTGGGAGACCGATGTTGGAATTGCAGCTGGCGCATTTTTGGTTTAGACTCTTTTCTCTGCTGGTCAGGGTCCGTGATACATCTGAGCGGGCTGTGTTTTCATACAGATGGAGTTTTTAAATCCCCTAGCGTTTCACCAGGGAAGGAGCGGGGGCTGCTCTGCTTGAAGAGACTGGCAGTTCGACATTCTTTTCTGTGCGCTGAGTGAAGAATGGGTCCCGACAACAAGAGGAACAAGGACGACAAGGATGGAGGCTATACGAGCGAGACCTTGGGAAATGAACCGACAGACTTTGCGGGAAGGAGCCAACCGTACACCAGGAGACAGTTTGCGGTCAAGAAAGCTGATATGGTAGTCTCTGCACCAAATCAGACCAACGTAGCCTAGCTAGGTAGGTGGAGGCGGTTTCTCAGACTATATCCCAGGTGTCGGCAAAGTTCCCAACTCCAAGAACCACAGGCCAAAGTTTTCATATGGCTGGGAACCACAAGGCACGTGCACACCCCTCTGAAGCATCTCCAAGCTAAGACACCGAATCGGCCCTGTCCAAGAGTCGCAGTATGCCCACCCTTGCCACATCCAGACAAACTCTGCATAGCCAAGAACGTTCCCCCCGGGTTTCATTTCCTGAGTCGACCAACGAGTTTCCAACATTTTGCCTGCGAGAGTGACCTCATCTTGGAGACAAATCTAATTCCATGACCCGCCCACCCCCCCAAACAGCAAAGACACGCAAAGATCACAACCTCACCCACAGATAGTGCGACCCACAGTGCTAGAGACTAATGGTTTCACTCTAGCAGGGTTTTTGTGTTGAGTTTCTCTCTTCGTGTGCAGCCACCAGTGCTGAGCACATGATAAAGCTTGACCTGCAGCCCTGGCACGGCCCTCCGCTGTACGGGGCTGCCCCTCGAATCAACAGACCCAAAGGTGTCCCACGGTCTGTCTCTTGCCACAGTCACAGCTATCCAGGTCTTGTCGATAGCCCCTCATTTCCTTATTTTGTTCTTTCACCTGGTGGCCGTCATTCGGAGGCCATTTAGGCTCCTTCAAATTGGCCAGCTCAGCCCTATCGGAAGATATTCAGCAAGGTTGCCAAAAACATCTAGCCGTGGCTGCCACAGTGGCCAGTTGAAGGAACTGCTTTGCCTCCTCCCCCAGGGGGCTCATGCGTTCAGCGTCAGGGGCCTTCATTTACCGGTTTTATTATCCCCAAGGATTTATCAGTGCTTATTCCAACAAAAATGGGTGGAAATTGGTGTGAAAAACAACTCCTCATTTTTCCGGGGAAATATCAGGGTTTATTTTGGTGGACAGAGGACAGCAAAAGAATTTAAAATTTATTTTTTTTTAAATTAAGTATTTAGTAGATTAATGCTTTGATTAATGGAATTTAATGTGGTTTGCCGCAGAACTGAAACAGAACCTGCTCTGAAGGGAGGGGGTGGCTAATAGCATGAGATGTGTACATGGTGGGCGAGAAAGTCATCAGTTATGTACAGATGCACATGCACCTCCAAGCGTGCATGCATGCGTCTACTATGTGTGTGTGCGCATCGTGTGCGTGCGCATGTGCCTAGTGTGCGTGTGTAAGCGTGCGCATGTGTGTATCTTCTACTACATTGCCTTGCTTCAACAGCTATGGGTGAAAAATGAGTAAAAAACGGAATAATTGTTTTGTTTGTAAAACCTGGTAAAAGTCGGTTTCACCAGAAAATGAAGAGGCTTAGTTCAGTGTGATAGCCGGGTTCCCGTTGGCATGCAGTGCATGGTGGGAGTGCACGAGGGGGAGAGACGACACAACAAGAGAAGCACCAAGGAAGGGCTCATGGCTCCAGTAGCCCAAACGGACTCTGATAGGACCCAATCCTTGACCAAGCCTCCTAGTTCACCAGCCAAGGCTTGCCCCACAGTTTGGGGGGCCTGTAAGGAGAAGGTCCATGTCAGAAAAGGGAGTTTTATAGGACAATGAAGCCACCCCTCACGGAGGTACATGACGGAGCCTCTAATGCACAGGATACAGCCAGCCTTTGCTAGAGCCCGTCTGGGTCAGGGAGGGTCTCAGACGAAGATGTGTTCTTCGGCCACCACACGTCCTACCTGGGCAGGCTCCAAGGCACACTGGGGGACGGGTGCAGGATTAGGTCTTACACTAGTGCAGCAGGGCATGCTGGGAAAGAAGCCTCCAAGCCCAGAGGGTTAAACAGGGGCAGGGAACCTTTAAAAATGAGTACAACCTCCGAGGGCCACATCGAAGCTGGGAGCGGGGGGCTTAAGGCGTGCAACTTAGAAAGAGGAAGGACCAAATCATGGATCTGCCCCCTCTCTGAGTGCATGCCCTCCTCTCTGCTCAGTCTTTCAGGGGTAGGGACCGAATCCAGGGGCCAGATCCAGAAACTGGGAAGGGGCCACCTAAAGACTAGCCGCAGGCCGCATTTGGTTCTGGAGCCCAAACATACTTCAGAGAGGAGTGAAAATTCCTCCTTTTCCAAGATGCTTCGATTCTGCCCCCCTACGAAGAAGCTTTCCATGTGGGCAAAAGTGGGGTTCGCCAAGGCAGCGGCCTGGTGGAGGTAGCGTAGGGCCAGGCAGGGAGGAACGGTCGCTCCCATCCCCAGAACGGCACCCTGCAGGGCTAGGGGAATCCCAGCCTGAACTCCAGGTGGACTGCGGAGGGGCCAACGGGTGCCATGGGGCTCGAGACCTCGTGCTGCTGCCTCGCTCCTGTTCGGTTGCAGATCCCAGCGGAGGAAACCTTGGTAGCAGCGGCGGCAGCAGCAGGAGCTGGGGTGGAAAGGATGCTTGGCCTACCCCGGAGCTGGTGGTCCAAGCTCAGAGACCAGGCGAGCCGGAATCCTGCGCTGGTCGTGCCTTGGGTGATGGCGCAGGCTCGCTCCTCAGTCCCCCGTTTTGGGGTCTCGCTGGCCCACTAGCCCACAGCTCGGAAGGGGGCCGGCGGGCATGCAGAGAGCAGCCGCTGGAGGAACCATCTCGAGGAGCTCGGGAAGCAGCGCCTCCTGGGTTCTGTTACCAGCTCTGGAAGGAGGCGTGGGAGTCTAGGGAAGTGGGGCGAAGTCATGCTCTGTTACCGGCTGCGGGAGGGGAATGGTAGGGAGAAGTCAGAGCAGGGGAGCGGCTTGGAGCCAGGACTCCTAAGTCTCTGTGCCTCAGTTTCCCCCTTCTGTAGCATGCCTGGGATCTCCCCGATGAAGGGGGGTTGCAGGCAGACAAGGTGCGCTCTCGCGGCTGGGGGACCTGCAGCCAAATCCAGATCCAGAAATTGGGGGAAAAATAAAATAGGATCTGGCCCTCAAGCTCTGGGAGAGTGAGCTCGGGGGAAAGAGAGCAGAGAGGACGGCCATGCAACTGATCAATAAACCCGGGTGGGATTCCTGATCTGGACCTTCCCTTCCCCCATCCTGAGAGAACCTCTTAAAGGTGGGGAACCTTTTCCCGGGTGCCCCTCTTCAGGGAAGAGGGGGGGGGGGTCTAGAGCATGGATCCGCCCCCTCTCCTTGCGTGCAGGCCCTCATCTCTCCTCCATTCCTCCTGACTTCAGTTTTTCAGTGCTGGGGGGTAGGGACTAGATCCAAAGGCCAGATTGAAGAACCGGACGGACACACGCACGCACGCACCCACTAGCTGTGGCCCACATTGATCCCTGGCCCTGAGGTCCCCCGGGCCTGCCTGCCTGCCCAGTTTGTGCTCTCGCGGTAGGGAAGAGAGTCCCCACATCCCGATCTGTTGTATCAATTGGTTATCTCTTGCCCCATTCCTTACACTGTAGACTCTGTGGGGCAGAGACTCTCTTTTGCTCTGTACAGGGTCTGGCACCACAGAGCCTTGATCTGGCGCTACTGAAAGACGAGTGACTGTTATTGTCAGTGAGCGGCATTGTACGCATTAAAATTAAAAGGGGACGCAGCCCAATTCCAAAAGCCTTTGGTGGCTCTCGCCAAGGAGGGGGCAGCGGCACGGTGAAGGGATCACCTCATCTGACTCCACACCGGGGGGAAAGAGTGACTGGCACATGTGCGGCTAAGAATAGACCGTTAAAGGAAGCAGCAACGCAAACATTCTCCACAAAGCCCGCCGGATCAGTGACGCCGGAGGGGCCCCCTTTGAGCTGGCTGGGGGGGGCAGGATGGGAACGGGGCCATCTTATCCATCCACACACCAAGTGGGAGAAAGAGTAAAAACGGGCTGTCTTTTAGGGCGTGGCGACACAAACACTTTACTGAAGTGTAACTAACTGCAGTGGTATTTACTGAGCAGTTCTTTACTGCTTTGCAGAGCGTACGCACAAGCAGCCGTCAAATCACTTCCCTCGCGGGAAACGCAGGGCTTGGCCCCACATATCGAAAAGGCCGCCTCTCCCCCTACGCTTCATCCCGATCCCCGAGGTCAGCTAGGGACGCCCTCTTGCAAGTTCCGTCCAGCAAGGGCGCGCGGGGAGGTGCTGTCGGTGGCTGGTCCCTTCCCTTGGAGGTTCGGCAAAGCCTGAGCATTTTTGGGAACCAACGTCAGCTCTCTCTTTTCCGCCTGGCAAGAGTGGTTTTAAATTGGATGTTTTTAGTTTTATAATATAGGCTGGCTTGTTTCTTTATTCAATCGCTTCCCAGCAACCCAGGAATAACGCCTGGACAATGAGATGGTCCTAACTCGGCAGAGACTCGTTACCCCATTTTACACCCGAGGCGCAGGGCAAGGTGCTGCATCTCTCTGTCACACAGACAATCCTCATCTCCCAGTATCGTCCTAAGTTTAATCGCCGAGGCCATTCCTTGCTGCATCCCAGATACGGGAAATCTCCGGCTTTGGGGCTAGATATGGCCCACAGCTATATGGCCCCTGGATCCAGTTCCTACCCCCCAAGCACTGAAAAAGCTGAGCTCAAGGCAAGCGAGCAGAGATAAGGGCCTGCCCGCAAGGAGAGAGGAGGGACCGATGACACAGATCCATGATCTCTTGAGAAAAGATGAGGCCACACCATAGACCCCTGATCTGGATCCTCCGCTTTCTGAACACACCCCATAAGCTCCCCTGCCCTTCCGTGAGGCCGTCGGGAGCTTGTCCTCATTTTCAAAGCAGAACCTGGAACGGGAAAGGTTCTCCATCCCTGCTCAGCCCCTCAGAGCTTGGAAGGGGGGGGAAAATTATGGCCCTCCCGGAGGCCACTTTAGAAACCAGTCCAAGCTCTGAGGGGCTGAGCAGAAGTTGAGAGCGGAGGTGCTTACGGGGGGTGCGCTCAGGAGATCGTAAGACCTATACTGTAGATCTCTCCCCTTGCCTTGGGCGCGTGTCCTCATCTCCAATCCCTCTGCCTGAGCTTGCTCTTTCAGTGCTTGAGAGTAGGAACTGGATCGAGGGCGGATGTGGGGGGTCCAAGAACAGAAAAGGGGCCAAACTAAAAAAAACAAAAGCCATGGGCCACATTCCAGCGATTCCCCACCCTCGGTTTACAGGAACGCCAGCCAAGTCCATAAGGGTCCCGCAGGGCCTGGAATCCAGGACAGGAGCCATCTTCTCACTCACAAATCCACCCGAAAGCACCGTGAAGGGGAAACCAATTCCAGCAGGGAAGGAAAACCGCAGCCTGCGATGGCCCTTGCATGGGAGGAATCCAGCTCGGCTGGCAAATCGCAGGCACAGAAGGCTGCAATTCAAGCTTGCGGCACAAGATGGAGCTAACGCCCCAGAGATGGCGGGCGCCTGGCTTAACCGGAGAAGCAACGTCAGCCGTGAGTTTGGTGCAGTTGCTGAGGTGGCCCTAGAGCTGGAAGCCCGCAGAAGGGATCCTGGTAGATCACTTCAGGCCGACACCAGCAACGGGCAACATCCGTCTGCTCACTCATTGGTTTCTTTTTCGCAGCTATTAGCCGTCACTGCGGCGAAGGGCAGCACAAAAGCAACTGAAATACCAGATATTCTAAACAAATCATCCTTACGGGCACAAATCTCACTCGACTATTCGGAGGGGCATCCAAATTCTATTGGCGGATACAGAATCGCCTATTCCTTTGAGTTGCCACAATCAGCTCTTGTGGATTAACAGCTCACAGGGGGAAAGTGCGGTTCAACGGGGGATTTGTCCCACTCGGAACACACCCAACAAAGGGCACAATCCTACGCAGCGCATGTGCCTCAAGAGCACGTACTCACGCAACGCTGCGCCATTTAATGTCCTACTCCTATGAATCATTTCTACAGCGCCACTAGGCACACGCAGCGCTTTACGAGACAGGCCCCTGCCCCCACTGGGCTTACAATCTAAGGTGGACAAGGGTGAGGAGGAACACAGGGAGAGAGAGACACACACCCATTCCCATTTTACAGATGGGGAACTGAGGCCAAGAGCTTGTGACTTGCCCAAGGCCACCCAGTAAGTTTGTGGGATTTGAACCCTGGCTTCCCAGGCCCAAGCCCAGCACCGTATCCACTGCACCACACTGGCTGAAGTACTATAGCGGCTTCTTAGCCACCGTTAGGATGTATGCTCCTTGGGGCAGGAAACTGGACTTCTGCGGACCACCCTGTGCAACATTCCACGTGGACACCGTGGCTTTGCCGAATGGCCATTCCCACAGGGGGGAATTTCGTGGGCATGGTGGCCAAGTGACTGAGAAGCTCTTCAGGCCCTGCTTCGTCGCACACTGAATCGCCGCATCCAGCTGCAAAGGAGCCCCATAGCCATCAGGTTGGGGAAGTTAACGGCAGTCAGACATGGTGCCAGCCCAACGGGCCGCATGGCTCAGGACAGCCTTTGACTTTTGACAGACTTACGGGTGTTATCAGCCATAACGCGAGTGACTCATTTTGGCTTGACGCACTCATTTGTCCGTTATGTCCGTGCAAACACGCTTCTCTCGACACTCGCGCCATCATACGTGATCCAGGAAAACACGGTCACAGACAGCACGTAGCCGCTCTTACACGTGGACACACACATTGCCCCGCTTCCAGTCTCGTGGAAGATAAACCCTCAAGGTTTACACTAACCCTCAAAAGTAAACCCAAAATTGGTGCTTTTAAGCATGGCATTTCTCTCATTTTTGAGAGGGCGTGGAGTTGGCCCGGAGGGTGTAGTCCTGACCGCTGAGATAGCTCCTGGTGAACAGCTGGTGGGAGGAGACTATCAGGGAGGTGCAGAAACGTACGTCCGTACGACTCAACACAAGCCCCAGATGGCATCATCAGTCTGAGCAGGTCATACGTTTGCATGGGATTATCATCCCATCTGACAACCCCCTTCTGAAGGAGTGTTAGTAGATCGCCTCAGATATAATCCCCAGGAACATTTACCCAACATGCAAGGGGAGGAGTCTACAAGTACAAAGAGGGGGCTAATAACCAACGGGTGAGAGAGCTCCAAGATCAGATCCGCTAGCAGCCTTTCACACCAAGTAGTAACAGCTCAGTCGCCGAACACGTTCGCTCCTTTGCTCCTAAATGGTTTTTGTTAGCAGCATCCTCTCTTTGCTACACACCAATCAAAGGTTATTCCTCTGGATCAAATTTCCCAGTCCCTCTGTTCAGCCCCGTGATTTCCTCAACATGCACATGGCAAGCTTCCTTCCTGATGGCACCAAGGTCTCTCCTGGCAGCTGTCTCCCCAAACGCTTCCGCTTTGGATCCATTTTATTTTCTTGAGAAGCGTGCCGTTTTAACGTGGTCTCTTTGGATTTACACCCGGGATACTGCAGGCAGGATCTGGCCATGTATTAGTCAGGGTCCCACAGAATGGACTCATCTCCTCTTTGTGGATAAAGCAAAGTGGAACTTCGGAATTCGGAGTTTGTTTTCCTTCACCTTCGGACTTATCGCATGACCCAGGGCAAGAGATGTTCCTTCTCTGTGAAATGGGCAGAAGGCACTTCCCAGTCACACATTCCTCGCTTCGGCAAAGCAAGCGCCCGTCGTGTTTGCTCTTCAGTGGCAATACTTTTGCATGACAATTCACACGTGGGCCCCTGAAGGCACTTGCTTTGGGCAAGGGTCCACGGCACTCAGAAGGCAAGATGGGGAGCCTCAGACCTGGGGGGGGGGGGGCAAATGTGTCCCCCATGGCTGTTTTACTTGGCCCCTTCCCAATTCCTGAATCTGGCCCCCGAATCCAGTTCCTACCCCCAAGCACTGGAAAGAGCTGCACAGAGGAGGGTGTGCACACAAGGGAATAGATCTATGATCTAGACCTCCCCCTCTTCCTGGGCGTATCCCTTAATCACCCCTATCCCCAATGTCTATGGGGCCCTCACAGATTGTACTCATTTTCAAAGTGCACCCCCCCCCCGAGAGAAAAGGTTCCCCCACCCCCTTCTCCAAAACAAATCACAAAGTGCAGACACAGCGAGAACCCCTCTCCTCCTTAAATACTTAAAATTAGGAAGGGAAGACTTCCAGTGGCACCAGGCCGGGAATAGACCTGACAGCGAGCTTTGGCCCGGGTAGGCAGGTCTTGGCTGTGACTTGGGAGGTTTTCTGGAGGTCAGACCCCTGGGCACAAGCCAGGGCAATCCCGGGCCAACATCTGGGGGGAGCTGCATGGATGTGAAGGTGAGGTCGAGTCCAAAGCGAGCCACAGTCATGTCCGTTTTTACCCTAAGACATGCAACTTGTCGGGTGGCAAGACCTTTCTATTGGTTAGAGCATTTGGCGGGCAGGGATAGAAAATGGGGGGTTGGTGGGTGTTTGGGGTAGGAGTGTGATGGGGGGTTGGGGAAAGGTTGGGGGGGGGGGTTATGCTGTCTTTGTATTGTTTTTATTTGCTTTGTAAGCTGCCCTGAGCCATCTGGGAAAGGCGGGGTAAAAATTGAACTAACTAACTAACCAAACAACCAACCTTGGGGAACGGACTTCCACAGAGGGCGATCAATAATTCACCAGCCATGGCAAAACGGCTCCTTGCGATGCTGGGACTTGCAGGGGAAACGGGGCCCAGAGCCATAAAAATCCGCTTGCCTGCTCAAAAAAGCGATTGCCCCAGTTTGCAAATGTTCACACTGAACATTTACTTAAATCCAGAGGAGCAGCCTTGGGGTTGCGTGTCGTTCGTTCCCCCGCCCCCCGGTTCAGATGAGAAGAGATGGGAGTTATCAGGCCCTGTTCTCAGGATACCCATGCTCGTGAAGAGGCTAGTCGCACAACCTCCTTCCCCTCACAAAGTCCCCACCTTCTTCTATAGTCTGGGTTGGCCTTGCCCCCTGGAGCAGCGCGCGCACACGGCTGCTGATTCCCCTGCATTCCGACAGGCCACCCTTTGTGTTGGGTGGCAGAGAACGTAGGATCATCACGGAACAGCGATTTTTGAACCCAATTACTCTTATTGGTTTTCACAAATCCTTTGGGGCAAGGAGTTCCACAGGTTAACTATATGCTGAATTAAAGTTTGAAGCCAGCTGCCGGCTAAATCAATTGTACACGGACAGTGGTTTGCGTCGCTGCCCGCTAACCATGTTGCATGAATAAAAGCAAAGATGTCGGAAGGGACGTGGTTATTAAGCGTAGCCTAGATGTTGGAATGGGGAGACTAGGGTACGAATCCTGTCCTAGCCTATGAACTCCCTTGAGTGGCCTTGGGCAAGTCTCTCAGCCTCAGTTCCCCATCTGTAAAATAATAATAATAATAATGATTTTATTTATATAGCGCCCCCGTGTCGTACAAGGCACTCCGAGTGCTTCACAAAAGCACAACAATATAAATAACGCAAAGAAATTTTAAAACGTTTAAAATGGTTATTAAATTTTTTTTAATGGGGGTAAGGGGGGGAAAGTACATCAAGGGAACCAGCAGTGGATCCTAAAAGAATAAGTCAGTCATCGGGTGCTTTTTAAAAGGTGAGGAGGAAGGAGCTGAGGAGCGAGGGAATAAGAATAACCTACCTTCAAAACAGGGTAAGGATTGTAAAGCGCTAGAGAAACTGCTAATCAAATATATAATAATATTGCCAGATTCTCCATCACTGGAGGTTTGTAAGAAGAAGAGGGCAGACAAGCCGGTGTCTGGGATGACCTAGGCAGGGCAGTTCCAGTGCCAAGCAGGGGGCTGGACTAGATGGCCCTCGGGGGTCCCTTCCCGCTCCAGGATTGTCTGAACAAAGCTCCTTGACGGCAGGGGTCCTCTCTCTTCTCTGCCCCGGGCGTGAGTTACGCAAGGCTGTTACTCAGACGATGAACCAGTCCCACTGGCTGGGTTTCAACATGCGACACCGTTTGGGAGGAATTCAATGAGATGGGGCACGCACATGCTTGCTTGGAGAGGATGATAAGTGAGGCGGGGAAGGGGATTTCTCACAGGAGGAGAGAAGAGTTGAGAAGAGGACGAGGAAGCGATTGCGTGCGCAAACATCACGTACATAGCAACGTGGCCGGGGTCTGCCAAGCCGTTATGCTAGCTCAACTTCCTTTATTAACAGCCTAAATCAAAGCCACTGGAAAACAAATGCCCCACCCTCCGTAACAAAAAAAACCCAGATGCTCCAAAAAGAAAAGCAAATCTGCAGGGTCGCTGGGAAGGGAAACACCACGGAGCAATGAATCTGCTACAGCTGCGGGGACATGGGAGGCGACGGCGCTCCTAGGAAGGAGCAGACGACAGCTGATCAGAACTTGGTTCCAGACGGCCCTTGCGGGACGCGCCAACCCCTACTCCCACCCGCCCATGAAATCTCCGGGGCTTGGGAGAAGTTGGTTCGAATGGGAATCAAACAGGCTGGAATGGGGGTGCAACGGCCTCAACCCACACACAGAGCATCCCAGATTTTTCCCCCGATGCTCCGTGCATGGGCACGAGTGGGTGGCGTGTGGGTCAAGGGAGTGCGCACCCACCCATGCCACCTTCAGATGGGTGGACTTGTGTGGGCTTGGCTCATCTAAAAGCGGGCTCTTGTCCACATAAACCAGCTACCCCGACTCCAGTGGAAAAGCATTCGAACAAACATGGAGCAATCGCCGTCAGTTCGGACCATTTTTAAACGATCATGGGCCTAAAACTAGGAACCCCCAAATCACATTGTTTCACAACAAACCACCCCAATCCAGGCTCCGATTCGAACACAGACGAGAGAGACAGCAGCAACGCTACACCAACGGCGGAGGTGTTCAACCTCTCTCATCAACCCGCCTGGAGTGCGGACGGCCCCAATGGCTCCCAAGCTCTGCTTTCCGCTGTTTTACTTCAAGGGTGGAGAACCTCAGGCCCGGAAGCCGCAAGCGACCTGCCGTTAGGTTTTAAATTTGGCCCCTTTCCATTTCCTGGATATGGCCCCGGGGATCCAGTTCCTATCTTCAAGCACTGAAAGAGATGAGGGCATGCACACCAGAACAGGGCGCAGATAGATCCATAGATCCATAATCGAGACACTGCTCTTCCTGAGCGTCCCTCTTAAGCACCCCCAACCTCTAGGCAGCCCTCAAAGCTTGGACTGGTTTTCAAATTTGGCCACAGGAGGGAAAAGGTTCCCTGCCCCTTTTATACTGTTTTCTTTCTTCCAATGGAGCAGGGAAGCCTCCGACTGTCAACAAACAACTTTTAAAGGAAAAATATATATCTATATCCGTGGCATGATGCACTTAGTCCAATGGCTGGTAAATGAAGCACCCATTGAATAAATTTAGCGTGAATGGGAGACAGGGCTAGGGTGGCCACACCTCCCCTTTTCAAAGAGGACGCTTATGAAAAATACATAGTGCACGGTTGTACTGGAACCAATGGAGCCCTGCAACATGCATTTTTCATGTGTCCTCTTTGAAAGGGGCGGTACGGCCATCCTAGCTGCGGCTCATCCTTCTGTTAACACCCCCCCCTAGTCCGTGCACCAAACGGCACGCGGGCACGGAGAGCGCCGGGATGTTCTTCTTTGGCAAAAAGAGTCGCCACCTTCTAAAAGTAAAAAAAAAGCCACTAAGAGTGCCAGTGTCAAGAAAGCAGCTAGCACCACTACTAAAAAGAACCAGGACAGTTCCAAGGAAGGAAAAGGCTGGTTACATTTACTTCAAACCATTTTAACTTGGATCGTCCCTGGTGAGGGATGAGTAACAGGCACGCAGAACAGAAAACCTTGCACCTGCCCGACAGAAAACCCAAGTAGGCTGGGAGTTTAACTTAGCCGTGTAGGTGCTAATTACCGAGGAGGAGACGTTGGGTTTGGGAAGCTGTAAACACTGGACAAGAAAAAGGGAAAGCCTTGACAGGACCCAGGGAAAACTCCCTGTAATTTGTGGAAGGGAACGTTGGCTGCTAAGGGACCGGCCGGGAGGCGAATGGATGATTCCAGATCTACCCGAGAGGCTGGAAAGATAGAGACCCAGGTACGAGCCCGCTGGCCCCGGGGTTGAAGGGGCCCCACGCCAAGTTGGGAGGGGGCGAACCCCGCCAATCAGAACGACAGTTCCTCCACCCTCGCCCCACCCTGTGAATACACATGCTACGCACACATCCTCCCTGCAGCCGGCACCTGCTGTAACTCGCGACACTTCGCCTGGGCCCTCGCTGTCTCCACCAAAGACTCAAGGCCCATAGCTATGGGGGAAAGTGCTGGCAGCTCCACCTGCATAGGGTTGGAAGGGAACTCAGACGGTCAATGCAGTCTGAAGGGCCCCCTGTTGTAGCAGAGGGAGCTCAAGGGTTAATCCAGCCCTCAACTGAACTGCTGAATGCCAAGAGATTATAGCAAGGCTCTGCGGTCTTCATTCATGCACACAAAGGCCTTGTAAAATGCAAATTCTGCTAGAAGCAGGAAACTGGAAGATAGGGAGAAAGGTTACTATAGGCTGCGATCCACAACTTGCATAGCTTCAATGGGAGTATCAGGGAGCCGGGAAATGGCCCCCAGAGTTATTAAAATATACCATTTTTGATCACCCAATCCGCCTCCACTGCATTCACAAACTTGAGGGGCAGCACAGTTTAAGTGCCATAGCTCCAACCGTTTGCAGAATTGGAAAGGGCTGAAGCACTTGGCTGGGACTCGGGAGGCCCGAGTTCCAATCCTGCCAGGTTGCTGTTAGAGGATCTGGGGCTTGGCTCCCACAAGGTCTTGTTACTCCATGGGGGCAAGCAGCCTCCGCGCACAAAGCTGTGGATCCCTGTGGCTTATCCCAGTTTGAAAGCAGGCTGGATTTATTCACCCCAAGGGAACGAAACGCTCTACTAGATATACGGCCAGCCGTCACCCCAAGGAAAGAGGAGTTACTGCGTGGGAATGACTGCAGGTGGCTAGCAAGAGCCCCACAGGACTTTATCTGTGGAAACCCAGCCGCCCGGCAAATTCCAGATTCCAAAACTCAGTGCTCGAATTTCCCACACCCCACTGAGCAACCGGAATAGAACCCAGGCCTCTAATCCATTAGTCAAGATGAATGGCTCCCAAGCCTTCCTGCATGGCCCCACTTTGAGATGTAAATCTAATCCTGAGCCCGCAAACAGAGTAGATCAAATACTGGTTGGGATCATGACCCCCGTCTCTTGCCGCATTCCCACCCGGGAACTAGCCTCATCCTTGCCCACCGCGGGGGTGGGGATCCAAATGCTGCCTGCGGGTAGTTAGTTGCTATTTGACCCTTTCCCGGGTCCGATCCCCAAGTGCTGAAAGACGGAGCTCAGGGGGTTTAAGGCACGCACACAAGAATAGGGGAAGAAGCTGCGGTCCGGACCCTCCTCTCCCTAAGTGCATCCCATAAGCGCCTGTCTCCATCTTCTCTGCAGCCCTCAGAATGATACTCATTTTCAAAGTGGCCCTTGGGACGGAAAGGACTCCCCGCCCATTAAAAAGGAGACACCTTAGTATCCTGCGATTCCTGCCTCAGAGCAGGGGGTTTCAGGTCCCTTCCAATGTTTCAATTATATAGGACGTACTAAATTGGGGACCTCAGCTTGGGGCAGCGTAGGGGAGGTGGTGGTGGACTTTGTTTAATAAAAACAGTAATGAAAGCAAACTGCCATCCTTTAAACCCTTTTGGCAACAGCTGCTCTGGGCCCCATCTGCCGGTACAGCCAGCTGTGTTTGGAAAAGACAGACGCTGACCCCACCAGAAACTCAGATTGTGTCGCCGACGCCTAGACCCGCCTCCGAAGCGCCGGCTTTCTGTTCATCTTGCTCAGAGCAACTGGTTTCATTTTCAAGCTGCTTGGCGGGAAGGGGTGGGGGTTTTCTCTGCAGACAGAGAAGTCAGGATCGCAATCCTGCTATAGACTTGCCTCTCCGAGTAAAGGCTTTTACGATCAGGTCACCGCAGCCGTGAGAGGAAACGAATCGAAAGCAAAGGATTGGTGTCACCTTTGGGTGTTGGGGTTCATTCTAAACTACGTCGCAGTTGAGCAGAGCAGGAGGAAGCCACCTCTTGACTAATGGTCCTGTCAAACGTCTCACGCTTGTCCATTCACCGATGGCTTCCCGTCAGTCAAGTGCTCCCCGCCAATATTCTAGCCCTTCTTAAATCAATTACGTAGTGTCAACTGCCTTTCTGGACAAGCGAGAGAGGGTCTCCCTGCCGCACTTCCACCTCTCCCAGTTTCAGGGAACCAAGCTGATCCAAACGGTCTCTACTTGGACGTTAACACTGCTAACTCCTGACAACTTAAGAGGGAACTGAGAATTGATCATGTTCAATTTATCACTGGTATTGCGCCAGCAACATACCTGGCACTGAGATAGGTCCCTGTCCCGATGGGCTTACAATCCAGGAAAGACAGGAGAGAGAGAGAAATGTGAAGGTATCCAAGCAGGGGGTTGGACTAGACCCGCGAGTCCCTTCTGACTTATGATCCTACGAAGGGGACCCTGAATGACAGAAAAGCAGAGGAAGCATCAGTGATCAGTCTGAGCGGGGTGAGGAGCTAGGGAAAGCCTGACGGAAGAGGTAGGTTTTCAGGAGCGATTGGAAGGGACTCGACCAAATGTGTTCGGAGAGGGAGTTCTGGGTGGAGTGGGCAGCTTGGTTGAAGACCTTTCTAGAGGATTCTGAGGCAAGTGGGGATGGTAGAAAAGGAGGAGTCAAGCTCCTGGCTGGAAATGTAGCAGGAAACAAGAGCCGACAGATAGGGAGGAGCACGGCCATGGAGGGCCTTGATGGTAAAGACAAGGAGCTTGTACCAAATGTGTTCAGGGAGAGGAAGGGTTGAATATAATGAAAGCAGTGGGTGTCCCCCCCAGGAGCAGACACTGGCCCATACTTTCCTCCCTTCCTCTGGAAAGAAGCACACGCAATCACCGTCCGCAGGCACGAGTTTCCCCTCCTCATCCTAACAACGTTTGATCCCACACGACGACAACTTCAACCAAATCGGACAGAAGCTGCGGGAAGCCCAAAAGGGAAGTACAATCGCTGAAATGTTGCACGCTTGAGAGGAAAATTAAGGCCCCCCCCCCTTGCAGCCGAAAAATCCTGCTAGCCTGTAAGGAAGATTGTTCTGTGCCTTAGAAACCCGGGGGGGGGGGGGGGGGGGTCGGTACACGTTAGGTGGTGAAGGCTGCCAACATGGGCAATCCTCAAGGCATCCAAGACTGTGTACCTGTACCAGCTCATGGGCTGGCCGCTCTCCACACAGCGACTACCCACGAGCTGATGGGAAGAAGGAGGGGGGCCTTCTGGGATTAGTAGCCTGCCTATCCGGTTTGGGCACTCTCTTGCTGTAGAGAGGCATCCTCGGCAGCTGCCCCACAGTTATGGGACTCCCCTGGAGGCTCATCGAAGGCTGAGCCTCCCCATCTTCCAGAGACTTTTCGGTCAGGTATTTGGCGAGCAAGAATATAGGGCATTGGGAGATTTGAGTTAGGGGATTTTAATCAGTTTTATTTGTGTATATATTTTTTTTAAATGTATGTATCATAACCCCACATCCTGAGCACTTGGGATAAGGGAGGCTACAAACTGAAACAAACAAACGTCCCAGGAAGCAGTGGTGGCCGAAGGCCCAGAGAGCGTCAGTTCGCTGCTCCCCCAAACCTGCTGCCACTGCTCTAATAAAACTGTATCATGTTAAACGCACTCTCTCTCTCTCAGTTCTCCGGAGTCACCACGTTTTTCACCTCCCCATAATCGCAACCGAGAAATTCGACGATCAACAGTGCTCAGAAACTAATCCCACTAACCACCACTCCTAAGGCTACCGAGATGAGAAGTCAAGCGAAACCCTCTGGCTAGCCGCTGAGACGACGAGACCAAGGCTTTCACACTGGTATCGGCGTCCGAACTGAACTCTCTCAGCCAGGGATGATCTCTGTCGGCACTCAGCACAATGCTGATTCATTCACAAAAGGCCTCCGTGGAAGGCAAGTTAAGCAACTCACAACCCCTTGACCCAGCCGGCAGTTTTCACCGTCAGTCGTGAACAAGGAGGATGAGCCCTCCTCAGGGCTCTGAGCTGCGGCAGGGTGAGTTCAGCAACTGGGCCCACTCTGACACACGACTAGGCTCTACCCCTGTGGTGCTCGAGTGTAAACAAGTCTTCCCGACACCGGCCTTGGCTCAAAGGGGGCTCAAAGCGTTAATCAATGGGCATTTTTACACACACGTTAACGTTCCGGATGTTTCAATCTTCTGGGTTTGCAAGCCCACAAGTAAGTTCCGGATGCATCTTTCACACACACATACTGCCCTGAGGCAGTTCCCGGATGCATTCTTCACACAAACACGGACCTGAGGCAGCCTAAAGTAGCCGCAGCTGTAAACGTGACAGACTGGCATGGAAACCAAGTGACCACAGCTGACTGAAGCAAAGCCATTTACCAGGCGAACCTTTTACAGAAGTTTCACGCAGAAGTTCAAAGATCCGGATGTTTAAGATCTGGGTGAGTGACTTCGACACACAGAAAGTTCAGGATGTTACAGCAAACATCCAGGAGAAATGTGTGTGTAAAAACACCCAATCTCCTGCCAAGTCCGTGGGTGTTGCCAGATTTATTTTTATTTATTTCAATTTGTATCCCACCCTTTCCCTTAGGCTTAGGATGGCTCGCACTCCAACTTATTCACTTTAAATATTAACATTTAACCATTAACATTAAACTAATTAAAAACTCAACTAGTGATCTTCACAGCAACCCTGTGAGGTAGGTTAGGCTGAGAGATCTGTGACAGGCCCAAGGTCACGTTTATTGCTAGGTCGAGTCTTGAACCAGGGACCTCCACCGTACCTCCCGGTCCCAGTACCGCACTCTTAACCACGACACCACACTAACCGCCCGTTCTTGGTGTCACACACACATCTTATTGACTGTTATGTCTGTGTGTGCAGACAGACTTTGTGCCACTTGTAGAGCCGCTGTTACGTCCAAGATACATGCTGCCCCACTTCTCTAGGGTCGGCCAAGATAGTCAAGAGCAGAACCACTGGCCTGTAGGTTCCTGGAAGCTCCCGCCAGCATCCCCCGGCCATGCCTTGTGGCCCACCAGTGGTGCCCAGTCATCACACAGCTGCAGGACACTTTGGGGGGCTGGCCACTTACACCCCCCCCCCAGGCAGGGCACACACCCCGCAGGACACTCCAGTCGCCAGAGCCATGAGGAGGCACGGATCTGACGTTCAGTGGAGAAAACGTTTCCCCACCCTACCAACGAGACAAAAGGTGAAAACAGACATGACGCTAACCACCCTTGGTGGTTATTTATGCATGTTGCAGGGCTGTACTGGTGCCCTATGCAGCCCTGAAACATGCATAAATGACCACCAAGGGTGGTTAGCGTCATGTCTGTTTTCACCCATAGAACCCAATGGGCAAGTCTACTTCCCAAGTTCCTCCATGGTGCCTTGTAACATCGGCTTTCCTAGGTACATCAACCCCGTGCCATTCTCCAAACTAAATTCAGTTTGCGTACCGCAGAGACACTGCATCAAGGGATAGCTTCCAGCAAGCAGCTGGGGGGCGGGGACTACCAGGTAGTTGTGGGCGCACACGCACTCACAGCGTGACACAAACAGCAAGCTGAACGGCATCACCCAATTCAACGCGCAACGGATTTGCACCTGGCCATCGGCACGTCCAGAAACAACACCCTTATTCGGCCCAGATATCGCCCAGATGACGAAGCCCAAGGTACCCGGCCGGAGGGAGCAAGGAGAATCTTCTAGATCGGCAGTGTCGAGGGTACACACCAGCTTGAAGCCCAACAGCCTGGGACGGGCGAGCAAAACTCATTAGTGGCCTGTCAGATCATTGACGTTGTTCCCCGCCCCCAACCCCCTTCCCGATACACAGCAAAGGGACACGCACATTTTAATCACGCACGTAGCAGCGTCAGCCTTTGAAGGATTCGCTTTCGATGCCGTCTCCCCCTCTCCCGTGTGCCGTAGGAGGAACCGTGCAGTGACGTGCTGTGCAGGCCCTTACCAAGGAATCTCTCCTGCTTCCGAGCAACTTGAAAGAGCAGCTGCAATCAGAATAGTGACTCAGGGGAAATGGCACCGTCTCCCTCCCTGGGTGCCTTTTCTTTCTTTCCTTTCTGCCTTTTTTTTTTTTTTTAGTCAGATCTACTCCCGTTACTGACACAATCAAGTTTCCACTCTGACTGGCAGCCCCACCTCCGGCCTTAGTGGAGCTCCAGCGGCATCAACTAGTACCGGCGGAGATGGGGAAAAGCATCCTCTCTGCCCCCCTTGTAGACGGAGTTCGCCCAACCCAGATCGCTGCCGCTGGAAACACCACCAAGATGGAGCTTAGAGAGCGAGCCGTTTTCACTGAGTCACTAGCCCGGCTCTGGAAATTCAATTTTAAAACTAGGTTTAATTTCTGACCGTGAGAGCAAATGCAATTCATGCAGGAAATGGAGAGCATTAAGGGAAGTAAGAAGCCTGGGAGCTTTAATACATCCCTGGTCCTTCGAAAGAGACGCAAAACCCTCTCCCCGCTAGCGAAATCAACGGCTACCCACTCACCCCGGGGGCACTGGCGAAAATGTTTTATGCTTGTTAATTAATATTACGACAAAATCCTCCAAAGCAAAACTAGTGATTCTGGATGCCTTGAAACCTGGCCCCTGCAGAGCGCCATGACATCACAGGGAATACGTCAAGCCTATCTTTTCCTAACACAGCCCTCCGCCCTCAACGATGGGGGCAGAGTCAGCCCCATTTCATCAGGCCCAGACCAAGACTGTAGCCTGCAGCTTGTCTGTGACTAAACCAGGAGCTCTTTACGTAGCCCTTTTCCAGTGCCTGGATCTGGCCCCTGGATCTAGTTCCTAACCCTCAAGCAACAAAAAAAAAAAAAACAGAGCTCAGGATACGGCAGCAGAGAGGAGGGTACGCAAACAAGGAGAGGGGACAGATCCATGATCTGGACCTTCCTCTTTCCCAGCGGAAACTGGCCCCACCTTTTATTATTTATTCAATTTTTTATCCTGCCCTTCCCTGAAAGGCTCAGGGCGGCATACAGAAATGTATAACACACATGAAGATAAAGCATAGAAAAGCAATTGAATGAAACCCTAAACCCCACCAACCCACCCTCTCCCTAACCCCTCCTCTACCGCATCTCACCCAACCCTGTCCTAGTCCACCGCTGCAACAGTCTAGCCTTGAGGTTACAAAGGCACGGCCAGATCCAGGGTCAGAGAGAAAAGGCCGCAGCGTTCTCGCCCAGTGAAGATGGTGAAAAATGCTCCTGGCCGCTTTTACCGCAGCTCTCAAAGCTTGTACTAATTTTCGAAGTGGCCCCTAGGAGGGAAAACATTTCCCATGCCTGGCATAGACCAAAACGAACTTCAGTCTCTTGGGGTAGGCGAGGGAGGGGACCAGGGGACAGCAATAAAGCCCAGCTGCAGCCAGACCGCGGCGAGCATAGGTAGCGGTCTCCATCAGGCGCCCAACTGTCTACAAGAGATTCGGCCTGGGATCCACTGGCAGAGTCAATCCAGCTGTTCTAACTGCACAGACGCGGGTCTATCCGCCCCACATGACTTGGGGGAGTACTTTCCAAAAAGGATGCCCCCCACCAACCCGGGTGTGTGTGTGTGTGTGTCATTCATTTCATTAGCCCAAAACAATAAAACCCCGCAGCAGCAGCATGCTCTGCGGAGCTATTTTGGCTATGACAATGCGTCACAATTGCAGACTCCCGGGCCCCCCCTCCCCCAAAAGCTAAAATCAGCCGAAATGCTGTAGGAAAGGAGTCCCCCGCACGGGCCCCGACGCCTTCTGCTGTTTAGAAAACAGACTGACAACCACCAACACAAGATGCCGAGTCTGGGAGTTCGCTACTGAACATGTGCCATGAATTATTATCTTAATGGTTAGGTTTAAAAAAACAATCAATAAAACGGCATGGCATAGCTCGGAATCAGGGCTATAATGGACGTAACTCAAGGGGAAGCGCCCTGCAAACCAACTTGAGCCCAGCGAGACACGACTGGGTCCCTTCTTCCCCGTAACCGAGCTAAGGACTTGCAACTTCTCAGCTTCATGGCTGTTATCCTGGTCTTTCCCCACGTTCCCTTCTTTTTTCTTAGACTGTCATGAATTAATTATCGCATACAGTGCCAAGAAGGCGCTATATAAAGAATAAACAGGCCCAGGTCAGCCCAAGAGGCCCATGCTTGGATCCACTCCCCCGGCGGTGGGGGAGTCCCTGCTCCCTAACCCCCGAGCACCATAACGTCACTGCATTTTTTTAATGTAAGGAAAGGGTGACGGGGTGACTTAGCCCCGCCTCCTTTGGAGTGCAATGATGTCACAACGCTCCGCAGGGGTGTGACCCCATTGGAAGGAAGTGGGGCTATGCCATTCCCTGCCATTTTTCTGACACAGGCCCACCCCCACAATGTCACGGCACACACCAGCCCACAATGAGTCCAAGGCTCACAAGACCCAGAAGAATGCATAAATCGGAGGCCCAAGCAGGACTCTAGCTCAAGGTATGGATAACTTGTCCTTCCCCCAAACCGACATTAACCGCGGTACCTATAGACCTCCCGTTGCTAGGCCCTCGATCCCCAGATCATGGATTGCGATCCCGATTCCAACCCCCAGTCAATAGATTGTGCACATTTCTGCTGTCTGGGGGGGGGGGGGATAAGATTCTAGCTAAGTCTCCAAACAGGATCACCGACTGAGGCAAAATCTAGAAACCGCTGTGCTAGGTGCTGCACGTAGAGCCAGCCTATTCTAAGCCGTAGGGAAACCGTGGCACTAGTGAAGGAGTTGAGACTTAACCAAAGACACGCAGAGGATCATTGTAAAGTCAGAAAAAGAACCCAGCCCTCCCAAACCTTTTAATGAGACACACCGCTCAAAACAGAGCCTGACTAGAAAACCAGCAGAGCATGAGCTGCAAGCAGACCCCATGTGAACAAAACCGAGCGTTATCCATGCTCACTGACATGCGCCAGCACAAGACCAAGACGCTGGAGTCCTCCAATTTCCTGACAATTTTATCTTTCATTTAAAACACACACACACACACACACACACAAAAATAAGCTTCTAGTCCTGATGAAACTCTGCAGCGAGAAGTAACACCCATTGCAAAAAAACAACAAAATGAATCCTAATTCTACGTACACAAATTAGCTGGCAGCCATGGTCGGGCTCCACGTTTTGGCTGGTGCAAACCAGCTGAAACCGGTTTCAACTAGTGGTCGTGTGTGTGTAGGGCATTTAAACAGGTTTTATTAGATTTTATTTTATTTTAATTTTTAGAGGTTTAGGTTCAAACCAGCAGCTAAAGTCACAGTGGTCACAACTGTCCTACCCTGCTGGTACCGCTGGGGAAAGAGATTGTCATTTTAGGTCCTCACATGTTATCCAAAAACTACAAGATGTATTTATTTATTTTTTAAACACATGATTTTTAATAAGAATCTTGTGATTTTTTTGTGCATGACCTGATTTTTGAATCCCTGGGGTTTGCAATCCAGCCATGGGTATGATAGTGGCGGACATCCCACCCCAATTCCATGATTATGGGAACAGAGCTTACATGGGGAACCCTTTCCTTCTCAGAGGCCGCTTGGAGCTCTGAGGGCCACGTAGAAATTGGGGGCAGGAGGTGCTCAGAAGAGGAGGGTCCAGATCATGGATCTGTGCGACGGATCCATTCCCTAGCCTTGCATGCAGGTCCTCATCTCTGCTCACTTCCCCTAAACTCTGTTTTTCAGCGTTTGGGGGTAGGAACTGGATCCTGGGGCCAGATCCAGAAACTGAAAAAGGGGCTAAATAAGAACTAGCCACAGGCCACATTTGGCCCTCAGGCCTAGGGTTCCTTGCCCATGGGCAAGGGGACCCAACATCCTCCTCAAATTTTATCCCAAAGTTACATCACTGAATCCAGCAGACCCTGCACAAGAAAAACGTGGGACATTACTCGAGAGGATGATTTCTGTGCAATGTTACATTTCCAGTCGAAGAGAACGGGGACCCACAACTGGTCCTGCTGGCTTAAACCAAGGGGGGTGGGGGGGCTGGATTCTTTTCCTAAGTAGCCGTTCCACAAAAGGGCAATTCACGCACGCCCCTTTCAGAAGCCTGTTCCAATTCCCCTTGCACAGAAAAAGAAACAAAGCAAAACCAGAGCTTTTTGTGGTGCCACCTTTTTAAAATTCAAGGACGAGGGTATATTTAAAATAGAAAAAAGGAAAAAAAGTTCAAGTTTACTTTGTTGCATCATAAAGCGGGAAAAAGGCTTTTCCAAATCAGAACACGCGCGTGTCGCGGTAACTTGGGAGACCTTGGCCTGTGAAATCACCGATACAATTGATTTTTTTAAAAAGGCGGGATGAAAAAAACATCGCAGATGGCACATCCTTGGATGAGGTTTCTTAGTCAGTGGGGCTACACCAATTTACACAGTGGAAAATCTGGTCCACTCATTTTTTCCCGTGCCGCAGGGCAGGTTACAAAATGCCCCTCGCCTCCCTCAATCGCACAACACACCCAGAAAGTGACAGCGTTGTGTGGTTTTGTACAGCGCCATCCGTGGCTGCCTGACTATCACCAACAATGAGATTCTCTTTAAAACTTTAGCCTACAAGCAATCTCCTTGCCCCATCCAAACCGCCAAGGAGTCTCCCGGCAAAACGATAGATTTTAAACGGATCTGGCTGTGGAGGACCTCAACAGGAGCAGAAGGACGGCGTGCAACAGAAACGAGGAGGAAAGCGTGCTATATATACGTTAGCGCCTTTCTCCTTGGCGTGAATTGATGATGTCTTTGTTGTTGTTTTTTAAAAGGAAGATGATAGAAAAAGGGTTTTGACTAAGGTGCCCCCCCCCCAAGTCAAACAATGATTCTTTCTCCCCCACCCCGACACAAGAAAAACAAAAAGAAAGCAAACAGCCTCGTCTGCAAGTTTTGTCACTGACTTCATAGGACTGGAGGCCAGAAAAGACTGTTACGGTGCGGTCGTCTGACCCTCCCCCTGCGTAATGCCCAGACAGTTCCTGCGTAGCAGAGAATGATTCTTCCCTACTCCGTACGCACAGGAGCAGGCCCGATGCCCTTGGTGCGGGAAGACGGCAGGAACGAGGCTACTTGGGAGATGGAGAAGAAATGCTTCGGTCACTCCTTTCACACTCGGAGATTAAAATATCCCCAGCTCGGGGCCCCAGCCTCTTGCAGCATCCTCTTTACGTACAAAAAGGCCTTGCTTTTTTAAAATGAAGTTTAGAAAAAAAAAAAAAAGCTCTTCTCCAGCCTGATCGACATCTCTCTAATCTACCATCAGGTGAACGGTGTTACCATCATAAATTGACACGATTATCTGCCTGGCTCATGGATTTTAGATGCAATTCAAACGACGGCTTTCTTTTTTTTTTTTTTTTTTTAAAAAAAAGCCAAATCATCATTTCCTTGCCTCCCCGCAACGGCAACAATGATTCAGAACCTCCTGGCTTACGCCACTTACGCCCAACTGATCTGGGGCATTTCTATTATCTGAAAGAGGCTGCGTGTCATGTTAAGACGTTGGTGCTCCCTTGGTGCCACCTTCGGAAAGCGAGAAATGGTGGTTTTACATCAGCCTGGTAGATATTTGATAAGCAACTCACAAAGGCAGTCAGGTGCTAGTCAAAGTTCAGCAGGATATAGGTAGTTAACTATTCTCTGCATTCTGGTAGTAACCCGAGGTCTGAGTAGAGCTGCCAGGTGTCCCTTATTTCAGCACCCTACAAATGGGCGTTCCCTATTTACATAACGGACGCACCTTATTCTGAACACAACAGCCCAACACCAAAGTCCATTCTGAGCCACGCGGCCCATCGGACGGAGTTTCGGAGGCCTACGGCACAGCACCACGTCCAACCGCCTTTGACTCCCCAAACCCAGTGGATCAGGTACCCAATCACAACCGGGTAAACTGGAGGTGGCCAGTCAGCACAAGATCAAGCAGGGCTTGAAACCAGCCTTCAAGAATGTAGTCAAGTGCCTCAGCCACAGAACTATCGTGCTGAAACCATAGTCACTGGTTTCAGTGGGAGCTGGATTACACCCAGTCAGTGGCTACCAGGTCCTAAAGACATCACTGAGCAGTGTACCAGATACCATTTAGACCCACCCGCCCCAAAGAGTTTACAATCTAAACAGACAAGAAGGATTCACCAAGCCCTTTATTCTGCCAGCAACATAGACATATGACTAGTCTATAGTCCATCCGCGAATGAGAGAACTGTGGGGAACCTCAGGCCCGGGGGCCAAATGAGGCCCACAGCTAGTTTTTATTCACCCCCTTCCCAGTTCCTGGATCTCCACCCTGGAGCCAGTTCCTAACCCCCGAGCCCTGAAAGAGTGAGGTACGGGAGTGGAGCTGAGGGCATGCACACAAGGAGAGGGAACAGATTCATGATCTGGTCCCACCTCCAGGAACACACCCGATCATGTAGTCCAGGGCTGGGCCGTGGCTCAGGTGGCAGAGCGCATGCTTTGCATGTACAAGGTCCCAAGTTCAATCCCCGGCATCTCGGATAGCACGCCTGGGTGAGGTCTCTGCCCGTGACCCTGGGGAGCCAGATTCGAAACCCTGCTGCCGTGTCAGGTTGTGACGATACTGGACTAAGATGAACCATTTGTCCAACGCAGTTAGGCGGCTCCTTATATCTAGCTGGCAGCCCACAGGCTGGATCCAGCCCCACAGTACGGTTCCATCCAGCCCATGGCTTTAAAATCGGATTGGCTGAAAAGGTGGGTATTTTTAAAATATCAGTTTGCGTTGGTAAGTTTGGACGGGGTTCGATTCCCCCCTGCGCTACAGGAACACCACACACTGGCCGCACAGCAAGAGATTTATATACAACCTGGCCTGTTTGGAAACTGCTGTGAACCGTGGTGGCCAAAAAGCTGGACAGCCCTGCTCCCAGTTTCAGCTGTACAGCAGCTAGGATTGTTTGGGGCCTTCTCCCAAAATGATGTGCCATAGTGGGTCTCCTTCCAACACCCCTGTGTTGAGGTAGAAACACAGTCACTGGTCATGGGCTCTTGTTTTCCTAGTAGCTATTAGCCCAAATCTCTCCCTGTTGGGGCCCCAAAGAAAGGCCCCAAGAGGGGTGTGCCACATTGCCTTCCAGCCAGAAACTAGGCAGTCTGGGATATAATCCAGGGATGAAAGACCAGATGCTCATATACATCCGCCACCTGTTGAAATGCCCCCGCAGAACACCTCCTACCGCCAAGAAACCCACTGTCGGTACCAATGATGGGTCTTAGTAGAGGCCCTCTAGGTGCTAATAAACAGTAAATCTCACAGTTCAACTGGACGTTCTGCACCCTAGCCCTGCCTAACCAAACAGAAAGGTCTTGCATTTCTTCGGGAAAGTGAGTAGGTTCAGGCTTATATGAACCTCCATGGGGAAGGGAGTTCTCTCATTGTGAGGCAGTCACCGAGAACACCTCTCCACGTGCCTTTCTTGTACAAACTTGACGGTCGGATGGTGTCGCCAGTGGGCGCTCCCAGCTGAGCTCAGAGGTCGCAGCAGAATGTGAAGGAAGAGGTGGTCTTCCGGATATTTGGGGCCTAGGCCATTTGTGCACCAAAAAAAGAGAGAGAGACCAAACTCAGTGGGATTAAATGGGTAATACGCAAGCAAGTTAAGCTCTCATACACACAGCCCTCACCAAGGCCTATCCTCCTCTCAAGTCACTTTTATAGATGGCAAAAACTGAGTCAGAAAAAGGAGGCGCATTGCCCACGTTCACACAGAGGGCGTTTTCAGACAAGACACTCCTCGCCTACGATACACTCGCAGGGCAACACTGCAGTCCTGCAACATGCATAGTGGGTGTGGGGGGTGGAGAGTGTCTCGTCTGAAAGCGCCCAGTCTGTGGTGGTGTTGGAAAGCAAAGTCAGATTTTTGTGCTCCCAATACCATACCTTAGCCAAAAGTCCATTTTCCCCAGCAAATTTCACTTTCTGTTTTCTATTCAGCTGCAGCAAGAAAGAGGATATTTAACTTGCGGTCACTGTAAGTCCCCATCTTTCACGGTGTTTCAGAAGACGTTCAGTAAAGGCCCGGGTGACGCTGCCCCCCGAAACTGGCTTACATCCCTCAAACCAATTGTTCACATGCAATTTTGTCTTAATCCAGTTTAGACTAGCTCTGCAATCAACTGAAGCCCAAAATCAACTGAAACAGATACCAGCTTGGTGCACAAACTTTCAAGAGCCAGTTCTTTAAATAAGTCTGAAGTTCAGCAAGTACAAAGTGAAACGACGACCAGTCCTGAGGAAAAAGAGAGCATGTAACTATTTGCGCCCGAGAATCGCATACTGTGAAAAGCAACGAGAAGAGAGAATAATTTGTTTAAAGTAAATCGGAGGCTGCCTTGAAAGCTTCTGGACTGCTGCTTCGAAACAGTGGCACTCAACTCTAAACAGCACTGCTGAGCGAGCTACATTGACCCGGAGAGTACCAGCGATCTCCAAAATGGCATTCATGGGGAAATTTTCAAGAGCTCCTTTAGTTTGCATCCTAAGCTGCACTCCAGTTTTCTTCTGGAACAGCGTTGGGTTTTTAAAGGCCAAAGTCTTTTAAAAACAAGGCACAAATAGGCATGCACATGACATCAAAAATTCAAGCTCCTTTTCAATTTCCAAGTCACACAGTTTCATTTTGCTATTGGCATGGTTTTTCAGGAATATTTCACCAATCAAACGGGAAATTTAGAACGTGGTTACCGTGCATTGCTCGAAGTTTAGAACATTTGTGCGGTTGTTGAGTTAATCCCAAATACAAGGACACATGAGACAAAGTGAGGAGACAAGCTTTAAAGCTACAGTAGGGTTCTATGTGGCTCATATTTGCACACACTCCCCCCAACAGAAACTGATCTAATAAAAATGGTATCATCTTAACAACTTTGCATATTGTCTGTCTGGAAGTTCGGATGTAACTTTATCTACGCTGTTTGCAACTGGCTGAGTCATATTACGACGACAATACTAAGATACCAAGTTTGCAAAACCAGAAGAGGAAGGTTTTAATTTGGACTGAAAAAGGAAATACTTTTTCATTCAAAAAATTAAATAATTAAAAAAATAAAACCATGGAAAGTCTTCCCATTGTTCAACCCTAAAAACCTTCCCCCCCCCCCCCCAAAGCTACAAAATTAGGGGGCGTAAGTTCTTTAAAATGCTTTCCAGCCCCAAGAGATGCCTTTAAGCTATTTTTAAGGAAGAGTTGCAGCGGATAAAAGCTACTGTTAAATCAAACAAAAACCCAGACATCCCACTGCCAAATACAAATGCTGAAGATGAGCAATAAATAAGTTTGTTCACAGCACTTCTACATATTGCAGCGGAACAAATATTAAATTTATTATCCACGGTTAATATCCACCTTACTGGACAGTTTGGCGGGTTAATTAGCTGTTAACCAATAACTGCGATGGCTAACTGACAAACCAAATTAACTGGATAATACCACAATAGTTAACCAGTTTTACCATATTACAGCATAACCGAATCTTACCGTTATTAGTGTGAAACCAGGTTCCCGGGGGAAGGAGTAAACACAAAGGAATTATGGTGGGGAAATACAGTAAGCAACAATACAGTCAACGGAGCACCCATGGTATTATGCAGAAATGGGGTAAAACAGTTAACGGGTTAATCCGCCAAACAATAAACAGATTCCTCACTTAGTATCTGATCCTAGCTGAAGTAGGTTTGATACTACAGATCTGGCCAGATAACCATTTCAGCTCCACCTATGAAACGCAACTTGCTATTGGGTGCGACTGGGGTCGAGGTTTTCTATTACCTCCTCCGCACAACACTATTTAGAGTGCTTTCCGTGCTCTTTGACAATTCCTTGTTTTCTACCATTTGACGCAAAGGGTGGGCCACTGAAACACGGGGAGGGGGGTGTGTGAATCAACAATTGTGAGAACGCCTTGCCACTGGATAAGGAAGAGGAGGCAGAGGGGCTGCCAGAGCAAAGCAAACTGAAATTAACGAGCAACAAGGCATGTTTCATTAGCTCTCGGGCCACAGGACTGTCAAGCTGGGTCACCAGCACACAACAGCTGTGGGTACGTTATTAGTCAAGATTTCTCGGAACATAGTTCGAAGCAGCCCCAAACCTCAAGCTGCCTACAGGTCACAGGAAAGGGAACACACGGCATACGAGAACGTGACGTCGGACCTCAGTTTTCTACTACCAAAGCTTCCTGCCATCTTGGGTCTAGCTGACAGTCAAATCAAGCAAGCTTTCTCTGTGCTTAATACTATACGCAGCCACACAGAAGCCTCTTCACCAGCTTGCTGCCTGTTTGTCATTAGAGAATATTAAGGGGGAAAAGGACGCACAATAAAATCTGCCACTGTATCCGAGGACTGGTAGTGAATGCAACACCAATATTTTAAAAGGGCTCCAGAGGCAATCCTGGAAACTACAGACGCATAGTGCACACTGGTGGAAATAATTGTTAAAAAATAGAACTGGGCATATTGATAAACATGGCTTAATGTGAAAGAGTCAACACGGATTTAGCAAAGGAAAGTCGTGCCTCACTAATCTATTGGAATTTTATGAGGGTGTAAACAAGCATGCGGATAAGGGTGAGCCAGTCGATATAGTGTATTTGGATTTTCAGAAAGCATCTGATAAGGTTCCTCACAAGGGACTCTTGAGAAAATTAAATAGCCATAGGATAGGAGGCAGCATCCTATTGTGGATTGCTATCTGGTTAAAGAATAAGAAACAGCCTTTCGTAGGAACTGTAAGACCTGGCTGTTCCGTCAGGCGTTTGGCGAGGGGTAACGGGGTGGTAGGGGGTGGGGAGAGTGTGAAGGTGGGTGGGTTTTCCTATTACTATTATTAATTATTATTATGTATAGTGTGGGATGACGTTTTTAATGTATTCTATTAATTATTGTTTTATTTATGCTGTTAGCCACTCCAAGCTGCCTGTGGCAGAAGGTGGCGAGGTATAAATGTTTAAAATCAATAAAATAATAAATAAACAAAGGGTAGGACTAACTAGTCAGTGTTCACAATGAAGAGAAGTAAATAGTGGAGGGCAGTGCCCCAGGGATGTGTAGCAGGACCAGTGTTGTTTAATATATTGCTTAATATGCCGGCGTTGGTTTAATAGAATGTTCTGGAAAAGGGAGTCAAGAGTGAAATGATCAAATTTGCTGAAGTGATCAAATCTACAGATGAAACCAAGTTATTCCAGGTAATTAAAACCAGAGCAGACTG
This sequence comes from Sphenodon punctatus, assembly GCA_003113815.1. NCBI lineage: Eukaryota > Metazoa > Chordata > Lepidosauria > Sphenodontia > Sphenodontidae > Sphenodon > Sphenodon punctatus. The sequence goes on from QEPC01006279.1 coordinate 117,334, forward strand.
TGAAGAATTGCAGGGAGACTCTTGTGAGACTTGGTGACTGGCAACTACATAGTGGATGAAATTCAATGTTGACAAGTGCAGAGTGATGCACGTAGGGGAAAACAGTCCAAACTAGACGTACACATTAATGCTGGGGTCTAAATTAGGGGTTACCACTCAGGAAAAGGCTCTTGGCATCAACGCGGACAATACACTGAAATCCTCCGCTCAACGTGCAGCAGCGGTCAAAAAAAGCAAAGCGAATGTTAGAAATTATCTGGCAAGGGATAGAGAATAAAACTGAAAATATCATAATGCCGCTCTATAAATCTATGGTTTATTTATATAGAGCCATTATAGAAAATGTACCAAGAAGGGCAACAAAAATGATCAAGGGTCTGGAACGGCTCCCGTATGAGGAGAGGCTGGAGAGGTTGGGTGAGAAGAGACGACAGAGGGGATAGGATTATAGAAGTTTATAAAATCATGAGTGGTGCGGAATGAGACAATAGGGAGCGGGCTATTTACCCTCTGAAATAGTACTAGAACTAGGGGACACTCCATGAAACCAATTCCATCAAACTAACACATTTAAAAGCAAGTATTTTCTTCCCCCCACTCAGCACACAATTCACTTGTGGAATTTGTTGCCAGAGGATGTGGCCAAGGGCAAAAATATCGCTGGCTTAAAAAAGGATTGGGTAAGTTCTTGGGTGGGTAGGTCCATTAACAGCTATTAGCCAAGTAGGTTGGAGGACGTCACCTCTGACTGTTGGGAGCTGGGCGTGAACAACAGGGAATGGATCGCCCAAGATAGGTGATTGGTAACTGTCAAGGGGGGGGGGAAGCGGGCGGCACAGGAGTGGAAGTTGAGAGGGTGTTCTATCGAGTTCCATAGGGGCTTCCGGAAATCAGGGGTCAGCTGCACCCATGTGCCTCCCCAACGAGTCACCTGTCTCCCTAGCGACCGAGATTGGCTACTGTCAGAGACAGGATGCTGGGCCCATTGGTCTCATCCAGTCCAGCATTTCCTCTGTTACAAGCTTCTTTAGATTCACAATTAGCATCGTCTCAAAAACGCATCAACCCAATGCCATCGGAGTCTGGGGAAGACTTGGTGGGGCCAATCCCATGTCCTGTGTGTGCCGCACAGTACATACCTGCGCCCACATTTCCGGGACATTGTGCCACATGCAAGCTGCGTGGGACGCACACAGGACATTTGGGACTGTGGCCACTGTTGTCAACTCTAGCAGAAAAAACTCCAAACAAAACACCTTGGATCCTGGTGTAGGGGAGAAGAGGAGAACTTTGGATTTTTATACAAGTATGTTTCTAGCCCCTGTAAATGACAACAGATGCTTGGGGACACAACCCCGCTAAAGTTTTATAAGATGGAGGGAAGAGAAAGCAAAAGCTAGATTTTTTTATTTTTTTAATATAGCTAACTGTGCTTTGGGAGGGAGCAAATCATGGTTTATTAAACGCACCGGATTGGCAGTGGCAAAGACCCACCAAAGAGAATTCTACATCTCTCTGGTTGAGTCAATACACAACGGGGGGGGGCCAAAGCCACAGAACAGAAAATAGCTCTGAGAATGTGTTGATAACAGCAGAACCCTAACAAGAAATTTACAGCGAGTTGCCCAGAACCTGGGATCCTTTCGGCACCAACTTTAGCTTGCAACACGGCCTCCAAGAGGCTCCAGTTTTAACTAACCTAGACTGGCTAACACAGGTTTAAACCCCTTAGCTCAAGGATGAGGAGCTTAAAGCCTGGGAGCCAAATCTGACCTGCAACCGGATTGGGGTTTTTTTTTGGGGGGTGGGGGGGTAATTTGGCCCCTTTCTAGTTACTGGATCTGGTCCCTCCTCTTCCGTCTCTCCTCCTGAGCACCCTTTAAGCACCCCCTACCACCAACTGCTCTGCTATCCAGCCCATGGGGCTTGTAACGGGGGATGAAATGGATCACCTACCGCCCCCAGCAGATTTTTATCCATGGTTTCGGACCTCTCTCTGGAAATCCAATGCAGATTTTTCACTGTTCTGGGTCTCCAGAGACTGATTTCGACAGGGAACGAATCGTAACGTGGCGCCTCATTCTGTGCATTTGCATTTAAAACAGCTACTTTTTGCATAGGCGCAAAACCAGGGTTACGTTTGTTTAATGCGCGGGCGGGTAGGGAGACGACCTGGATTTCAAGCGGGCCAAGGATCAGATTGGATCCGGTCCGCGTTCCGCCAGATGCAGATCAGAGCGGCTAAAGCCCCTGGGAGACAGAATCTAACACAAAGATTCAATGCCGTCCTACCGTGAACTAATTTTCGAAGTAACCTGGGGAAAGGCCTTAGCAAGTTCTAGGGTTTCTTTTAACTGGTTAACGCTTGTACGTACTAGAATGTCTACGCAAGGATTTTTAACGCATCTTCGCTATCAAGCATTTCTAAACCCCTGCCCTTTAATACACACTAACCCCTCACATTGACAGGCCCAAAAAGGGCCACAGCACACATTCTTGGGGAAGAGAATAGAAGAATCAATCCTGCCCAGCCATGGAAATCTGCATTCTGTACAAACCGCACAGTATGATCCCTTCGAATAAATACAAGAGACACCAACGCTGGATGCTTGGTGCATAATACAGAACAGAAATTGTTAGGGAGCCATTCAGCCTGCAAAAATATAATCCACGGGCCACTGCCAAAGTCAACAGAAAGCCTGGTTTATCAGGCACTCCGCACCACCAGTCCTTGCACGCCCAGCTTTACAAATTGATTTCAACAAGTTCCTCCTGTCTAGGTACTCGCTAACTTGTGTTCTGCTGTCCCCCCCACATACATACAACGCACCTTTCCATAACATGGGGACTACAGCAGTCAAATAAATCAGGGGTGGGGAACATAGCTAGTTTTTAACCTGGTCTCTGGATCTAGTTCCTCCCCTCAAGCACTGAAAGAGTGAGTTTAGAGAAGAGATGGGAGTATGCACACATGGATAAGGAACAGATCCATGATCTGGGCGTACCCCTTAAACACCCCAATCTTTAGGTTGACCTCAGAGCTCGGACTAATTTTCAAAGTGGGAATTTTTCCCTGGGAGGGAAAAGGTTCCTCGCCACTGCCGGCAACAAATCAGCAGCTACTTGGCTATTTCCCAATCGGAGTGTAAACCGTGGCACTAACAGAACTTTAGAGGCAACACTGTCCCGGCTGCGGCATTTTTCAGTATTTCCAGAGCCAGCGGCAAAGGAACAACATCGGATATTTTACATCTCAACGGCATCAAATAATGCCCCGTTGGAAAGTGTCAAAGTGCACTGCCCTGTGGTATTAAAATTGATATCTAGCTCCAAGACCCCTGCCCATCAGTGAGATTTGGGGGAGCTGCCCTTTACGCAGGGACGGACTCTGGGTGAAGTCCGAAGTCGCAACGGAGCCCTGACCGAAGCATCCAAGCATGACTGCAATACATAATCCACAAGTCCATTTTTAGGGGGTTAGTGTCAGCTCCGAATCTTATCTTACTCCCACACGCACACACACCCCTCCAGGCTAACGGGGGCCCAGACTGCGGCCTACACAGGGCGTGTACCAAACATCCCATTAGGAACGTACGATATTAGAAGCTGGTGCCCCCCCCACCTCTTAGAGACAGGCTGTAACATTTAAATGACCTTCTCTCTGTAACAACTTTTAAACCACTCCGTGAAGATCCCTGACCGGGCTACAGTACAAACTCTCCTGTTAAACGTGTTTGGTGGAGAGTTTAGTGGTTCCAGCTACCAGGGTTTCCAATCCTAATTATGCCAACACCTTCCTTCACTGTAACCCAAGCGAGTGGTCAGACGTTTGGGCACCCTGCACCGCCATGGCAAAGCATCATTTGCTCATAGCCCAAAGAAAACACGGCCATCGCTTGGGAATTTTTTTATTATTTTTTTTAAACACGGAATAATTCAGACCATCTCCTCAAAGGTATTAAAGAGTGGTCTAAACAAGCAGGCAAAGTGTTAGGCAAACAATGAAACCCTTAACGAGCATCGTTATGCTGCAGCCAAATAAGATGTCGTCCACACTTCAGGCTGTGCCAGATCTGACCACACCTCGTGCCGTTCAACCTTCAACCAGCTCCCTTGCACTTTTCGTCACCTTCCCTCCACGGACCCTGTGACACCCAAGTCTTTGCCAATCCACCCTTGGAAAACACTTGTCTCTGTAAATGCCTCATATGCTGCCGAGACGCAATTCGCCCTCAGAATGGGAACGGCATTGGACGTGGTCGACATACCAATTCTTGTGGCTGGAGGGTCCGGAGTTAGCCGACGGTCTAATCAATATATATTACTCTAAAAACACAAGTGCTCTTGGTAAAATAACATGCCTGCTCTTTGCCAGCAAAGCGGGAGCATTTCACCTTAGAAACTCCTGCACTCTGACACTGCCTTCTCCCTAGCTCTGTCAATACGCAGCAAGGTATTTGAGATTCGTCAATGTAAAGGAGTTACAGACACTCGGGGACGCCTGAAAAGAGTTTGCTGCTGGCACAAGTCTTGGCCCCAGTCCTACAATGGATTCATGCCAGGGAGGGGGGGGTCCCCCCAACCAAAGCCGCAACTGTTGAACTAGGGTGTCAATACTTAGAATTCGCACGTGCGTCATCAACTACCAAACACCGACTGATCCAAATTCACAACTAAACACAACTGAGTTTTTTCCCCAGGCACATCAGAGGGCTTCCATGCTGGGTACGCCCAAGAGCAGAATGTGCTAGCTGCCCAAGTACCTTCTAGCACGCTCTCCGATCACAGGGACACAAGACATGCTTGACCTCACAACAGTGCATTTTTACGCCCAGTGACACCTTCAAATTACTTAGCTTGCTTCTACCCGAACTGTAGACCGTGCCAACCTGATGTAGGTCTACAAACCCAAATCATGCCCTACTGCATTCAGGATTCAGATTATGCCCCCCCTTCCCAAAACTCCAGCCAACAAAACTATCCTGGCTACTCAAAGGATCCAGCTGGAAAGGTGAAAGAACATTTGCACAATACTTACGCCGCAACCAGCAGGGGAAGCACAAGAAAGGTCAGGAAAGAAAGGTCAATGTCAGGCGATCAGGGCAACACGTAAGAACCAGAAAAGGGGAAATCATGGGAACTGGAGCGGGGAGGGGGCGGGAGAGAAAGTCTGGATAAGCGACTCATGCTTCGGAATGGACAAACTGTACTCAAGTTCAGGTAATTACAGGAGATAACTTAGGTAACTCAACCCAGAAGGATAGAATCAGGCAACCCAGAATTCATGGCTACATGTGGAGGCGACAGAGCTCGGACAAGCAAAAGCATCATATTAAGTGAAGGGGTTGGCATGAGCTTGTTGAAGCGATGTGGCCCTAACAGGGTTCAGTGCAAGCATGCGAGTTGGACGAGGTAAGATCTTGGGGATGAGATTCTAAAGCCGTCGTGCTTAGGATATGGTGCAGCTGGGCATGGGGTTGGGCAGGGATGTGTGTGGCAGAGAGCCACGTATGATGGGGACTGGCATAAGCACAACACACTGCGCTGGTGGGCATAAGTACGATCAAGGAGTACCACTTTGTAGGTTGGCACTAGCGCAATATATCAATGTCGTTCGCTAAAATGGCATCCAAAAGGTTCTCAAGCAGAAGGGCAGAATGGTGGGGCAGCATTTTGGCATATTCTTGTGACACAGGGAGGGAGGAGGTTGGTATGAGCTGGGGCACTGCGATACCATAATGCCAGGACTCCGGAAGAAGGCGTTACCCTACGCAGGGCACATCAGTCTCAAGAGGCAAGAACAGAGTTGGCATGGGTGGGCTAAGGGCGCTGTAACAGTAGATTAAGACAAGTCAACAACACCAGGGAGCTAAGCCTAGGACATGCCGAGAGTGGACGGAAACGGGAAAAAGGCGTGACTGGAATAGTAGGGAATTGTTCCGAGGACAACTGAGGCAGCACCAGGCACAGGTGTCACTGGGGTGAGGGAGCACTGGGACGCCAGGGCGTTGGCATGAAAAGGAATGGAACATCACAATGCAACACCAACAGAATTGCAGCGACAAAATGGTGCCAAAAAGGTTGGCATGACCAAGATTTGGTTCGGCATGACCGGCTGTGGTGCCAACGGAGTGGACGTGAGGAGGGCAGCGGAGATTCGATGTGAGCGGGTTCAGTCTGGTGCTGGTGTAAGCAGGGTAGCACAGAGGTGGCACGAGGAGGTTGGCGTGAGCTGGTAAGAGCAGCTCCAGGGAACTGGTATAAGATGGATCGAGACAGCCCTAGGGAAGCTGGCACACGTAAGTTCAAGGAGGCTGGCGTGACGGAGTTAAGACGGCACCTGAAAGACTGGCGTGAGCAGGGTCAAGAGGCCAGTGTCAGCAGTCAGCGTGGCACCCGAGAAGCTGGCGTGTGCATGTCAGGTAGCAGCAGGGTGCTTGGCACGAGCAGAGGTCAAGGCAGCTGGTGCAACATAGTTAGGAGGGTGGGTGCAAGGGTCAGGGTGGCATCACACTGCCTCCCCGAACAGAGACAAGGCAGCTGGGGCAAGTGGATTCAGGAGGCTGGTATGAACGGGGCTGAGGTGGGCGTGAGTAGGTTCAGGGCAACACTTGGGAGGTGTGAGCAGGCTGCAGGAGGTTGGCATGAGCAGGGTAGGAGAGGCTGGAACAAGCAACTTTGGGGAGGAACCAAGGGTGTCTGGTGAGAGCAGGTTTGGGGAGGTTGGTGTGCGACAGGCTGGGGTGGCACCAGGAAGGATGGTGCAAGCAGGGCTGGCGGGTTTGAGGAGGCTGGCGGCACCAGGGGAGGTTGGCACAAGCAGGGCTGGAGTGACACGGAGGAGGTTGGTGAGGGAGTTCAGGGAAGTTGACATGAGTGGATTTGGGTAGGAACTGGGGGGGGGGTTGGCACAAGAGCGTTCAGGGAGATTGGCGTGAGTAGGTTTGAGGAGGCACAGGGGGTGGCACAAGAGCATTCAGGGAGGTTGGCATGAGTGGGCTTGGGGAGGTACTGGAGAGGTTGGCACAAGTGCATTTGGGGAGGTGGGCGTAAGCAGGTTTGGGGAAGCACTGGAGGGTAGCACAAGTGCGTTTGGGGAGGTCGGCGTGAGCGGGCTTGGGGAGGTACTGGGGGTTGGCACAAATGCGTTCATGGAGGTTGATGTGAGCAAGTTTGAAGAGGGACTGGGAGGTTGGCACAAGTACATTCAAGGAGGTTGGCGTGAGCAGGTTTGGGGAGGTACTGGGGGGTTTTCACAAGTGTGTTCAGGGAGGTTGGCATGAGTGGTTTCTGGAGGCACTGGGGGGGTCAGGGAGGTTGGCGTGAGCAGGTTTGGGGAAGCACTGGAGGGTGGCACAAGTGCGTTTGGGGAGGTCGGCGTGAGCGGGCTTGGGGAGGTACTGGGGTTGGCACAAGTGCGTTCATGGAGGATGATGTGAGCAGGTTTGAAGAGGGACTGGGAGGTTAGCACAAGAGCGTTCAGGGAGATTGGCGTGAGTAGGTTTGAGGAGGCACAGGGGGTGGCACAAGAGCATTCAGGGAGGTTGGCATGAGTGGTTTCTGGAGGCACTGGGGGGGGGTCAGGGAGGTTGGCGTGAGCAGGTTTGGGGAGGTACTGGGGGGTTTTCACAAGTGCGTTCATGGAGGCTGGCGAGAGTGGTTTCCGGAGACACTGGTGAAGCTGGCACAAGCGGGTTTGGGGGCACAGGGGGAAGCTGGCATGAGCAGGTTTGGGGGGCACTGGGGGGGGTTGGTACAAATGCGTTTGGGGAGGTTGGCGTGAATGGTTTCTGGAGGCACTGGGGAGGTTGGCACAAGCGGGTTTGGGGGGGCTGGCGTGAGCAGGTTTGGGGGACATCAAGGAGATTGGTGTAAGCAGGTTTGCGGACGTTGGTGCAAGGGGGTTCAGGGAGGCGGACGTAAGCAAGTTCAGGGAGGTTGGTGAGAGCGGTTTCCGGAGGCACCCGGGGGGTTTTCACAAGTGCGTTCGGGGAGGTTGACGTGAGCGGTTTGGGGAAGTACTGGGGGGTTGGCACAAGTGCGTTCGGGGAGGTTGGCATGAGCAGGTTTGGGGAGGTACTGGGGGGTTGGCACAAGTGCGTTTGGGGAGGTTGGCGTGAGTGGTTTCTGGAGGCACTGGGGAGGGTGGCACAAGTGCGTTTAGGGAGGTTGGCATAAGCAGGTTTGGGGAGGTAGTGGGGGGTTGGTACAAGTGCGTTTGGGAAGTTTGGCATGAGTGGTTTGGGGAGGTACTGGGGGGGTTGAGACAAGCAGGTTTCGGGGGGTTGGCAGAAGTGGGTTGGGAGGGGTGGCATGAGCA
>QEPC01006279.1:127952-142743 GCA_003113815.1 Sphenodon punctatus
CAGGTTTGGGGGTGTTGGCGTGAGTGGTTTCTGGAGGCACTGGGGGAGTTGGCACAAGCAGGTTGGGGGGGTTGGCATGAGCAGGTTTGGGGGGGTTGGCGTGAGTGGTTTCCGGAGGCACAAGCAGGTGGGGGGGTTGGCACAAGCGGGTTGGGGGGGTGGCATGAGCTGGGCTAAGGTGGCACCAGGGAAGGGCTGGCATGAGCTGGGTGGTCACCACAGTACCAGGGGGTTACCGTGAGTCGCCCTTTGACCTCCCTCCCTCCAATGGGCAGGCCACGCCCCCTCCCCTCGTAGCCCCCCCCTCAGGGCGGCCCCTCCCGCCGCCGGACAGAGGGGGCCGCTGTGACGCACTCAGGGGCCCTGGGCGCGCGGGGAGAGGAGGGGCCGCGCGCGCGGGAAGGAACCAACGGCCGCGGCCCACGAGCTCCCCCTCCCCACGGCGGAAGGATGGTCCCGTCCGGCTCCCCCCGCGCGCACGGGAGGATGGTCCCGTCCCCCGCCTCCCGGTCACTCACAGTCTCTCCTCGTCTGCGCTCGGCGCCGCCGCCATTTTCTTCGCAGCGAAGAACCCGCGGGGGGGGAGGGGGGAGACCGAGCCGGAGAGGAAACCCGGAGCGCCGGACCCCGCCCCTCTTCCTCCATTGGTCACTGCGGTCTTCAATCACGGCGCCGCTTATTAGCGATTGGCTCATTAGATTCTCGGTGGGCGGGGCTGGCGCGCTCCCGGCGGCCGTTGGAATTGGCGGGAAGCGCTGTCAGTTACAACGTCCCAAAGTGGGCGGGGGCGCTGAAGCGCGCGCGGCCCTTTATTGGATCCTGGACATTCTCTGCCCCGCCATAGGCTCTCTGGTCTATCGATCTCTGTCCAAGGGGGCGGGGCGCGCCCCCAGGCTGAAGGGGTTTGAAATTTAACGGGTTTTAACGGGTTTTTTCCTTAACTGTCCCGCCGGCCCCTCCCCCTCCAACTGACCCTTCCCGCCAAAAGTGACGCGTTTGTGCCCCTTGCTTCTGCTCAATGCACAACCCTCATAGGGACACCCCTAGATTGGCACCATGGTTGCCCAGTTGTGCCAAGGCCACCCCACTGCCCACAATATGGCTGCACAGGCATGCCTAGGCTACCACGCCCTGTTCCCCACAGCCCAAAATGATTGTACCCAACTCCCCAAAACAGAGGCAGGCATATCAGTCACCCTTCCCATATATGCCTTCAGTCACGCCAAGGCCATTCTGCCACCCCCCCACATGGGCACATCAGTCATGCCAAGGCTGCTCCATCTCTTTCAACATGAACATGCAGTCACGCCCAGCCTCCCCTGTCCCTTTCAATATGAACACGGAGCTACGTCACGGCCTCCCTCTCCCTTTCAGCATGAACATATAGCTACGTCAAGGCTGCTTCCTTCCTTTCAACATGAACACGCAGTCACGGCAAGACCCCCCCATCCCTTTCAACATGAACACACAGTCACGCCAAGACCTCCCCATCCCTTTCAACATGAACACGCAGTCACGCCAAGACCCCCCCATCCCTTTCAACATGAAAATGCAGTCACGCCAAGACCTCCCCATCCCTTTGAACATGAACACGCAGTCACGCCAAGACCTCCCCATCCCTTTCAACATGAACACGCAGTCACGCCAAGACCCCCCCATCCCTTTCAACATGAACACGCAGTCACGCCAAGACCTCCCCATCCCTTTGAACATGAACACGCAGTCACGCCAAGACCTCCCCATCCCTTTCAACATGAACACGCAGTCACGCCAAGCCCCTCCTGTTCCTTTCAGCATGAAAATGCAGTCATGCCAAGGCCACCCCAGTCCCTTCAACATGAACATGCAGTCACGCCAAGGCCTCCCCATCCCTTTCAACATAAACAGTCAGTCACTCCAAGGCCTCTCTGGCCCTTTCTGCATCCGTGCGAAGGCCACCCTGGCCTTTTCTGCTGCCAGGGGCCTAGCTAGGTTGGAATGAGCCCAGGCGCAAGAAATGGACTCCCACACCACATCATCACCTTATTGCAGAAAACGATCAACTTACATGGTAAGTCCGGTGGGTCCACTGCTCTGAGTCCAAAGACACTCCTGACACCACGGCGCCTCCTCCCTTCGCTTGCTGCGCCTGAGCCCTGCCTCATGCCGCCACTGCCGGCGCTTGCTCCATCCTGTGCCGTCCGCCAGTTGGGTTTCACAAGCGCTGCGCACTGCAGTCACTTCTGCTCAGCTCAGTCTCCGTCCAGCCACTCCGCCAGGTTTGTGCCCCCTCTCCCCAGCTTGGGCCCTGCAGGCTCTAGGACAAATGTTCCTCCTGTCCCCATGATAGCTACACCCCTGTCTGCAGCAATGCTACGGCCACCTCGGCCCTTTCAGCATGAACACGGTCATGCCAAGACCGCCTGCTCCATTTCACACAGCTACATCAAGGCCACCCTGTCCCTTTCAACATGACCATGCAGTCACACTAAGACCGCCCCAGCCCTTTCCGCCAAGGCCACACCAAGGCCGCCTTGTCTCTTTCAGCATTAAATGAGCACCCAGTCACGGCCAAGGCCTCCCGGCCCTTTCCGCAACCACACCAGCGCTGCCCCACCCTTTTCTGCAGCCATGACAAAGCCATCTCATCTGTTTTAACTTGAACACGCAGTCACACCAAGACCTCCCTGTCCCTTTCGACATGAACATGAAGCCATGCCAAGGTCGCCGCACCCCTTTCGACATGAACACGCAGTCACGCCAAGGCCACCCCATCCTTTTCAGCATGGACACAGTCATGCCAAGACTGCTCCGTCCCTTTCGATATGGACTCATAGCCACACCAAGGCACACCTCCCAATATTTCCTGCAGCTAAAGAGGGAGGAGCCCCACCGTCTCAGCCAATAAGCTCCACCCCTCAGCCAATAAGCTCCACCCCCTCACGCACTTACAAGTGCATACACAGCACCCAAAGCGGGACTGTCCCTCCTAAGTAGGGACTGTTTGGAAGTATGCCAAGGCTACCCTGTGCCTTGCAACTTACCTACAGTCACACCAAGGCTGCACCGTTGCTTAACATGGTCACCCAGTTACGCCACAGCTGCCTTTATTGTTCACAACATGTATGTCTGCACGGTCACGCTAAGGCCAACCTGTCCTTCCAACACAGTTATGCCACGCCAGTCCCCATCATATGACCGCACAGCATTCCTTGGGCAATCTGAACCCCCACAATATAGCCGCAGAGTCGTAGGTTCAATTAGAAGGAGGAACGAGGCATATCCTACATACCCCCAGCTTTCCAGGTGCCTACGCATTTCCAGTTCAACAGCAGGGAAGGAGCCAAGCGGGAAAGGAGTCAGGGTGCTGAGCCGCCTCCCTCCCACCAAGCTGTGGTCTCCACTTCTCTCCTTCGTCCTGGGGAAGAGGAGACACGCTGGGATCGCAGCCGGTGCATGGAGTCTCCTTCCTCAGCTGTGACTCCCCTATCAGACACTATGCACATGTACTGGCTTGGGGGCCGACACATGTTCATGCCTTGACCCACATGGAGCGCTCCTGGATCTTGAGGACGCCGCCATGCGCAGATGTTCCCAGTCCGTGTCTGCCTAATAAACAGTCCAATAGACACCCATTTGTGGGTGGCTATCATGCCATTTATTAACACTGTAAATCGTTGCTGTAGGGTGGGGATTAGGGGTGGCAGAGTCCAATGTGAGGGTGCTGTGGAGTGGGTCATGTCTGGGTGTCGGGAACAGTGTGACTGTGCTGGCAGTGTCTTCGGGAAGCAGCATGGCTGTACAGTGGGTTTGCTGGGGTGGAAGAGTGGCTGTATTGGGGTGCAGAAGGTAAGAGGGAGCGGGAAGGGGCATACCCCAAATATCTGGCCCAAGATTACTCCACTATACACCATGGCCAAGACTGTCTTTTCTGCTCCAGTACGGTTGCAATCACACCTTGGCCATGTCATCCCCCTCATCCTCTTCACGTAGCCACGGCTTCCCTGTCTCTCACAAGATGGCCGCAGTCATGGCCTCAACAACAGTCACACTTAGGCTGCCCCATTGTTACCTGTACCACCGGCCATTGCAGGCATCCCTCTACTCACGGTTCCCAACAAGGTCCAAAGATACCATCCACCAGCCAGGATGGCACCGGGCCACAGTTAGCGCCAGGCAATGAGACACCATTCACCAGCTAACATGGCACCAGGTCACTGCCAGCACGGACACCGCACCATGTGCTAGGGCCATGGCCAAAAAGAAGCCATCCTTGGACCAAAAGGGGAGGAGCAGGAAGCTCCTAGGACTTCCTCTGCCCTTCTATTAAGGGGAGGTAGTCATTCCATCATTGGCTTGCCAACTGTGCAGACCTCTTACTCTGGCAAGCCTCTGCTTTCGCATCTCATTCCAGCTCCCAAGTCCCTGCTTCAGCCTCCACTCATGCAGCTTGCTCCTCCCACCCCATCCAGCCTTGACCACAGTAGGCTACCAGCTGTGGCCTCTGAGCACTCAACCACTACCTAGGACTGCCTCCGGAAATCTGGTTGAACTAACAAACTGACCTCGAACTCGGACTTTCATCCCAGCCGGGGTGAATGCCTACCCTGAACCAGGGCCGCAGCTGATCACATTCCTGACCCCTATCCCTCACTGCATGGCTACTCAGTCAGACCCAAACCACCTACATCCAGTTCTGCCCCAATATGACTGCACAGTTAGGCCAACAATGCCCCATCCACAACATGGCGGTTCAGTCATGCTAGTATCTCCACATTCCCAAGAACGTGACTGTAGTCATGCCAAGGCCCTCTCATCCCCCCATGCCTCCTATATGATTTGATCGAGAGAAGTGGCATCTCTACTTTTCACTTACACCAAGGCTACATTGCCACGGACAACGTGGGTGGCACAGTCAACATGGCCTCCACAACATGGCCGCACTGTCTCATTTAGATCACTCTGTCCCCACAATGCTGTCCCTCCCAACAGTGGGGGGTGGGCCAACAGAGATTGCAACTCATGCCAAGTTCCCTGATGCGGGGGTGTTGTGTGGAGGGGGTTTGTGAGGCAAGGAAACCTGTGCTGAACAATTCCACACTGTCAACATTAGTTATTTGGTGTGGGTTTGCGCAAGACCCTTCCCACATGGGCTCCCCTGTGTTCGGTGTTGCCCCCTCCCCACCCCCATGAAAACAACGTGTGAAGGAACCTCAATGTAGAGGATGGGCCAGTGAAATGTAGGGCTTTCAGTAGCTGTGTGAATGCATCGTTTCAGGGCAAGCCAGACGCAGATTAAGGAAGTGGTGAATTTTGAAGGGAGAATGGTGCAGTGTGAACAACAGAGACAAATTATGCTCGTTCAGACAGGTTTTTAAAACATCCAAGGAGGGAGTTTCCACTGCTTCCTTGGGCAACCGATTCCATTGCCTGACAGTTCTTAGTCAGGAAGCATTTCCTAATATTTCACTGAAATCTCCATTGCTGCAATTCTAATATTTAAAAAATGTTGGTTTTAATAAGTAGTTAAGGCATCGTCATCCTGACACAAACTTCAACATTCAAGGAAATTTATTAGTAAAGAATCTGTTTATTCTCTTCTTTTTTTTGTTCTTCACATTAAACAAACCTAATACTCCATTTTCCTATTTTTTCAAATTAACACCTTCTTTTATTGTATTGTTTACGAACATCAGTCAAACTTCCACTTTCACCTTCCCCCCAAAAAAATCAGATTTCCATATAATTCCTCCATTTACAATTAATAAAATATTATTTTCTCTCGTTAGTCTTAACAAGTTAACAGAATTATATGAAAAATTGATATTTATAAATTTCAGTTAACTAGTTAAGACACGCGAGAGAGAAAATAATATTTTCTGAATTGTAAATGGAGGAATTATATGGAAATCTGATTTGTTTGGAAGGTGAAAGTAGAAGATTGTCTGATGTTTGTAAACAATTAATACAATAGAAGATGTTAATTTTAAAAATAGGAAAATGGAGTATTAGGCTTGTTTAATGTGAAGGAGGATAAGAAAAGAGAATACATTGCATACATTTTCTTATCTTACATTAACTTCTCAGCATTACATTGCAGCAGCAGGCAGAATTGGGAAACAATGTTCTACATTCTCCAGTTCAAATTTCTTCAATAATACAACTTTTTTAAAAAATAAAAAATTGTGCTGACATATAAACACTAATTATAATTTAATTTTCAAAAAGAAAGGATATTTTAATATTTTAAAAAACGTTGGTTTTAATAAGTAGTTAAGGCATCTTCACCCTGACACAAACTTCAGCATTCAAAGAAATTGATTAGTAAGGCGTCTGTTTATTCTATATGTGCATGTGGGTGAGAAAGAAGTAGATAGAGAAACAATTTATTTTATTTTATTTTATTTAGAAATTAAAGCGTGCCGTGAAAAGGTACCATGGAGACTATATCTCTGCTAGGGGGCTATCACCAGGAAACCCTTGAAAAGCTGCTGTTGTGTGGCAAAGTGGAATCCCACATGGATCTATTTTGTATGTTTGTGTGAGGCTTGGGGACAAGGACGTGTGTTTGTAATTGAGTGAATGTGTCTGTGTCAATGAGTTTGCATATGACCGGTGAAAACTGTTGTCTGTGAGTAAAGGGGAAGGGGTGTAGAGTGTGTGCATGTTTGAGAGAGGATTTGTAAGCGGTAGGCAGGGACCGAGTTGACTGCGTTGCTGCAATTTGCAGTGATTTTCGCAGAATCAGCCAATCCTCGCAGAATCCTCGCAGAATCAGCCAATCCTCGTAGAATCCTTGCAGAATCAGCCACTCCTCGCAGAATCCTCGCAGAATCAACCAATCCTGAAGGTCCTATGTTTGCGTGAGGGAGTTGCTGAAATTCCAGAGGATTTGAGTTGTGTTTGATTAGCAAAGTTGTGATTCTATGTCAAACCTATTGCAAATTTGCTTCCCAGCATGCAGAGTTATATGCAAATCAAGTTAATTATGCAAATAATGCTTGTGGTGAATTTGCAGAATTTGGCTTCACCGGTTGCAGAATTTAAGATTTTTTGGTGCAGTCAATTCGGGTCCCTGGCAGTAGGGAATGCATGTGTGCTTGTGTGACAGATTGTATGTTGGACTGTAAGAAGCTCGCAGTCTTGCGTGAGGGGAGTGTGCATGTGTGGTTGTGCGTCTCTGTGTGTGAGATCGCAAATCTTGTCTGTGCGTGTGTGTGTGTGTGACATTGTGGGCAGGCTGGGTGCGTTGATCTATGTGTGTAAGTGTGTTAGAGCTTTGCTGCAATCTGTGAGCATGAGGTGAAGGACGAGTGGAGGAGGGACAGGGATTGTAACATGGAGTAGCAGGTTCCTTACTCAGGGGCCCGGTAGCCCTTGATCTAAAGCACCCAGAAGTGCCTCCAAATCTTGCTGGTCCTGCACAGACCTTGGAGAAGCCATTCTCTTTCAGCCATTTCCCTGTTTATTTACAACTTAGCCTCGGGCTCTGCCCTCGCCCCTAAATGGCTTTAATACACTCTTGCACCCCAACCTGGGGTAACAAACACTTGAGCCCCTTTCTGGGGGTCTCAACTCTAGCCCTCCTGGGTTTCACAGTCTTGAGGCCTCTCCTGACTCTTACCAGCCCTTGTGGGCTTGACAAAGTCCCAAGCCCCTGCCTGGGCTTCTAATCAGCCCTTGTGGGCATTAAGCAGTCCTAAAGCCCTTGTGCACTTCACAAAGACCCGAGCCCCTGGTTGGGCTCTGTCCAAAGTCCCCAAAAGCCCTTTTCTGATCTTTAACAAGTCCAAGGCAAGCAACTCTACTGCTGGATGTACAGATAGATTTTTATTTTTATGTACAGGGTAAGGAATTGTTACTTATGTACGGTGGAGTTGTTTGTTGTAGACGTACACAAAGTCCAGGGAAAGGAAGAATGGTTACTTGTAGCTTTGGCATACATATTTGGTCTTTCAGATATCTGGAGGAGGAATTGTTAGTTTTAGATGTACATATTTGGTCGTCTACATGTACTGCAGAGGAAGGTCATGCACATGTAGTCCAGGGAAAGGAAGAGTTGTTAGGAATTGATTTCTGTGCGGGATCTATTAATGGTGAATGAAGTTCTAAATAGTCATATAAATAAACAAACAAACAAATTAATTAATTAAATGTATCCAGCCTGTCATGAAGTAGTGGATGGATGGATGAAGTGCCCTGTAATTGCTCATGTATCCAACTATATTTAATTGTTACTGGATGGGTAAATGTCGTCATTACTGGAACGGTAAATGTCATTTAAACATCGGCTGATAAGGAAGAAGCCAGCCACACACGTACAAAACATATGACTTTTTCGATTAGAAGAAATGGAAAGTTTTCAACATAGACATTTCATTTTAAAGCACCATTTTTAAAATTAGAACTACTAGGGTCTAGAAATCGGTGTAATTTATTTCCTAAATGTAAAAAGAAGATAATAAATCAGGCTGATCTTGAGAAACCATGGTCAAAAGTTTCTAGTCGAAAACCGCAGACGTAACTGCCCAAGTCTTCCCACCCGCTAACATTAGGCAGTTTGAATGAGACTTGGTAGTCACCAAGTCGCTACTGCGGCTCTACAATTTAAGCCTATTCCCTTTTGTTCTGCCGTCTGTGACAATAGAGACGTCCATCATCTTTTTTTTGTGGGCTCCTTTTAGATATTTGAAAAATTGCTCTCATCTTCCCCCTTAACCTTCTTTTCTCTAATCTGAGCATCCCCAATTCCTTTCAGTTTTTCCTCCTAGGGCTTGGTCTTCCATTGGCCACATTTGGCTCCTGAGCCTGAGGTTACTGAGTAGATCTGAGGGGGTGCGATTTGTTTGTGGTGGCCCCATCATGGGCTGGACTTTGGGGTTGGTTGATTGCTCTAAAATTACAGGTTTGGTGTGTGTGTGTGTGTATTTTTTAAAGAGTTTGCCTGTTTCAGTGTTGCCACCTCATGTTTGTGTTATGGATTTGGGATCCGCCTGAGATTAATGTCCCCTGGAATGCAAGTCATTGTCTAGGGCCATCAGCCACACCTAAGCTTGTCTGCCAGCCCCATGTCTTGTAACAATGGTTTGGGCTGGGCGATGCAGAGTACTGAGTGGGACAGCTTTCCCTCCGTGTCTGACGTCTGGTCGGAGATTGCATGCTGGACCTTGGGGACAGAAGGCTACAGAGAGAGCCTTTTGGGGAGTCCTTGTGGTGCTGGACCTGGAGGAACTAGGGCATTTGTAAATAAATGGGCTATTATACCACACAGTCTCTCTCTCCTGTCGAAGGGACACCGACCCAGCAAGGCTGCCCCCGGAACTTCCCAACAGCCAGGGAAGTGGGGTGAGCAACATACGGGGATTGAAAATCCATAAGTGACGAGAGTTGTGATGATAAGCCTGTGATTTTTGGCTTTCACTAAGAAAACAAGTTTCCCTAAAGTTGTGGAGAGAAGCTTTATAACATGACTGCCGTGTTTGGCTGAGAAACCGAAGGCAAATGGAAAGACCCCCAGGTTAATTATTGCTTTAAGCTCTGAGTCTGACCCATTTGTTGGTTTGTTTGAAATCTGGGCTAGCTGTTATGTTACTCCTGCCGTTGAGCACCTTGCCTGCTGGTGGCTATTGGAGACAGGTCCCTGCCAGTGGGCTTACGGGTGAGGGGAACACAGGGGGGAGCGAGAGAGAGAATCGCATGGCGTTCCCGCCGCAAATCCCTGCAGCTCTGCCCTCTACTGTCCATGCTCATCCCTTGCCTAGAAACTCATTCTCCTGTGCACCATTATCAATACGGCCAAAACGGATCGGGCTCGTCTTTGGAGTCAGTCTAGCAGCCTCAGAGTGTCCCGCCTTCCTTAAGTTAATTGGCGCTGTTTTTTATTTTGTGGTTGTGTTTTTTTTTTAACAAAGTCAAAGTTGGAATTTCAATCATGGATCATTTAGTGGGTCCGACACTCGTCTTCAATTACTTAGTTTTGCAGCTGAAACAAGATAATTGAATCTGACCTTTCTTAAGAGAATGTCAGGTTGCCATGTCAGTCCCCAATATAGCCAAGAGAGACAAAGCAGTAGAGTGATATTATCTATTGTAGTTGGTGTTAACTACAGAGGGTCTTAACAAGTCACTCATCCAGTCAAGAAAAAAACGTGCCCCCAGTCCCTTGTGGGGCTGTCACATGTTATGAAACGAACAACTTGACAAACCAAGCCAAGCACTCGCACCTGAGACTTTGCATCCGCTTGAATGTTTGTCTGTCTTCTCCCCTGTCTCTCCCACTGTCCCCTCTCCCTGTCTCCCCCCCTTTGTCTTTTAGATTGTAAACCACAGGCAGGGGCCGCGTCTGTTTCTGTGTTTTGTGCAGCACCAGGTCACATGACTGGCGCTATATAAATGTTAATAATAATAATAATAATAATAATTAATAAATATCAGAGAGAAAATTAAAGACTTAATGAATATCAATGAGCAAATGGATAATCAAACAGCAGATCAATTATCATCCAGTAGATAATTCCAGAAATACTCGATAATCCCCCCTTGCAAAATTTGTTGCAAAATTCACAACCAGGGAGGATATTTATTATTATTATTATTATTATTATTATTATTATTATTATTATTATTATTAAGCATTTATATAGCACCAGCAATGTACCTGGCACTTTACAATTGTATGAAAGAGACACGGTCCCTGCCCCAGCGGGCTTACAATCTAAGATAGACAAGGGGGGTGAGAGATAAAGTGGGGGGACAGAGGAAGAGACAAGGATACATACATGAACTTGTGAGGTCCCCAGTGCACGTGCTTGGCTTAGTTATAAAGGTGTAGTTACGCATTTAATGTTACACAAGACACGATGATTCTGGATAAGTCAGCAAGGGGGCAAAGGGAGCGAGGAGCCAGGGAAAGCTTGATGGAAGAGGTGGGTTTTGAGGAGGGATTGGAAGATTTGGAGGGAGGAAGCCGAGCGAATGTGTTCAGGGAGGGAGTTCCAGGCATGGGGAGGCTGCCAGGGAAAAGAGGCGGATGCGTTTTAAGGAGCAGGGGAGCCACGAGCAGGCGCGGGTGGTGGCAGAGGAGGAGCGGAGCTCCCGGACAGGAGCATAGCGGGAAATGAGTGCTGAGAGATAGGGGGGCGCAAGGTCATGAAGAGCCTTGTAGGTAAAAACCAAGAGTTTGTGCAGAATGCGTTCAGGAAGAGGGAGCCAGAGGGAGGGGGGGACTGTACGCGGTCAAAGCGGCGGGCAAGGTGGATGACTTTGGCAGCAGAGGTATGAAGAGAAATGAGAAGAGCAAGGTGAGAGCAGGGGAGACCAGTAAGAAGGAGGTTACAATAGTTGAGGCGAGAGACAATCAGGGCGTGGACAAGGGTTTTAGCAGAGGAAATGGTGAGGAAAGGACGGATCTTAGCAATGTTGTGCAGAGAGAAGCAACAGGATTTGGCAACAGAATCGATCTGAGGTTTAAAGGAGAGAGAGGAGTCAAAGATGAACCCTATGCTGTGTGCCTGAGGGACGCACTCGATGTTGACCCCATCAACAAAGAGAGAAGAAAGAGGGAGAGGAAGGATTAAGGGGGAAGATGAGGAGTTCAGTTTTAGCCATGTTAAGTTTGAGCGGACGATGAGACATCCAGGCAGAAATGTCGGAGAGGCAGTTAGTGAGGCGAGACGAGAGAGGGAGAGAGGGGGGTGAGGGGGTGGAGAGATAGAGTTGGATAAGATCAGCATATAGATGGTACTGGGAGCCAGGAGGTTCGATGAGTTTGCCTAGGGACGGAGTGTAGAGAGAGAAGAGAACATTTGGATTTGGATCATCCAAGTTTGAAAATGTGGATGAGAAAATTCAGTTTCAATATTGGTTTTAGTCCTGATTATCAACGTAATATTGGGAGGTATAATAACGAGCTCTTTCCTCAATCAGCCAATTTAAAATTTGACTTGCCTTCTTAATAAATAAAAGAAATGGGGGAAGTTCCTAAAAATGACACTAAATGGTTGGGTATGTATGCGACGCTCACAACCGTAGCAGGATGTCCCTTATTTCCATAATGGGCGTCCCTTATTTCAGTGTCCCACAATCCCAAAGAACACAACGGGCGTCCCTTATTTCAGACCCCACAGCCCCATAGAACACAACGAGCGTCCCTTATTTCAGACCCCACAGCCCCATAGAACATAATGAGCGTCCCTTATTTCAGACCCCGCAGCTCCATAGAACACAACGGGCGTCCCTTATTTCAGACCCCACAGCCCCATAGAACATAATGAGCGTCCCTTATTTCAGACCCCGCAGCCCCATAGCATCCCCTATTTTGGTGCAGTTTGGTTTGCAGTTACTTATCAACATGCCTGCCCAGTTTATTATAATTTTGCTTTTTAGTATTTTTTTATTAAAAAAAAATAAAAATTGACAAATTGCTTCTTACGTTACAAAAATTGCCTGTGAGAAATCCGACTGCTTGGATAAAGAACTCAGGCCTGCAGGGAATTAAACACTTCTGCAGTGGGTGACCTGCCTGGAACAAATTTGCTAGCACCTAGGGGTTCATATTTTGTGGGATCAGTTTCGGATGATGTCATCCACCGACGCAGAGGATGTTCTGGGAGCTGTTAGGGCCACCTCTTGTGAACTTGAACCGTGACTGTCCTAGCTGGCCAAGGCTAGCCGTAGCCGGGAGACGTTTTGACCGTTGCTGGCTGGGGTAGTCAGTGCCTCCCTACGGGAGGGCAGAGTACAGGACCGCCTCAAGGAGGCGGTGGTGCGGCCTCTGCTAAAAAAAAAACATTGCTTGACATTGACTCCCAGGCCAGCTACTGGCCAGTCTCTAACCTTCAATTTTTAGGGAAAGTTATTGAACGGGTTGTGGCCCAGCAGCTGCGGGAGCATCTGGACCGCATTGGATTCCTAGATCCTCACAGTCCAGTTTTCGCCCAGGAAATGTCACTAGACTGCGCTTGTGGCACTGGTTGACAACCTCTGCTGTGACATGGATCGGGGGCAGTCGTCTCTCCAGATCCTTTTAGATCTGTCAGCGGCCTTTTATACCTGTTGACCATGAGATGTCGGTGGCTCGTTTCTGGGACTGAGTCAGGGTGGGCGGGACTGTTCTTGAATGGTTGCGCTTTTTCCTGGGCGGAAGAATTCAGCGGGTAGTGCTAGGGGATTGTTTTTCATCCCCTCATGACCTCACGTGCGGAGTCCTGCAAGGTCCCATTCTGTCCCCTCTCCTGTTCAACGTATAGATGCAGCCGCTGGGCGAGGTCGTGAGAATGTTTGGTGTTCGGTGTCATCAATATGCTGATGACACCCAGCTCTATCTCTCATTTTCATTAGACCCCGGCCCGGCAGTCTTGGTGCTTACCCGATGTCAGGCGGCTGTCGGGGACTGGATGAAGGCGATCCGTCTGAGGCTGAATCCCGATAAGACGGAGGTGATGCTGGTGGGCAGGGACGTGGAGGTGGAGGCCCCCATCATTCAGGGGTGCGTTCCCTCCCTCGTCTCTCAGATCTGTAGTCTGGGTGTGCTCCTTGATCCCCAGCTCGCCTGGATGCCCAGGTGGATGCTGTGGCGAGGGGCACGCTTCGCCAATTACATCTGGTGTGTCGTTTCTGTCCATATGTCTCGGAGGCGAACCTGGCTACCATCATCCATGCATTCATTACCTCATGACTTGACTACTGCAACGTGCTGTACGTGGGGCTACCCATGGTGATGGCTCGGAAGATGCAGCTGGTGCAGAATGTAGCGGCCCGTCTCCTTACTGTGACGGGCCGCCAAGAGCACATAATGTCAGTGTTCCGTTCTCTGCACTGGCTGCCTATAATTTTCCGGGCCTGATTCAAGGGGTTGGTGTTGACCTATAAAGCCCTACACGGCCTAGGCCGCGCCTACCTGTGAGACCGCCTCACTCCCTGGGCTCTGGGCAGTAACACGTGGAGAACCGGGACCGGGTCAATTACAGGCTAACGACACCTGCTGCTGGGCGCAGAGTCGGGGCGGAGTTTGTGACTGGGATAGGAGAAAAGTGGCCAGTCTGCCTACGGCCATGCCGTAGACACACATCTAGTCCGTGCCCAGGAGCAGGGCCCTTGCTGCCCGATTGGAGTCAATTGCCAGCATAGCTCGCCGGTGAGATGGATAGGAAACGCGGCCGTCAGTCCCCCTTGGACTCTCTGGAGGAAGCAATTCCCAGCAAATGCGGCATCAGGATTTTACTCAAGCACCGGGTATGTTGCCCCTACAACTTTCTAACCGTTTCTTGTGCCTGGCAGAGGAGGAAGGGGCTTTGGAGGAGTCTGGTCAACCCTTGAAAGAAGTGGGCAACCATTACCAGTCGGACCTCAAGGGTCTGATGGACAACCAAGGTGTAGTCACCTAAAAAGACCTTGGCACAACAGGCCAAACTTATTGCCCATACAGTCCAGGCATTGTTCCTCGGTATTGCCGATCTGAATAGATCCATGGGCAAGGTGAAAGGTCAGCTTAAGGAAGTCTTTTCCCGCTTATAGAATCTGGGGGCTATTTTTAAGGAAGAGGAATGTTCGCCTCTCTTACTATCAACTTCCCCCAGCCGCCAGTTTTACGGTCATCCATTGCCAAGCCTTCCAAGACAAAGAAAGACTGTGAGAGACAGAGAGGTTTACCTGTCTATAAGATCAGGTCTCCCCGGTCTCACCTTTCTCCCCTCATCTCTGTCCAAAACTCTGCTGCCAGGGTCATCTACCTCGCCAGTCGCTTCGACCATGTGCAGCCCCTCCTCTCTTCGCTTCACTGGCTTCCCCTTCCTGAACGAATCCTGCACAAGCT
>QEPC01006279.1:158719-174247 GCA_003113815.1 Sphenodon punctatus
GAGGAGGAGATGGGGGAGCCCAGGGCTGGGGGAGCGGGGGGGGGGGGATTGAGGAGCAGCGGCAGAGCTAGATTTTGTCTCCCTATTATGCTTCCCTATTTTAACCCCTTCCTTGCTGTGCCCGGGCGGGGGGCGGGGGGGCTGCATTGCCGGTCACCTTTGGTGTTTGGCGCAGGCACCTGTGGAGAACTGGCTCTTCCAATAGGTCTGTGACCCCCCTCCCCCCAGGTACATCCCCGAGGGGCTGCAGTGTTCGTGCGGCCCGGACTGGTACACGACCAACAACAAATGGAACAATGAGTCCTACGTGATCTTCCTCTTCGGCTTCTGCTTCAGCGTCCCGCTGAGCGTCATCGTCTTCTCCTACGGCCGCCTGCTGCTCACGCTCCACGCTGTGAGTACTGCTCCCTGGGGGGCTGGGCTTGAGCAGCGGAGAGTGTGCAAAGGGGCACAGATGGGTGAGCATGAGAGCAAGTGTGCAAATGTACAGGAGTGTGCAAGCATGACGGCAAGTGTGCAAGAATAGGAATATGCAAATGTACAAAAGTGCAAAGATAGGAGCGAGTGCGCAAATGTGCAGGAGTATGCAGGCACGGGAGTGTGCAAATGTGCAGATGTGTGTGAGCATGGGAGTGATCATACAAGGAAATGTAAGAAAGTGTGCAAGGAGAGGAGCGAGTATGCAAATGTGCAGGTGTGTGCAAGGATGGGAGGAAAGTGTGCAAGGATGAGCATGCAAGTGCCCAAACTTGTGCAAAGAGGTGCAGGAATGGGAGTGTGCGGGTGTTGTATAAGTGCCCAAGCAGAGGAGTACGCACCGGGAGCTAGTGTGCGGATCTGTGATAGCATCCCAGGCTAGCAGGGAGCAGCAATTGTGCATGGGCATCGTGTGCGAGTGTGGAATAGGCACCAGGGCTTTGTGCTTGAGGCAGACTCGACACGTGGCCACCCGTCTGGGTGCGGGCGCTGGGTACCCGTCTCTCCCGTCTGGGTGCGGGCGCTGGGTACCCGTCTCTCCCGTCTGGGTGCGGGCGCTGGGTACCCGTCTCTCCCGTCTGTGGGTGGGCGGGCGCCCAAGGGAGGGGCTGGCGCGTCACCAGGGGCCCAGAAGCCCATCGCCCTGAGAAATACAACAGACTAAACTGTGGGTGTTTAAGTTATTTATGTAACCTTATCTCGCAAGAGCGTGTGAGATTTGCCTGAGCCAATCAGAAGCTGTGTTGGAACAAAACCAACAATCCAAACAGTGAGCTGGTCCTCCAGGATGCCTAGAAGGGCTGAGATCCCTGGGATGGGGAGCAGTGAGATAGTCCTCCATGGTGCCTAGAAGGGCTAGGATAGCAGGGACCTGGTATCTGTGTGAGACGGGATGGCGGGGGCTTCATGTTCTGACGGATTTGCCCAGGGACAGAGACACATTGCTTGGGGTCGGGGTGGTGAGCGGTGGGGGAACGTTATTAACACGCTACCCCCCCCCAGGTTGCCAAGCAGCAGGAGCAGTCGGCCACGACGCAGAAGGCCGAGCGGGAGGTGACCAAGATGGTGGTGGTGATGGTAATGGGGTTCCTGGTCTGCTGGCTGCCCTACGCCTCCTTCGCGCTGTGGGTGGTGACGCACCGCGGGGAGCCCTTCGACCTGCGCCTGGCCAGCGTCCCCTCGGTCTTCTCCAAGGCCTCCGCCGTCTACAACCCCGTCATCTACGTCTTCATGAACAAGCTGGTGAGCGCGGTCAGGACGGGCTGGGGGGAGAGAGAGAGAGAGAGAGATGGGGGGGGGACCCGACCCCTCCCCGGGCTCGTCCCTGGGTTATCGAGGGCTCTGGTGCCCCCTGCTGCCGCCGGTCCCGCTCATGGCCCCTCTCTTGCAGTTCCGCTCCTGCATGATGAAGCTCGTCTTCTGTGGGAAAAGCCCTTTCGGCGACGAAGACGACGTGTCAGGTTCCTCGCAGGCCACACAGGTCTCCTCAGTCTCTTCCAGCCAGGTGTCCCCGGCGTAACCAAGAGCCACCCCCACACCGCCGGTTCTACCTGCCGCCTCTCGGCACGCCAGGGGGTCCCCTGCTACGTCGCCCCAGGCTGAGACCCACTCCAGCTAAGTATCCCAGCAGCCACTTGGCCACCAAGCTGTCCACCCATGCTAAGTATCCCAGCATGCACTGCTCTCCTTACACTATCCCAGCATACACTGCTCTACTTTGAATGACTACGTATCCCAGCATGCACTGCTCCACCAAATGGCTTACTTAAGCTAAGTATCCCAGCATGCACTGCTCCACTCATGCTAAGTATCCCAGCATGCACTGCTCCACTCATGCTAAGTATCCCAGCATGCGCTGCTCCATCAAGCAACTCACACATGGCTGTTGTGCTGAGAAGTTTCCTGCAGCCGCCCCGCCCTGTCACTCTGTTAGGGGCAAGGAAGGGGCTCGCCCACTTCCAGAGCCATGTGGGGCGCAGGAGGGTCCTGTAGGAGCGGCTTCCCTTGGGAGCAGGACCCAGCGGCTGTAGCCTCCCCCACTTCTGGGCAGCCATTTCTGTCCGAGGTAGAGCAGCTGGAATCTCTCTTAGCCCCCCACGTCCCCCAGGCTGGGAGTCAAGATGGCCGTGGATCCCTGCTGGTGACACAAACACCCTGTACTGCCCGGTGCCCCCTGCAGAGCCGGTCTCGGTACCTCCAGCAGGGACGGACAGAGAGAGAGAGAGCAGGTCTCGTTCTGTCCAGCAGGGGGCAGCAGAGACACACACACACACATACACACACACACACACAGAGCAGATCTCGTTCTCTCCAGCAGGGGGCAGCAGAGACACACACACACACACACAGAGCAGATCTCGTTCTCTCCAGCAGGGGGCATCTGGGACACAGATGGACAGATGGACACAGAGACACGCGCTCTTTACCTGCCAGTTCCAGTTGCTTCCTCGCGCCGATGCCAGAAAAGAAGCCGCGAAGGAGCAGGAGGCGGCGCTGGAGAGAGAGTGGATTTCAGCCCCAGACGGAGTCGGCTGCTGGAGCCCCCACGAATCCCCTCCGTCCCCAGCCCCTCTGGCGCCCCTGCTGGCAGACCCAGGCATTGCGGGGCAGCGAGCGTTGTATATTGTAAATATTTGCCCGCTGGTTCCGTACCCTCCCTCCCCCTCTGTAATTACCCCTCTCCTGTTGCTGGAGCTGCCCCTCGGTTACAGAAATAAATACACTGGAGATGCAGGGGGGCTGTTTATTGGGGGGCTGCTCTGTGCAGGGGGGGCCGGGCCGTGTGGAGAGACAGCAGCAACCTGTCCAGGAAGGGCCTTGATCTGGACACACAAGGAGCCTGTACATGAACAAGTTGCTAAAGAGTTTGGGTCCAGGGGGTGGGGTGCCCCCTGCCCGGCCCCCTGCTGCCCCTGGTCTGCCCCAGTGCCCCCTCCCCACCCCGGTGCCTTGCCCCCCCGAGGAGTGTGGGGCGCACGGCCGAGTTCTGCTAGTAGTGAACTTCTCGCAAGGGTGACCAGTTCAGAACTAGCGGAATTCCTGACGAGAGCCCGGGAGACTGGGGAGCAAGACACCCCCAAACTAGAGACCCCCACTCTGAGCCCAGACACCCCCAAACTAGAGACCCCCACTCTGAGCCCAGACACCCCCAAACTAGAGACCCCGCACTCTGAGAGCCCAGATACCCTCAACCCGGAGACACTAGAAACCCTTCTCTGGCAGAGACCCTCAAACAGCTCCAACCCAGACAGACCCCAAAACAAATCTTAAGACACCTCTAAGCCAAAGACCCCCGCCCAAACCAGAAAGCAGATTACGCCCCCCGCGGTACCCTGGGAACCCCCACCTCCCCCAGCCCCACCGAATTCAGAGATCCCATCCAACCCCTCCCAAAGGGAACCCCCAAACCCAGGTTGGGGGGGGGGTTGAATGTGTCTCTCTTTGCACTTAGCTTAGAGATCCAAGAGCCACACGCAGGGCTGACTCCGTCCCCTTCCTCGGACTCCGGCGCTGAGCGGGTTTCCCCCCTGGGCCCCGTTTGGCCCCTCAGGAAGAGAGGGAGAGAGAGAGCAGAGGGGTGAGCGTTACATGGTCACTAAGGCCCTTGCCGTGTCGTGGGGCACCACGGTGTCTGAGACCCGCCCCCCCCCAACTTCCTCCAGGGCCTGGTCTGAGCTTTTCACAAGCAGCAGAACCTCCCCCTCCCTCCCCCCCCGTGCGTTGCACACACCCCCACCCCATGCACAAGCAGCTGCCATCATGCAGTGCGTTGCACCAGATGAGACTCCGTGACACACACAGTGTGTTGCACAAGTATCTGAAGTGACATTCAGCTCCCCCACCCCACCCCGTGTGTTACACAAGCCGCTAAACCCCCATCTCATGCACGCCCAAACCTCCCCCCCTTTCCCCCCAGCTGGCTGGGGTGTCTCTTGTGCATTGCACGAGCGTTCACCACCCCCTATGCACGCGCAGTGCGACTGATCCCAACGTGCCACATTCATCCGCAAGCCTCACCCCCCTCTTTCCCAGGCAGCTGTGAGCGCTCCCGCCCGGACCCTCTAACTCCCAGCGATACCTGTGCGGCTGGGCTCCGCGCGGCATCCCCCCGCTGCAGCCTCTCCTGCGCCGCGCTTCTCCCCAGCTCAGCTCCTCAGGACTCTGCCCCTTTTTCCGTCGCTGGGAGATTAAAGTTTCCAGTTTCCCTTAATCGGACTCCCCTGGAGTGACCCACAAAATCCCCCGGGGATTAGGGGTGGCCGGGGGGGAGCAGTGTCACCTCCCATCAGCTGAGTAGCTCGGAGCTCAGCGCAGGTGCACCTGGGTGGAGGGGGGGGGCGGGCAGGGGAATTAGGCAAAGTGGGTGGCAGCAGGTTGGCGGGGGGAGGAGGGAAGATGGGGAGCAGCGATCGAGGCGGCTGCGGGTCTGGGTCGCAAAGCTCAGGAAAACGTAGGGGCCCCTGCAGCAGAATGACCCCCCACCAAAGAGATCCAGCCCCCCAGAGATACTCCTCCAATTCTGCAAAACCAGAACCCTTGGGCCCAGGTACCCCGACCCCAATCACCCCCCGCCCAGTTCCCCAGCTACTCAACCACCCTCATGGGGCCACTTCAGCCCAAGACCCTCCCCCTGCACCAGCCCCCCCTACCCCAGAGACATGGCACCCTGGGCTACCACCCCACCCCGCACTGGCCACTGTAGCAAACCTGCACCATCAGCAGTGAAATCCCAAGAATCGAGTTATCAAGCAGCTTTCCCAGGCTCTGGGCTGTATGAGGACCCCACGCAACGTGCCTGTCCCAAGAGCTTCAGGCCTGGCGGTAGCAGGAGTGGCAGTGGCAGGGCCCCAGGCACCTCAGGGTGGCAGTAACAGGGCCCCAAGGGGCAGCAGTATCAAGCCCCCAGGCATCACAGTGTGGGAGTACCAGGCCCCCAAGAACCTCAGAGTGGCAGAGCCAGGGCCCCAGGAACCTACGGGGCGGCGGAGCCAGGGCCCCTGGAAACTCAGAGGAGGTGGAGCCTGGGAGCCACAGAGCACTGCTAGGAAATTCTCAGTGGGCGAGGGTTGAGGGCTGGCGTCAGTCTCTCCCCCAGCCACTCTGAAATTTCTCAGCGACGCTCTCAGGCTGCTTGCACCCTCCAAGCCCAGGGTGACCCAGGATCAACTGAGCCCCTTCCACCCATCCTGCCCTTTTGGGTCACCTCAGCCTGGCACTAAGAGCCCAGTGATTCAGAATGCCCCCCAGCCTGGTATAGATTAACCTCCGCCCAGTCCCCACAGGCTTGGCTCCAGCTTCCCTGAGCGCCCCTGGGAGGGTGGGGGGGTGCAGATGGGCATGCCCCCCCCACCTTCCCCCACTCCTGCCCCCCCATCCCCACTCCTGCCCTCACCTGCGCCCTCCGCTGCCAGGTCGCTAATCCCCCTTGAGCTGCTGTTTAACCCTAATTACTCGTTAGGGCTGGTTTTGTCCTGCTTTCTATTTATATTGGTGGGGGGTGACCAGCTCTCCCACTGCCCCGACCAGATGCCCCCTAACATCACCTTCCCGGGACCCATGGCACAGTCGGGCACCCCCCACCCACAGTCGGCTGGGGGCACAGCGCGATTCAGAGGGTCACTTGCTGAGGATAGGGGGATTTCCAGGTGCCCCTGCCTGGGCTACTCACATAGTTGCCCTCGGTGCCAGGCTGTGCCCCCTTCCCTACAGGAGCATTGCCCGCAATTTTGCCCCCCCTCTTCACCTGGGTGTCCCAGTTGGCACCATGCCCTGACCTGCACAGTCCCGTCCCCGGGTGATGTAACAGCCCCGCCGCGCCCAAGGACAGGGAAGGAGATGATCCAGTTCATCTCATCTTTGCCCAGATTCTGCGATGGCTCCTCCCCCGCCCCCCCAGCACTCACCCACAGGGGAAAGGCCCCCGATCGTATTCCCCCATCCCCAAGAGACAGACCCGGGGCCACGACCCATTCCCCGCCACCCCCTGAGCCAGCCAGCCCCGATTGGAGCTGGACCCCCGGAGGGGAAAGCTGCAGATCCCTTTCCCTGCCCACTTGGGGCCAGAATGGAGTCAGCGCGCCCTAGAGGGAAAGGAAGTTCTACAGCGATTATTCACCACAGAACCTCGGCCCTCAACAACTCAGGGTGTGTGTGTGGGGTGTGTGTGTGGGTGTGTGTGCATGTGGGTGGGCACACGTGTGCGCCTGACACGACAGGGTGCACTCCCCATGCCTCAGAGCAGATGTGGCGTTGTTCCCCCCCCCCCCGGTGATAAAAGTGACTTGTGGGGTGTTGGATAGGAGTGACCAGGTGTTGCTTCTGGAGGTGATTGTTGGGGGGCATGTTTTGTTGAGTGTATAGAAGTCCATGTCATGGGTGTAGACTGGAGTGTGGAGGGGTGCATGAAGTGGGGACAATGGGACAGTGTAGCTGACAGGGCAGGCCTCCAACATTAATGTCAATGGGAGTTTTGCCATTAACTTGGTGGGTGATTGTTCTCTGAATGTGATGGGTGTTGGTGTTTGCATGATGATTATTGGGGTAAATTTGCTGCTGTGAATGACAGGGCATTGGGCTCTACCACAGTGCATGATACGTACGGTGTGATGGGGTATTGGGACCATGGTCTTGTGTGTGACAGGCGGGCTGCTATGTGTGTCAGTGTGTTAGGGGTGTATCGCTCTGTGCGATGTGGTGTCAGGGATGTGTTGTCATCTGTGACGGGTATCATTGTGCATGATGGGGTGTTAGGAATGTGTTGGTGTGTGACAGGATGTTGGGGGTGCAAGTGTGCATGATTGGCTGTTGGGTCTGTGTTGCATGCAATGGGGTGTTGGAGCTGTGGCATTGTGTGTGATGGGGTGTTGGGGCTGTGACATTGTGTGTGACGGGGTGTTGGGGCTGTGGCATTGTGTGTGACGGGGTGTTGGGGCTGTGGCATTGTGTGTGACGGGGTGTTGGGGCTGTGACATTGTGTGCAATGGGGTGTTGGGGCTGTGACATTGTGTGTGATGGGGTGTTGGGGCTGTGACATTGTGTGTGACGGGGTGTTGGGGCTGTGGCATTGTGTGTGACGGGGTGTTGGGGCTGTGGCATTGTGTGTGACGGGGTGTTGGGGCTGTGACATTGTGTGCAATGGGGTGTTGGGGCTGTGACATTGTGTGTGATGGGGTGTTGGGGCTGTGACATTGTGTGTGACGGGGTGTTGGGGCTGTGACATTGTGTGCAATGGGGTGTTGGGGCTGTGGCATTGTGTGCAATGGGGTGTTGGGGCTGTGACATTGTGTGTGATGGGGTGTTGGGGCTGTGACATTGTGTGTGACGGGGTGTTGGGGCTGTGGCAGTGTGTGTGATGGGGTTTGGGGCTATGGCAGTGTGTAAGGTGGAGTATTTGGGCTAATCGCTGTGCAAGATGGGTGTTGGCTGCTGTGCATGACAGCTATTGGGAATGTGTTTCTCTGTGTGACAGATGTTCAGACTTTATGGAGTCACGTCATTGTGTGTGATGGGACACTAGGGAATGGGTTTCTGTGCATGATGGATGTTCACAGTGTTGCTTTATGTGACAGGTGTTGGGGGCATGTCTTTGTGTGTGACAGTGTTGGCCATGGTGTTGCAGTGTGTGAAGGGTGTTGCTGCCATGCTGCATTGTCAGCTAGGGTGTCTGAGTTGTATTGCTTTGCATGATGGGGTATTCAGACTGTATTGTTGTGCATGGTGGGTGCTGGTAGTGTGAAGTTGTGCACAACAGGCGTTGGAATTATGTTGCTCTATGTGGCAATGTGTTGGAGTTGTGTTGTTGTGCCTGTTGGGTGCTGAAACTGTTTCAACGCATTACTGTCATTGTGTGTATTGGGGTCAAGGGGGTTGTGTTGTTGGGCATGATGAGTGTTGGAGATGTTTTGCATTTCATAGCATTGGTAGCTGTACAAATGATGAGGTTGTTAGGGGTGTGCAGTTCCATACAAAGGGGTGATGGGACCGTGTTACAGTGTTAGGGCTGTGTTGTTGTGTGTGACAGATGTTGGGACTGCGTCATTGTGCGTGACAAGTGTTGGGTCCATGTCATTGCATTTGATGGGTGTTGGAGGTGTTTCATTGTGTTTGAAGGGTGTTGAGGCCACATCAGCATCTGTGACAGATACTGGGATTGTGTTACTGTGCATAATGGATGTTGGAGCCATGGCACTGTTTGATGTGTGTTGAGGATGAGTGATTGTATGTGAGGGATGTTGGGCTGTATAACTGTATTTGATGGGTGTTATGTCCATGGTAGTGTCTGTGGAGGGGTGCTGGGGCTGTGTTACTGTGCATGGTGTTGGAGCTGTTTCATTGGGTGTGACAGATGTTGGAGCCATGCCATTGTGTGTGATGGGTGTTAGGTCATGTTGTTGTATCTGATGGATGCTGGAGTGGTGCTGTTGTATTTGATGAATATTAGGACAGTCTCTGTAATTGATATTTGGGCCCTGATGCTGTATATGGTAGGTGCTGTAGCTGTGTCACTATGTGTGACAGGTGTTGGTACCATAGTGATGTGTGGTGATGGGTGTTGGGGCCATAGGGATGTTTCTGATGTGTGTTGAGGCCGTGCGGTTGTGTGTGATGGGTGTTGGGGTGACGGTGGTGTGTGTGATGGGTGTTGAGGCCGTGCGGTTGTGTGTGACGGGTGTTGGGGCGACGGTGGTGTGTGTGATGGGTGTTGAGGCCGTGCGGTTGTGTGTGACGGGTGTTGGGGCGACGGTGGTGTGTGTGATGGGTGTTGAGGCCGTGCGGTTGTGTGTGACGGGTGTTGGGGCGACGGTGGTGTGTGTGATGGGTGTTGAGGCTGTGCGGTTGTGTGTGATGGGTGTTGGGGCGACGGTGGTGTGTGTGATGGGTGTTGAGGCTGTGCGGTTGTGTGTGATGGGTGTTGGGGCGATGGTGGTGTGTGTGATGGGTGTTGAGGCTGTGCGGTTGTGTGTGATGGGTGTTGGGGCTACACCACGGTCTTTGATTAATGCTGGTGTTGGTTTGACAGATGTTGGGGCCCTGTCGGTGTATTTAACAGGTGTAGAAGTCTAAACGTAATAGGTGTTAGGGCCATGTCCTTGTGTGTGATGGGTGTTGGTCATATGTTGTCGCGTGTGCTATTGGCGAAGGCTGCCATTGGGGTCACCTTGCCCTGCGTGCCGGTGTCCACTAT
Source organism: Sphenodon punctatus (assembly GCA_003113815.1). Classification (NCBI taxonomy): domain Eukaryota; kingdom Metazoa; phylum Chordata; class Lepidosauria; order Sphenodontia; family Sphenodontidae; genus Sphenodon; species Sphenodon punctatus. The sequence goes on from QEPC01006279.1 coordinate 168,381, forward strand.
CAAGGTGTGCCGTGGCAGGATGGGAGACTGCTCTTTGGCGACAAAAACAGGCATCTCTGGCTGTAGCGGAATTGGGCCAACAGGCCCCTTGGCCTAGTTAGAAAATGGGCCATTAGGAAATTGCAGGGAAGTACTGTTCTGAGCAGGATTAGATGAGCTCCTGCCCTCTCTAATCACCCCCCGCTCATCCCTCACCTGAAGTGTCCGGAAAAGTCACCCGCACTGACGCAGGGGCCCATGAGCTGTTCATACTGCAGGGAAAGGCGGGGATTGGGGGGGAAGGGAGGGACAATGAGGCAAAGGGGGGGAGGCCTTCAAAGCACAGCCCAATTAAAGGATAAAACGTTTAAGGGCTTTGGGGGATCTTGTAGCCCAAGCTGGGTGTTTAATCCCCCCGGGGGGGTGGGTATATAAACGGGCAGCCCTGGGGAGTCTGACTCAGACAGGTGAATGGGAGAAAACGAGCGATAGAGAGAAAGAAAGAAAGAGAGAGCGAGAGAGAGAGAGAGAGCAGAGCTAGAGGGAGCGCCCACGGAGGAGAACTAGCGTGCGAGCGAGCGAGGGAGCGAGACAGGGCAGCCAAGGAGGAGTGCAAGGGGCAGGGGGGAAGAGAGGGACACAGACCAGACCAAGCCATGACGGAAGCCTGGGATGTACCAGTGTTTGCCGCCCGTCGGCGCGAGGATGATGACACCACTAGGGACAGCATCTTCACCTACACCAACAGCAACAACACTCGGGGTGAGCCTGGCTCATGGGGGCCAGGCTGGCCGGGGGGTGGGGACACGGTGCGGGGGCCCCACTGCTGAGACCAGCACTGATGGGTGGATAGAAAAGGGCTTGGAGAAGGTGTCAGATAACTGGGTTCGAGATGCTGGACTAGGGCACTCTGAGGGGATCGGGACGTCTAGGGTGGGCTGGAGCGGGTGGGAATGCTTAGCGGTAGGTAGAGGCCTCAGAGGGAGAGGGTGTGGAAGGGCTCCGGGTTCCCCTAGGTGGAGTAGGGGCCTGTTAGGAGGGATCTAAGGAGGTTTGAGAGGAGTACGGTCCCATTCGGTGGTTCGGGTGGGCTAAAGTAACGGGGGGTCGGCAGGCAGGGTAGGGTTCTGTTGGGTAGGATAGGAGGTTCTAGGCTAGTCTGGGTGGAGTAGGGTGCCTCCTATTGTGGGCTGAGAGAGTAGGACAGTAAGGTCCTATTAGGAGGAGAGATCTATGGTGGTCTGGGTCGGTTAGGGTCCCATTGGGTCAGTTGGCAAGAGTTGGGTGGGAGAGGGTCCTGTTGTGGTGGTAGGGGGAAATCTGGGTGGAGTAGAATCCTGATCTAGGCAGGTCTTGGCAGGGCAGGAGGGCTACAGAGGGATCGAGGTTGGTCTGAGCTGTTTTGGGTCCTGTTAGAGGAGGGGTGGGCTAGAGTCCCATTAGGAGGGCAGGGGAAGGCTTTGGACTGTTTCTGTTAGTGTGATGTAGATGCTTCCCACTAACTCATCCACCTCCCCTTCCCTGCGACTCAGGCCCCTTTGAAGGTCCCAACTACCACATTGCCCCACGGTGGGTCTACAACCTCACCTCACTATGGATGATCTTTGTGGTCTTCGCCTCTGTCTTCACCAATGGGCTGGTGCTGGTGGCCACAGCCAAGTTCAAGAAGCTCCGGCATCCGCTCAACTGGATCCTGGTGAACTTGGCCATCGCTGACCTGGGCGAGACCATCATTGCCAGCACCATCAGCGTCATCAACCAGATCTTTGGCTACTTCATCCTGGGCCACCCCCTGTGTGTGCTGGAGGGCTACACCGTGTCTGTCTGTGGTAAGCGGCTGCCGGACTACCCTCTCCACCGTTCGGCAGCAGGGGTGGAGGGTGGATTAGCTGGGACGGCATGACGGGTGTCTCCAGCCCCATGCTGCCCAGAGACAGCTGACTTCTACCCCCTGTAGGCATCACGGGGCTCTGGTCTCTGGCTATCATCTCCTGGGAGCGCTGGGTCGTTGTCTGCAAACCCTTTGGGAATATCAAGTTTGATGCCAAACTGGCCATCGCCGGGATCCTCTTCTCTTGGATTTGGGCAGCTACCTGGACTGCACCCCCCATCTTCGGCTGGAGCAGGTGAGGGGGGGGGAGAACTAACAGGGATAACGGGGCAGGAGAGAGATGAATGAATGAATGAATGAAGTGAGAAAAGGGGGGTGGATAGAGTGAGGAATGGACAGACAGATGAATGAACGGAGCTCCCCAGCTCCCTGCAATGTGGGGTTGAGTCCCACTGCCCCCAGGAACATGTGGGGAGCGGTGACTGGCTCTGCTGTTGAGGGGTCCTGGGGGTCCTGGGGGCTGCCTCACACTCCTCCCCCTGCCCCCTCTCCCCAGGTACTGGCCCCATGGGCTGAAGACCTCCTGTGGCCCAGATGTCTTCAGCGGCAGCTCGGACCCTGGGGTCCAGTCCTACATGGTCGTGTTAATGAGCACCTGCTGCTTCTTCCCCCTCTCCATCATCATCCTCTGCTACCTGCAAGTCTGGATGGCCATCCGTGCGGTGAGCGCCCCCTGCTGGACCCTCTGCCGGCTCCCACTCCCCCCACCCAGCCCAAGCCCCAGTTACTGGGACCCTGGTCTTCCCCACCGACACCCTACAACCATCCCCCATTAGGACCCCTACCCTGACCCACTGCCCACTCCATTGGGACCTTCACTCAGCTGCCCCCACACTAGATCTCCTCTCTGCCCCCACTGCTCACCCCACACCAGATCCCCACTGCCCTCCCCACACTAGTCCCTGACTTTGCACCCTCCCCACACCAGATCCCCACGCTGCCCTTCCTGTACTGGATCCCCACCCTGCCCCACTGCTCACCCCACACCAGATCCCCACGCTGCCCTTCCTGTACTGGATCCCCACCCTGACCCACTGCTCACCCCACACCAGATCTCCATGCTGCCCTCCCTGTACTGGATCCCCACCCTGCCCCACTGCTCACCCCACACCAGATCTCCACGCTGCCCTCCCTGTACTGGATCCCCACCCTGCCCCACTGCTCACCCCACACCAGATCCCCACACTGCCCTCCCTGTACTGGATCCCCACCCTGCTCTGAACCCTACACTCTGCCCTCATTGCCCTCCCCACACAGGACCGCCCCTCTGTCTCCCCACTGAAACCCCCACTTTGTTCCACATCCCTCCCCTTGCTGGAAGCCCCATTCTGTCCCCATTGCCCCACACTAGGACCCCTCTCCCCCCAGCCCTGGTCCGCTGCCCTCCCCGGATACTGGGCTGTCCTGGGCTCCTCCTCACACTGCCCCCACCTCCAGCCCCGGCTTTGACCCCACTTCTCCTCCCTCCTCCAGGTGGCCGCCCAACAGAAGGAATCCGAGTCCACGCAGAAGGCTGAGCGGGAAGTGTCCCGCATGGTGGTGGTTATGATCCTCGCCTATATCTTCTGCTGGGGCCCCTATGCCACCTTTGCCTGCTTTGCCGCTGCCAACCCCGGCTACGCCTTCCACCCACTGGCTGCAGCCCTGCCCGCCTACTTCGCCAAGAGCGCCACCATCTACAACCCCATCATCTACGTCTTCATGAACAGACAAGTGAGTCACCTCGGCAGCCAGAGCCCAAAGGGGGACCCCAGCCCTAGGGGTGGGGGGCGCCGAGGGAGGGAGGAAGGAGAAAGGAGGATGGATGGATGAGTAGAAATGGGGATGGATGGATGGATGCATGAGTAGAAATGGGGATGGATGGATGGATGGATGGATGGACGGTTGGATGAATAGAAAGGGGGATGGATGGATGGACGGTTGGATGGATGGATGGATGAATAGAAAGGGGGATGAATGGATGGATGGATGGTTGGATGGATGAGTAGAAAGGGGGATGGATGGATGGATGGATGGATGGACGGACGGACGGACGGATGGATGGACAGTTGGATGGATGGATGGATGGATGGATGGATGGTTGGATGGATGAGTAGAAAGGGGGATGGATGGATTCTGTTCGAAAGGGATGGATGGATGGATGGTTGAGTAGAAGATGGACGGACGGACAGAAAGACAGGTGGACAGGTGAGTATGGGGCTGGATGGAGTTGATGATGGAAGATTATGGGGGTGGCCGATGAGGGTGCAGCCCCAGTCTGGGCAGGGGTCTCTCCGTCCCCCCATCTCTAACCCCCCCTCCCATCTCTCCCGGACAGTTCCGTAACTGCATCCTTCAGCTCTTTGGCAAGAAGGTGGATGACGGCTCCGAGGTCTCCTCTACCTCCCGTACTGAGGTTTCCTCCGTCTCCAACTCCTCCGTGGCCCCAGCATAAGAGCCCCCAAGCACGTGGACCCACCGACAGAGGAGTGGGGGGGCGCCGAGCCAGGACTCTGCCTCCTGAGAGAGCCCCCCCCCAGCCGTACAGATTGGATTCCCCTCCCCCCAGCATATGAAGTCCTGGCTTGATGTCTCCTCGCCCTTCGCCTCCTTTGGACTCAGACTGTGCCCCAGAGATGGGCCCCCCGTGGAAGGGGGTGGGGGTGACATGACTCAATGCCTCTGGGCGTTTCTTAGGCCCCTCCGCCATGTCCCATACCTGGGGCTACGGCCCCCGGGGCTGTCCCTCGGCCTCCTAGCAGGGGGCAGGAGTGAGCACACACCCCAGTCTCTGGGGGAGCGTATAGCTTTTGTAAAGCCAGTTTATTTAGAGTTGCTCCCGGCTCTGGGACCACCCCGAGCTCACTCCCCCCCCCCCACTCCTCCAGCACCCCCAGTGTCGGAGAGGCCTGCCCCCAAGCCGGGGCTGTTTGGATTCTCTGCGGTCCTGCCCCACCTGGGAGGAGGTGGGCGCCATTTCACTGGAACTGGAGGGGGGGGCAGGAGGCAGAGAAGGCAGCTGCATTTCACCCCCCCGAGGTGGCTGCATCTGGAGGGGGCCGCAGAGAAAGGCCAAGGTTGCTTTGGAAGGCAGGGGGTAGGGGGCCAGGCCTGCAGCATTCTGTACATAGTGTTTGATACTGTCTCTCATCCCCCCCCCATAACGGTGGGGGTGGGGGTCTAGCTAGAAACGCAATGGGAAAAAGGACAAAAAAAATACTCTCTCTAAAGCAGCTTTCAGCCGCGCGAATCAGCTAGAGAATAAAAGTTTCTAACTTCTCTACCGGAGCGCCATTTGTGTCCCACTGACCCCCCCAGCCCTGCCCCCCTGAGCCAGGGACGGGGGAGACCAGAGAGAAATGGTTGGGGTGGGGGGGTAGGAGAAGGGGCAGTGCATTGCACGCACAGAAACACACCGTAGCACTCCCTGACACACACACACAGCCTCTCACAGCCTCTCACACACATAACACACTAGCACCCTCCTGCACACACACACATTCTCTGACACACACAACACACTCCTTTCCATGCATTAGCAAACCCCTAATCCACTACCATGTTCCCTCTCACACACAAGCACTCCCCGACACACACGCGGTCCCCGCAAGCCCCCCCCAGCCCCCCCATGCACTAGCATCCCCAGACACATACAAACACTTGCATGTATCCAATCACACACAACACACACACACAGACTAGCACTCTCTGACACACACCTAGCACCCACATTCACACTGGCACCCACAACATCCCCTGGCATGTGCAGGGCGCCTTCCCCACACACATTTACCCATGCACAGTTCAGCATACACACACAGACACACAAACTACCTGAAACACACCAAGAGCCACACACACTTCACACACACAGGCGCAGTCTGATGCCCCCCCCTTGACTTGCCGTAGTGACACACTGTTTCCTACATGCACAAACCCATCACTCTGACATGCAGACTGTAACACACACACACACACACACACACACACACACACAGGTGTGGCACCCCCCCCCCCC
>QEPC01006279.1:223728-240175 GCA_003113815.1 Sphenodon punctatus
GAAGGCGCTTAGGGGAGCAGGGAAGGCGTGGAAGGGCGAGAGAGGGGACAGAGGAGGAGCGAAGTGCACGGGCTGGAGTATGGAGGGCGATAAGTGCAGAGAGGTAGGGGGGAGCGAGGTTGTGAAGAGCTTTATAGGTGAACCCCCCCAAGTCCTCGGCCAGCAGCGTAGCCTCCGCCCAGGGCTGACTCCTGCCCGTTTCCTCTGCCAGGGGGCAGCATGCCAGCGGTCGCCACCATGGAACAGGACCCGGCGGCGCTGCAGGCGGAGGTGGAGCGGCTGGCGGCCGAGCTGCGGGAGACCACGCAGGAGAAGGTGCAGGCGGCGCAGTACGGGCTGGCCGTGCTGGAGGAGAACGGGGAGCTCAAGCAGCGGTGTGGGGAGCTGGAGGGCCAGCTGGAGGCGCTGCGCTTGGAGATGAGCCACATGAAAGAGGTGAGGGTGTCTTCCTCATCTCTTCCCCCCCCCCTTTTCTGGGTGGGCTGGAATCCCCTCCCATTCCCCAATGGGCCTGGCACTAGCAGTCACGATGGGAAGTCTCTGCCCCGAGGAGCTTACAATCGAGCAGAGACAAGGCGGTGGGGAACCTAGGGAGGGATGGAGAGAGTTCTGTGGGGATCAGGCGCTGGATGGAAGAGGTGGGTTTTTAGTAGGAATAGGAGGGAGGGAGGGAGTTCCAGGCCCACGGGGCAGCGCGGGAGAAGGGACAAAGCAAGCCCAGGGCGTAGGAGACTCTGGTACCGGTGGTGACGGAGGAGAAGTGAAGTGACGTTCCCAGGTGGGGGTGGGTCTGGGGTCAGGCAGACCCCTCAAGCCTCTCTCGTCCCTGCCCAGGCCCTGGCCGAGTCGCACAGCAGCCACAAGCGCGCCGCGGCCGACGGGGAGAGCCGGGAGGAGAGTCTGCTCCGGGAAGCGGCTTCCAGGGAGGCCAGGCTGACGGAGGCGATCGAGGAGCTGCAAGGAGACGCCCGGCAGCTCCGATCCCAGCTGGGCAACGCTGCGGCGGAGAACGAGCGTCTGGGGGCCGCCCTGCAGGACCTCAACAAGGTAGCCGAGGGTCTGGGCCCCGCTCCGGCGGAACCGCTCGCGGCTCTTCTGGGGCTGCGTTCAGCGTTCGTCTCTGCAGGGATCCTGGGCGGGGCGGGGCTGGCCGCCCTCCTCCTGGATTGCAGCTCAGGGGGGAGGCCTCCAATTTCTCAGAAAGCAGGGAGCCGGACTAGATGACCCCTTAAGGTCCCTTCCGGGTCGATGACCCTATCGGCCCAAAACGGGCTCCAAGCTCCCATCGCGCGCTCTGACCGGCAGCCGTATTGGCTGGTTTAAAGCAGAAACAGGCGTCCTGCGGGCTGGCCCTAGGGTGGCCACCTCTGCAAACTTGTAAGGAACCCTTATGAAAAATACATGTTGCAGGCCCTGCAACATGTATTTTTCATCAACGTTTCTTAAACGTTTGCAGAGGTGGCAACCCTAGTTGGCCCCAATCTCTGCCATTGGGGTCACGATTCCCCCCCCCCCCCNGGATTGTCCTTATTTTTGCTAATGGCGAGAAGCCTGGTGTTGCATTAAATTATTATTTCTTATTAGCTTTTATATAGCGCCAGCAATGTACCTGGTGCTTTCCAGAGAATCAGAGAGACACGGTCCCTGCTCGAGAGCTCACAATCTAAAGACGGGGGGTGGGGAGACAGGGAAGGGGGAACAGAGGGAGAGACCAGGGATGCGACATTCATGAGGATTCGAGAGCTCAGGGACACGTTTTTGGCTCGGTCTGGTGGCATTAGCAGCTTCCCCTCCCTCCACGGCAGCCTCCAGCCGATTCCAACCCCCACCCCCTCATCTGGAGAATGCAGGGCACTCTGGACCATTAACGTCGCCGGCAGCTGGTGACGGCGGAGCAGCCTGCAGAATTGGGGCTGGGGGGTCGGTTATCCCAGCTGACTGCTGAGCTGAGGGGGTGGCAGTGGGGTGGGGGGGGCTGCCCTCCCATTGGCCCCCTGCAATATCCCAGTGGATATCTTCTCCCCCGCTCCTGGCCAGGATGTCTCTCTCTCTCTGCCCTTCTTGATGTGCCCCTCCGTCGCCCATGCCCTATCTTGGGGGTACGACGAATGTCGATCCTGCCCGTCTATTCCACCCCCAGGAATGCCAGGCCCTGGAGTCCGAGAAGGGCCGCCTGCGGGAGGAGGTGAAGCAGGCAAAGACGCGGGAGCTGCATCAGCTCCAGGACTGCGCGGAGCTGGAGGAGGAGAACATCTCCCTGCAGAAGCAAGTCTCCGTGCTGAGGGGCAACCAGGTACCCCCGGTGCCGTAGCTCCCCCTGTGAGCTGTGTTTAGAGCAGCCCAAGGAGCCCCGAAAGGATTGTGTGTGTGTGGTTTCCTTCTGCCACCATGGATCCAAGTGGGGGGGTGGGAGACACTGCCGGGCCCAAGCAGCCCCTCTCGCAGTGTCAAAGGTCACGCGTCATTCGACCCGGGGCTGCTGATTGGCGGGGGGCAGCGCAGAGCCCGGTAGGGGTGGGGTAAAAGGGAATGAAGGGGGGGGGGAGAGAATCCCCCTGGCTAAGTGCAGGGGATGCAATGCAGCCGCCACTGACCCTTCCCTCCCTCCCTCCAGGTGGAGTTTGAGAGCATGAAGCGCGCCCTGTGCTGCCGGGAGGAGGAGCTGGGGCTGGCCGGGGCTCAGCTGGCGGAGCTGGGCCGGCTGCGGGAGCTGGCGGAGCAGCAGCTGCAGGAGGCGCTGGAGGCCCTGCAGGCGGAGCGGGAGCAGAAGCAGGAGCTGCGGCGGGAGCTGGCGGCCTGCGCGGCAGGGGGGCGCAGCGACTCGCTGGGCAGCCTGCAGGCCAACCTGGAGGAGCTGAGCCAGAGCCAGGCCGAAGGGGAGGAGCTGGACAGCGGCTTTGGCAACGGCAGCGGCCTCGGGGGCCGGGCCTCCACCCCCCGCAGCGCCCGTCCCGCCCCGGGCCTCGTGGCCGACCTCTTCAGCGAGCTCAGCTTAGCCGAGATCCACAAGCTGCAGCAGCAGCTGCTCCAGGTGAGACCAAGAGCTTAGCCCCACCCCTTTTCTGATCTAGCCCCGCCTCCAGGCCGTTGTGACATCACGTTGCCTGGGGGGGGGGAAACGGAGGCTCCTCGGGAAAAGTGGTTGGGGGGGGGATGCTTTCTCCCTCCGGCCCTTTCCTGAAGCGCCGCCTGCCCCCACGACATCGGAGCGCGTGCTCCAAGATGGCAGGGCCCCTCGGTCGAGGGAACCCAGCCCAAATCAGAGAGACTTGGGCCGGGAGGGCCCCTGAAGTGGGTCCCACCCCAATCTGGTTCGGCAGGCGGGACGCGAGCTCGGGGTGTTCCGAAAGGGGTGGGGACGGTGCTCGACTGGGTCAGACCAACGGTCCGTTGGGCCCAGCATCCTGTCTCCGACAGCGGCCAGTCTCGGTCACTTGGAGAAGTACCTGATCAGTCGCTTTGGGGTAATCCATTCCCTGTTGTTCACTCTCGGCTCCTGACAGTCAGAGGCTGCGTTCCCCCAAAACTACCCGGCGAACGGACCTATCCTCCATCGTCTTTTTTAAAAAAACTTGGCTTGACCGCATCTTCTGGCAACAGATTCCACAATTTAATTGTATTTGTGCCTTGAGGGGAAAAAAAAATTCTTTTTAATCTGTTTTAAAATCTGCCTGTTGGTTTCACGGAGTCTCCCCTAGTTCTAGTACCGTTAGGGAGTGTAAATAACCGTTCCACATCGCTCATGAATTTATCCGTTTCTATCCTGTCCCCTCTGCCGTCTCTTCTCCAAGCTGAAGAGCCCCAACCTGTCCAGCCTGTCTTCATACAGAAGCCGTTCCAGGCCCTTGATCATTTGTTGCCCTTCTCTGTATTTTTTTTTTTTAGTTCTACTATGTCTCTTTTTGAGATGGGCCAACCAAACTTCACACGATACTCAAGGTGCGGTCGCACCACGGATTTCTATAGAAGCATTACGACATTTTCAGTTTTATTCTCTATCCTCGTACAAATAATTCCTAACCTTCTGTTTGCTTTTTTGACGGCCGCATGTCTTGTCTGAAAGGTCCTTTTTCCTGAGTTGGTCACTCCTGATTTAGAACCCAGCATTGTGTGCGTGGAGTTTGGGGTTGTCTTTCCCCGCGTGCCTCGCTTTACGCTTGTCCACGTTCAATTTCATCGGCGGCTTCACCCAGTCTTGCAAGATCCTCCTGCAATTCTTCGGTCTGCTCAGGTTTGAACGGCCTCGAGTGACTCTGGCGTCTGCCGATTTGATCACGTCGCTCCCTTTTTCCAGATCATTAAACAATACATGGAGTGCCGTGATATCGTAGAGGGGTGGGGCCTTCTGTGGGAAGGGAGTCTGGCCCAGACAGACCGTGCCCCCAACCCTGGCCTGACAGGACCAGTTGGGGGTTATGCAGGCCCCTAAGGCAGGGGTGGGAGGACTTTGTGGCCCCATGCGATCTCTTTATTTGACCCCTTCCCAGTACCTGTGCCCAAGCACTGAAAGATCGCGCTCAGGGGAGGGGAGCAGAGATGAGGGCCTGCCCACAAGGAGAGGGGACAGACAGGTCCATGATCTGGACTGTCCTTTTCCTGAACGCACCCCCCCAACTTCCATGTGCCCCTCGGAGCTTGTATGACCTTTCCAACCGGCCCCCTGAGAAGTAAAAGGCTTCCCACCGCCGTTCTAAGGGCTAGGAGCCATCAGCCTCTCCCCTGCTGCTCTCCTGTGTTGTGTCCTCCTTAGTTCCTCGTCCGTAGCCCAGTAAACAGGTGCCCACGCCTTCCTAGCTCCACCCGAAGGGGAGATCTCAGCACCCCTGTCCAGTGCGCTCTGGCGTCCCAGCCGAGCCAGGAGGAGGTGGGGAGCGTCTCTGTCCCTTCAGCAACTAAACGGCAGGAAGCCACTAAAAATACTCGCCACAAGCAGCGCTTCCTGCCCAGCTGGCATCTAGCTGAAGCCTGACCTCGCTCCTCCTTCCCCCCCCCCTCCTTCATCTGCAGAGGGGATTAGCTCTCCTCTCTGCCAACCCAGTGCTTTCGGAGCAGCCACGTGCTAGGCCCGGGGGTTCACTCGTGCTCCCAGAGCAGCTAGTCCGTGGCTTAAGAACATAGCTGCCATTACTAACAACCCGAGGAAGCCAAGCTGGGGAAGGCACAAGAGGTCTTGACACAAGCGGGACCAAGGAGGCAGGAGGCTAAAAGGGTACAAGGACCGGGAAACCAGGGAGTGAAACAGGGAACCTGGGAACTAAAGAGATAGGCGAGGGATCCGGGCTAGGGAACAAAGCCAAGACCTGCTTGGGCATTGGTCCATCTAGCCCAGCATCCTGTGGCCAGCTCCGGTCGCTGAACAGAAATACACGTACAGGTCACGGAGGTGTGACCCATCTCCCACTAACCACTCTCAACTACCAGTCGTCAGAGCCCCAGCTAGCAGGCAGCGATGTGGGGCAGAAAACTTTTCCAGAAAACCCTACATCCCTGCTAACAGCCGTGTACGGCTCTATCCTTTTAAGACCGTCTTTAATTTCCATTTAAAGCTAGTTATGCCGCTGGCTTTCGCTGCGTCCTTCGGCAAGGAGTTCCACCGCTGCATTGTCCGCTGCCGCGTGGAAAAAAAGTACTTTCTCTTCGTTTTTAAATCTGCTATTTAACTTAGGAGACTATCCCTCGTTTTATTGTGAGACCGGGCAAACCGTTCCTTATTTGCATTCTCCAGGCCACTCGTGATTTCATCAACTTCTGTCCTATCCCCCTTAATCGCATCCTTCCAGCTAAACTGCCCTCACCTGCTGAGCCTCTCCTCGTATGGAAGTCGATCCGTCCCTTCTCGATCACCCTTGTTGCCCTTCTCTGAACCTTTCCCGATTCTATTATACCTTTCTTGAGCTAGGGCAACCAGAACTGCACACGGTATTCAAGGTGGGGACTGTACCAAAGATTTATACAGTGGCTTTACGATACGGCCCCTCTTATCTTTCTGTTCCTTTTGCAAGAACGCCTAGCGTTCCCTTTGCCTCTTTGCTCCACGCTGAGCCGGTGTCTTCAAGAAACTGTCCACAGCTGACTTCCAAGATCCTTCTCTTGCGTTGGCTGCCGAGCAAAACCTTCAGCGTGTGTCAGGTGGGAGCGGAGAGATCAGGACCTTGCAGGGTTGGGTGCTGTACAATGAGTCAGTCCTGCCTCCAGAGTGGAGAGAATGAAAGGGAGTTGGGACAAAATCGGGGGCAGTGTTGGGACTGGAACCCAGAATCTGGACACCAAGAACTGACCCAGGTGGGGAATAGAAACCAGACGTCCTGCTCCTCGCCCTCTCTCCCCCCTCCCAGAGAACCCAGGAGTCCTGACTCCCAGCACCACCCCCACCCCTGCTCTGACTCACTAACCCCCTCTCCCCTCCCAGAGAACCCAGGAGTCCTAGCTCCCAGCCCCCCCCCCCTGCTCTAACTCACTAACCCCCACTCCCCTCCCAGAGAACCCAGGAGTCCTAGCTCCCAGCCCACCCCCTGCTCTAACTCACTAACTCCCACTCCCCTCCCAGAGAACCCAGGCGTCCTGCCTCCCAGCCCCCCCTGCTCTAACTCACTAGCCCCCCCTCCCACCCCACAGCTAGGAATGGACCCCAGGCATCCTGGCACATACAGGGGAGGGTCTACACCCCTTTTGCTTCAGCTCTCCTGGTACTCTTCATTCCCTGGGGGGGCGTGGGGCTGCTGTCTGAGCCCCCCCTCTGCCTTGTCTTGGTGCCCACAGGCCGAGAAGGAGAAGTCCTCGCTGGCCACTGACCTACAGGAGCTCCGCAAGCAGCTGGCGGGCGCCAAGGAGGCCTTGTCGGAGCAGCAGAAGCGGAGCAGCCGCCCGGGGGAGCCCCGTGCTCCCCTGGAGCCAGGCCCGGGGGGTGACGGGGTCAGCCGCCTAGCCACGGAGCGGTACCACGAGGAGCTGGAGCGGGCCCGGCTGGCGGCCCGGCGGGAGCGGGAGGCAGCGGTTCAGCTGGAAGGGGAGCTGCGAGCGGCCCGGAAGGTGGCCCGGGAGGCTCAGGCGCGGCTGGCCCAGGCCCAGGAGGAGCTGCTGGGCTTCTCGGAGGAGCTAGCCACCCTCTACCACCACATCTGCACCCGCTACAACCTCGCCCCCCAGCGCGTGATGCTGGACTTCTACCGGGAAGGGCGCGGCGCCAGGGCCCTGCGCAAGAGGCTCTCCTCCAGCAAGCTCCTCCCCCACGAGGCGGAGGCCGGCGGCGGCAGCGGGGACCAATCGCCCGTCAGCAGCAGCCCTGGCTCCCCCTGCGGTTCCGAGCCCCTCAGCGTCGCCAACCTGACGGCCATCTTGCGGGAGCAGCTGGGGCAGCTCCAGGGGGCGCTGTCGGTGGCGCAGCGGCAGAGCCCGCCCGGGCACGGGGCCGAGCTGGAGCGGGACAAGGAGGTGCTGGTGGAGGAGGTGCTGAAACTGAAATCGCTGCTGAGCACCAAGCGAGAGCAGATCGCCACCCTGCGGACCGTGCTGAAAGCCAACAAGCAGGTGGGAGGGGGAGCTGGGGACACTGGGGGGAGGGGGGCGGCAGCTTGCTGCAGATTTCCACAGTGGGGGGGGGGTTGTGTGTGTCGCAGGGGTGTATAAACCTCCTGCCCCTGCACGCTGGTGGTGAGGGGAGGGAGGAGTTAGCTGCGGTCATCCTCGAGGAAAGCTGTGTGGGACTAGCACCCTGAATCTGGAGACCTGGCTCTGCCTCAAGCAGAGTAAAGAACCCAGGAGTCCTGGCTCCCAACCCCCCCCCCACTTTAATCTATTAGCCCCCCCCCCCCTCAGAGAACCCAGGAGTCCTGGCTCCCAAGCCCCCCCTGCTCTAACCCACTAGCCCCCACTCCCCTCCCAGAGAACCCAGGAGTCCTGGCTCCCAGCGCCCCCCCCCAAGGAATCCAGGCCGTGGGGGTGGAGGGAGGGTTGTAGGTTTCCCCAGCTGCTTCTCGCTAGCGCCCCCTGATGGTTTCAGAGGAGTTTCTCACAAGCGCCCCCTGTTGTCCCCCCCCCCTCCTCCGACAGGCAGCCGAGGCGGCCCTCTCCAACCTGAAGGGCCAGTACGACGGGGAGAAGTCCCTGGTGTCGGAAACCATGGCCAAGCTGCGCCATGAGCTGAAAGCCCTCAAGGAGGACGCTGCCACCTTCTGCTCCCTGCGCGCCATGTTCGCCAGCAGGTGAGGGGCGCGGCCGACAGCCATGGAGCAGCTGGGCTGGGGGGGGGGGGGGACGACACAGGCTCCCAGAGGCCTCTGGGGTGGTTTCCCTTGACTGCAGCCCTGGACTCCCCTGTGCCCCCCCCCCCCAGGTGTGACCAGTACGTGAGCCAGCTGGACGAGATGCAGCGGCAGCTGGCGGCGGCCGAGGACGAGAAGAAGACGCTGAGCTCCTTGCTGCGCATGGCCATCCAGCAGAAACTGGCGCTCACCCAGCGCCTGGAGACTCTGGAGAGCCCGCCCGAGGGGCTGCGGGGCAGCGGGCGGCGAGCGCGGCCGGCCAAGAGCACTGCGGTACGGCTGGGGGAGGCTGCCCAGGGTTGGGGGGCAGGAATTAAAAATCCCCATCTTGCTGCGCTGAAATCCCAAGGCCGTGTTCTCGGCCGGCCCTGGATATAAGAGCCCCCCCTCCCAAGAGTTCCTGCTGCCCCAACGAAGGGTTCCCAGTCACCCCCTGCTCCCAGCTGTCTGGGATGCAGTCACTGCTAGGCCAGCCTTTGCTCTAGCCCCAGCCTGGGTGCCTGTGGCTTCTGTTCCTTTCCGAGTAGTAGAGCGGCAGTGGAAGCTCTCCTCCCGTTGGGGTGGGATTGCCAGTTCCCCTCTCCAGCCATGGAGAGACCGGCTAGGGATTTATTATTTATTACCGCTGAAGGAGAATTTCTCCGGCCATGTGTTGTGTTTTTTTTGAAGTTTGACTTATCAGAAATTCAACTTAAGCAGACCTGGAGCTGGAGAAAACTGGCGCTTAGATTAAGCGAGCGCCAGGTTTCTGTGTCTCCGATTCCCCTCAGAAGCAGATAGTCCGAGTAGACAGCATCTCTCTCCATCCTGAGGGCTTTCTCCCTCCCAAGGGCCACTTTCAAAATGAGTACAAGTTTTTTTTTGGGGGGCGGGTTGCTCAAGAAAAGAAGGCTCCAGATGATGGATCTGTGCTGTGGATCTATCCTTTATCTCTGCTGCCTTCCCCTGAGCTCAGTTTTTCAGTGCTTGGGGGTAAGAACGGGACCAGCTCTAGATGCTGGGAAGAGGCTCCCTACAAACATGGCCTGGGGCACATCTCACACCCCCACTAAATTCGAGTTATCAGAGTGCAGAATTTGAGTTATCCAGACCAAGAAGCAATCTGTCCCGGTAGGAAAAGCAAATTAATTCCGCTTGTCCATGCATTCAAGTCCTGCCAGGTGGAGTTTTTATTCCGCTGTATTTGCTGCCCTTCAAAAAGGTCGGGGTGACTTGCAGTCGAAATGCAAATGGCGTATTCCTCCCCGTACGACATTGCAAATTCAAATGACCCTACGCTGCTCCTGCTCTCCAACGAGTCCCGCTCCCCCCCCCCCCTCCCCAAAGTCTCTCACCTGGGGGAAACCTCCCTCATGGGGAGGGGAGGGATTACAGCATCCCATCTCCCTCCCTATAGACAAAACCTAGCTTGCCCCCCCTCAGCTCCAGACAGCCTTTCAGAGGAGTGGAGGGGGGAGCAGCCAGATCCGGGTATCGTCTGGGACAGGAAATGCGGTGCTCTCTAGTCTCTGTTTTTTTGGGGGGAGAGCAGACGGGAAGGGGTAACTGCTGTGATTTAGATGGTACAATCTGTGCCCCCTGGTGCAAGGGGAGGGGGGGGAATAGGGCAGTGATGAGGGAGGGGCGCTGCTTTCGCTTCCTAACCTGACTCTTCCCTCCTTCCAGAGATGAGACTCCACCGTCCCCACCCAGGACACAAGGGCACTTCTACCCACGGTTGACCGCTGCTCGGCGCCATCCCTTCTGCAGGCCGGGAGCTCAGTGGCTGCTCGGAGACCAAACTGCGGCTGGCTCTGGGGAGGGCTGCACCCTCGCGTAATGGCACTAATCCCCAGGGCTGCGATCCGGTGCCTAATTTTCAAGCCCCTCGTGGGCTGCCTTCGTCAAAGTGCCTTGACTCCGTGCCTTGCCTTCCGTTCTAACTCCGCACCGGGAAGTGGTGCGTTCTCCCCGCCAGCCTGTCTGCCTGCCTTAGCTGAACTAATTCTCTCCCTCAGGAACAGGGTGGCACCGTGCCCCACCTCCCCCCCCCCCCTAAACTCACAATGCCTGTCGCTCCCCCCCCCATGGGGATTTGCACATGATTGGGGGAGGGGAGGGACTTTTCTCATTGCACAAAGGAGTGGTTTTTCTGCACAGCTTGGAGTGGGGGTAGCGGATCCTCTTCCCCCCCCTCCTGTCAGTAACAGTTTTGGTATCTGTAGGAATGTCTATTTATACCCAAGGCCTCTGCCCGGGGTCGCGGATCTGACTTCGGATAAACGACTTCTCTCTCTCTCGGCTGCCTCTGCGTTTCTGTTTCCGTGCTGCTGCTGTCACTGTCGGCCTTGTGATCTCACTGGCTCTGCAGGTCAGCCTGAATGCACCCTCTGTGCCACGGGTGGGGGGCAGTGCCAGGCACTGGGGAGGAGCAGGGAGGCAGGGACAAAATCTCTGCTGGACGTGGATGGTTTCTTTGTGTGTGGAGCTGGAGGGGGGCCCCCGTGTGGCGAGAGAGTGAAGTGCTTTGAGTGGAGAGAGAGACAAACAGCTGGTTTAGTTATAATTATTATTAGCATTTATATAGCGCCAGCAATGTACCTGGTGCTTTACAAAGAATAAGATAGACACGGTCCCTGCCTGAGAGCTCACCATAATCTTTTATTGGGCCTACTCCTCCCCAGGCACGGAACCGGTCAGAACTACACCCTGAGCCAATTTTATTTATTGCAATTTATACCCCGCTCTGCCCCGAAGGCTCCAGGTGACTTGCGACATAGAGTCTCCCCTCAGCCCCTGCCTCTCACCTTGGGGCTTGTGCTAATTTTCAAAGTGGCCCCACGGAGGGAAAATATTTCCCCTCCCTGATCTCGCCTGCTCGAATGCAGGATGGCTGTAGAGGTAAGAAGGCAGGGACTTGGGCGGGAGGAGATAGGAGAAAAATTTACTTGGGAAGGGGTGGAAATTCAGGCGTCGGCCGCTTTGAAAGCCAAGCTTGTTGGTGGTGTAAGAGATGATGAGAAAAGCAGAGAGAACTGAAGCAAACGTGGGGAAGGTAAGCCGCTTCTTAGGGGGAAAGAACGTGTATTTCAAAGGAACCGGCTACAATGCTGTTGCACAGTTGGTTGAATCCCTGACATGCTTGGGAAACTCTTATTTCTTAGTATCCGATGAACGTTGGTTCCCGGGCATGTTTTTAACGGTATTGGACTTTTAGTCATACTGCTTATACAGCTAGCCGTACATAGTGTTCTGCAGCTGCTGATTTCCTTTGGCCGTGGGCTTACAATCTGAGATGGACAAGACTGAGGGGGAAATGCGCAATGTTTCCATTTCACAGATGGGGAACTGAGGCTGAGGCTTGCCCTAGGCGCCCCAGTGAGTTAATTAGCTAGGGTGAGGTTCGAACTCTGGGTCTAGCTGAGCACCTTATCTACTCCACGCCGCTGAGGAAACGAAACCCACATCTCTAGCAGCGTGATGTTCTGCCTGCCTGAGGAAGGGCTCTATGGTGAGATGAAGGTTTGCATAGTCTCACCAACAGAAACCTCTTGCCTCCTGTGTGTCATAGATGGGACTATAATCTAGTCGTTCCTCTTTCTAAAGCAGGTGCAAAGCCTCAGCTCTGAGGTGGGGTGGTCGAAGGCATCCTCCGGTTAATGTTGGTCTGGCCCCGGCGTTCAGGGGAAGGGAGCAGAGATGATGGCATGCGCTAAAGGGCAGATCTACAAACTGGACCTTCCCCTTCCTGAATGCACCCCTTAAGTTCCCCCAACCTCTCGATGGCTCTTGGGGCTTGTACTACTTTTCAAAGTGGCCCCTGGGTGGGGAAAGTCTCTCCCTCCCCAATGCAACTTAGTGTTTCTGATGTACTGGCAGCGGTTCTTGGCTGGGGGTAGAATGTGAAAGGCAGTTTATGGAGGTGTGCAAAGGGTTTGGTTGCTGCCAACGTATGGACAATACATGTTGCAGGCCCCGCGTAGGTGCCAAAGCATGTATTTTTCATAAGGGTTCCTTAAACATTTGCCTAGGGTCAGGTCCTAGCCAGAGCTGAATGGGGTCAAGCTGTGGCTTACAGCACCAGATTCCGAATGGGTCTCTGCCCCAGGAAGCTTCCACTCTAAATGGCAGGGGGAAAGCGTGGGGATGTCCTGCTAGCTTGGCCCCCTCTGCCTGGCACACACTGTTCAGGGTGGGAATATCGTAACCCCTTCCTCCCCACCTCCTTGGGAAGGATGGGCTGGGTTGCCGAAGGGAAGGGTGGGGATGTCTAGCTCCTGCTGGGTCTTGCCTTTGTTCCCTAGAACAAAAGGTCTGCTTGTGTGTGGGTTGTGGAGACAGAGCCCCCTTTGTGTGGCTAGAGCAATGGGGCGTGCCTACCCTGTGCCTTGTTTAGCTTTCAGGGAGTTGTCAACAATGGGGGGCTGTGGGGAAAAGTGTCGCTTGGGAACGGGAAGTCTTCTCGTCAAGGGTTAAAGCAAGGCTGCTCCATGGGCCCCAGGCCTCTGGGTACCATCTGCAGTGAACTTGGGCACAGGAATGGGGGGGGGGTGCATGGTTTTCTGGAGGAGGGGGTGTCATGGGATTGGGGAGTCTGCACCCCCACTTTACCGGGTTTGAGTGACTCAGTTTCCCTTGCGCACAGTTCTCTTGAATCAGTTTCTCTCACTGGCTAATTCAAGGTGTGCCACAATGAAACTTCTTGTCACCCAAGGGCCCGATCCTTCCCGTTTACAGACTCTTTACTCTCTGGGTTCGCAAGAGCTTGAGGGCTCTTGTAGCTCACTTGTGTTCCAATATTAGACTCTAGACCACTTCTTTATAAAGTAAGAAGTATATTTATTGATTACATAACAAGATAGTTGAAACCGAGTGTTATTAGAAATAAAAGGTATATATAATGCATTCCTAACTTATACTGTTTTGAGTTCCTAAGTTATTCATCTTACCCTAGAACAAGTCCATAAGTTCTGGTTTTCTCAGCCATAAGGAACTGGCTGGGCTCTAGCTTAGAGCGAAAGCTGTCTCTCACTTCATCTTCCCCCAGCCTGCTGTTTAGGCTGGTTCTTTCGTACGTAGATGTTCTCTCCAAAAAAGCTTTGCAAGAAGTCTCTTCTCCTTTGTATCTCACTCCCCTTTTATCTCTTCCCGGAGACTGCTAGTAAGTTCTCCAGGCTTCCCTGCCTTTCTGCACGTACGGAATGGCTACCTGCATTAACATACAAATGTCTCTAGCCACCCGTCTGGGTCCAATACACGTTGGTTCTGTTTGTATCCTGTGTCGCCTGGTGACGTGTGAGAGGCCCAACCTGAGCTGTAATTTGAGTTCTACCGTTCTCAGAGTTAACTACAACATGTGGAACTTTTAACCACATATTTACCAAACAGGTAGTCCCGTGTTACACGTATGTGACCCCCTGTTTCCCCGTGACAGAGGGTGTAACGCACTTTTGGGGCCCGCGATGTAGCAGGGTGAGGGATGTGCTTTGGAGAGGGGCGCACGGGGGCGCGTTGGAGAGGGGCGCACGGGAGCTGGGGTGCTTTGGAGAGGGGCGCACGGGAGCTGGGGCGCTTTGGAGAGGGGCGCATGGGGGCGTGTTGAAGAGGGGCGCACGGGAACTGGGGCGCTTTGGAGAGGGGCGCACGGGGGTGCGTTGAAGAGGGGCGCATGGGAGCGGGGGCGTGTTGGAGAGGGGCGCAAGGGAGCTGGGGCGCTTTGGAGAGGGGAGCACAGGGGTGCTTTGGAGAGGGGCGCACGGGGGCGCGTTGAAGAGGGGCGCACGCGAGCTGGGGCGCTTTGGAGAGGCGCACGGGGGTGCTTTGGAGAGGGGCGCACGGGGGCGCGTTGAAGAGGGGCACACGGGAGCTGGGGCGCTTTGGAGAGGGGCGCACGGGGGCGCGTTGGAGAGGGGCGCACGCGAGCTGGGGCGCTTTGGAGAGGGGCGCACGGGGGCGCGTTGGAGAGGGGCGCACGCGAGCTGGGGCGCTTTGGAGAGGGGCGCACGGGAGCTGGGGCGCTTTGGAGAGGAATCCACGCCCCTCGCCGGGGCGGAGCCGGAGCCGCTTCTCCGCCCATCTCCTTGGAGCCAGCCTCCCAGACCCGCCGACCCCCACGCCATGGTGGGTGCAGTCTGGACCCGGCTGCGCCTGGGGGTCCCCCCCGTCGCCTCTTACTGCACCCGATTGGCGGCGGACTCGGGCACTGCGGGCGCCCCGACTCAGCCTCCCCAGCCCCGGCCTCCCTATGGGGGGAAGAAGCCGCATTTGCACGAGGGAGCCGAAGAGGAATCCGCCAGAGCCTTCTCCAGCGCCCCGGCTCCCAGGCCGGACAATAAGACTTTCCTCTGGGCGCGCTATGGGGAGATTAAGCGTCTGGTGCAGGGTGAGCCCTGTGGAGCCCCTCGGGGATCCCAGCCCCGCTACACCCCAGGAATCCGGGGAGCCCCCAATATCCCCAGCCCCCCCCATCATGCCCGAATTAGGTTCCCCCTGATTCTGGTCCTCTCCCCACCCCCCCAAAAAAAAAATCACTAGGGGATCCCGAGCCCTCCTCCCCGATCCTACGTTTCACCCCGGAACCCTTCCCTGCCCCCTAAATCCCTAGGAACTCCCTGGCCCCATTCTTTCCCCCTAAATCTCACTACAGGAACTTTCCAGCCCACCAAATCCTACACCCCAGCCCTGTTCCCTCTACCCCCTGAAACACTAGCCCCTCCAGTTCCCGAGAATCTCCAACCACCCCCCGCCCCCCAGGAATCCTTCCCAGCCTCCTAAATCCTGCCTTCTCAGCCCGCCTCTCCCCCTAAATCTTACCCCAAGAACCCTTCTCAATACCCCCATAGTCCTCTACCCCCAGATCCCTAATGCTGCTCCTTCTACCCCTGGATTCCCAAATCCTACTCTCCCCCTCCCGATCCACAGTATCTCTCATGGGGGGGGGGGTCTCCCCAAATCAACTCCCTTCTAGCTTCTCCTGCCCCCATCTGAGCCCCTCTTCACCAGTATCTAGGGAGGAGATGATTTCCCCCCCCCCCATTCTCACCCCACATTACCCGGTGCAGGGGATGCCCCAGTCAGACTGGGGGACCTGCTACCCCACCCCCATCTGTGTGTGTACACGTTGGCAGCGAGGTGCGTTCCAGGGGGTGTATCGGGTTTCCGAGATGGGCAGGGAGGGAGTGCTGGAGACCTAGTAAACAAGCTACACATGGGAAAGAGCTCCTCCTAGGTTTTCGGGGGAAAGGTCTGGGTGGGGTGATGGTTCCATGGGGCCTGGGTCGAAGCTTGGAAAGGGGAGGCAGAGAATGGGATCTGGCTCCTTTTCAGTTCTATGGGGGCACTAGCGGGGTGGGTGGGAGGGAATGGATCTGGGTCTTTTCCGCTCTATGGGTTGCTCAGTCTATGCTGAGTGGATCTAGGGTCTTTTACCTGTATGGAGCATCCGTTCCTTTGGAGGGGAGAGACGGGAATTGGGACTGGCCATTGGCTGGGACATAGGGTTGCCAGAGCAGACCCTGCAACATGGATTTGTCATAAGTGCCCTGGAAAAAAAATGTGCATCTAGGGCAACCCTCCTGGGGCAGTCCCGCTGGAGGGGGGCAGAGAATGGGATCTGAGGGAACTCCTGGCAGACCTTCCGACCATCATCCCACTTCAGGGCAAACAAGCACTCGGCTGTTTGAAAAAGAACAGTGTGTCCTAAATCTATTTCTCGGCCTTGGGTTTTTCCATTGGCACCGGGACGTGGAGGATGGACGCATCCCACGGCCCACAGGGTGGGAGTTGAATTCAACCGCACGGCCCTGCAGAGAAGCCACAGCCTCCCTTGTGGGCAGAACCAGCTGCCTCTCAGCTTTGTCTGCGCCGGGGAACTGCTCTCGAAACCATCCGGCCGTCGGCAATTCCGCCAATCCCGGTTCCTTCCAGCTGGTTTTTTTTTTGCTGAGTGCAGTGATTTGAGGCTGGGCTGGGGTGTGTGGAGCTGATGGGGGAATCCACTGGGCACAAGGTCAGGGTCCACGGCAGGGGATCCACGGATTCGCACTGGGAGGAGGGTGCTTGGTGTCGCACAAGAGCAGTGCGTGTGTCTGTGTGCAGGAGCCATGTCACACAAGGGCCATGTATTTGGTCTGTATTGCACTAATACAGTGGGTGCACAAGTCCCACGTTGCAGAGGTGCAGTGCGTGTGCGAGCCTGTCTCGCACAA
>QEPC01006279.1:266475-285773 GCA_003113815.1 Sphenodon punctatus
AATCTGAGAGACAGGAGCTGGGGGAGAGACTTAGGAAGGGGAACAGAGGGAGAGACAAGGGGTCTAACATTCATGAAGATGCGAGGTCTCAAGTGCACATACTTGGCTTAGTTACGATGAGAATGACAGCAGGCAGGTCCATGTGGCAAGGATAAGGGTAAACAGATCGTAGGTATAGGATCCTATTCTTCTTCTCCTCCTCCCCAACCCCAGTGGCCTCTTCCAAAAGAAGTCTTTGGGGACTAAAATGAAAGAAATCTATCGATTTCTCCTGTTTTCACACGGCAGGAGGATCTATCTTCCCACCCCAACTTTGGGCGGGTGGATTTGCTGCAAGGCATATGACTTTCATGCTTCTGGTTTTCTCTTTCTGTGTTTCCACATGGGAACATATTGTATAACTGGCCTATGTGATATCTTTTAACATTTGCATTACTATATTAATCACACCTCAAAAAACTTGGAAATTTCCAAAACAAAAAACGTTACCGTTTAAAAAACCGTTAAAGGCAGAACCATTTCCAAAACAAAAAACCCCTTTCCTCGTCACAAACATTTCACAAAATGAATGTTAACTTAAACTCAAAAAAAAAGAGAAAATTAAATACAATTGCAATTAAAAAAACATGCATTACAACAAAACTTAAATGCCAAAAAGCATGGATTTTCTATCTATATTCCATATTTACCATCAACATTAAGGGAAGATGTGTACTTAATTTTTTACTATTTGCCACTAACTAAATGATCACATTATTTCTTTACAGGTGTTTACTCTGTCGTTTACATGTATAGAAATTGTATACACTTTATACAATGAAATGTTGACAAGGTCCGACAACTGCCTACCATCAGTTTATAATAAGCAATTCTGTGCAAAAGGACAGAGTTAAAGCAGTTGAAAAAATATTCATAGGTGACGTATGATCATAAATAAATGACCTGTAAAGAAATAATGTGTTTTGGGTGTGTGTTTTAAATTTGAATAAGGTGCATGGCATTGTACTCTTGAGCAGGCGTGGAGGGCACGGAGAGGTGGATAGTTTGGGGCACAGATAGGTGGATAGCTTGGGGAAGCTATAAGTTGAGGGTAAGACAATGGGTGTGAATTGGCTTTGGTCCTTCTACCTCGCTAGAATCCACTGGGTTTTTCACTTGAGCGCCCTTTAGGCTGCGTGGCGTTCAGTGCCCCTCCAGGGAAGCCTGATTCTCTGGGTGTTTTCAGACAAGTGCCGCCTCACCAGGCAGGTTGGAGGGCTGCCTCGCTGCCCTGCAACGTGCCATGATGAGTGAGAAATCCCATCCATCTCCCGTCCCCAAGGCTAACCGCTCTGCAACTCCACACTGCGGCGACCCCATCGAGGTACGGCCAGCGGAGACAGGGAACTGGGGCACCGGGGAGTGGGGCCCGGGAGCTTCTGCCCAGGGGGAGGTGGCTGGTCGTCGGAGGCTAGAGGGGAAGTGCCGTTGAGTGGAAACGCTGTTCAATCCATCACAGGGGCCCAGGCTGGCCCCTCGTTTTGTTGATGAATAAAACCTTTGTGTTAGTAATTGGATCACATTTCTATCCTGCCCTTCCCCTAAGGCTCGGGGTGGTCTATGAAAACCACACCGAAACATTTACAAAATCCCATTTAAAAAAAAAACAAAACCCCCACCCATCCCCCATAAAAATGCCCCCACATTGACACCCATTAGTGTTCATTTAACAACAACAAAAGCATTAAGTGAAAACAATTATTAATGGGGGGAAAAAAGAGTAAAACCCCTTTAACAACTGGGCCAAACGGGTAGGAGCGCCCTCTAAAAAGATCACGTGTTGTTATTAGCCCATCCCGGCCCCACAAAGAGCACAAGGCAGAGCTTTCTGCCAAATCGACCATCCGGACTACGTTTCCCAGGAAGCCCCGGGGCCGGGGCCACCGAGGGGGCGTGGTTACAGAACTAGCCTGAGCATGTTATCGGTTCGAAACTCGGCTCTTGCGTCAAACCATCCAGCAGCTGCCGCTTCCTGGGGTGAGTGCGGCCCTAGAGAGCCGGATGCGAGCCAGGACGCCTGGGTTCTCGGGGGGGGGCTAGTGGGTTAGAGCAGGGGGGGCTGGCAGCCAGGACACCTGGGTTCTCTGGGAGAGGAGTGTGGGTTAGAGCAGGGGGAGCTGGGANGGACCCCGATTCCGGGCTGCCCCTGCCCCCCCGCATCGTGGACAAGCTGACGCTCTGCATGACCCCCCAGAAGCCTTTCGAGCCGGCCGCCGAGGAGCTGACGGGGCTGAGTAACTGGAGCCTGCAGGAGAACGGCAAGCCGGGCTTCGACCAGGCCGTGGTGCAGGCCATCGAGTGCTTCCTGGCCCGGCAAGCCGGCCCGGTCTGCCTGGTGGCCCACAACGGCTTCGGCTACGACTTCCCTCTGCTGCGCGCGGAGCTGGACCGGCTGGAGGCGGACCTGCCCCCCGCCACCGGCTGCCTGGACACCCTGCTCGCCCTGCGGGAGCTGGAGAAGCCTTGCAAGCGGAGCTACCAGCTGGTGGAGCTCTACAAGCGCTACTACGGGCAGGGGCCGGAGCTGGCCCACTCGGCCGAAGGGGACGTCCACACCCTGCTCATGGTCTTCCTCTTCCGGGCCCCCAAGCTGGTGGAGTGGGCCGCGTACAACGCCCGCAGCTGGGCCGACATCCTGCCCTTGTACCCCCAGTCTCCTCGCGCGGGAGGAGGAAGGGGGTTTAGGGGACCCCACAACAGGCTGTTCTAGGACCCCGGGGTTCTGTCTCTGGGGTTGAGGGTCGCTACCTCGTCCGGGTCTCGCCTGGAGACTTCGGGATGAGTCCTGATATTTCTCTGGGCTGATAGGGTCACTCGGGGGTGGCGGGGGGACAGGGCCAGTGCCAAATTCGATGCTTCCTGTGTGGGGAGGGGACGCACCATTGCTGATCCTGAAGGTGGCTGCCCTCCCCCCACCCCCCTGCTCTAACCACTAGCTCCCAGCCCCCCCTGCTCTAACCCACTAGCCCCCACTCCCCTCCCAGAGAACCCAGGAGCCCTGGCTCCCAGCCCGCCCCCCTCCCCCCAGGCCTAGCCGTGTCGGGAGTCCCCAGGGGGATGTTGTGTAGCTAGTATGTCGGGATGAATGACACAGGTTCCGCGTATTGTCGATACAAAGTACGCGACACAAATTTCCTCCCTTCTCTCCCCTCCTAGCCATGCCCGATCCCCAGGATTTCCAGTCCTTTGTCTTCCTGGACTCTGAAACCACCGGTCTGAGCCGCCCCCGCGTGTCCGAGCTCTCCCTCGTTGCCGTGCACCGCTGCTCCCTGCTGCAGCCCCCTCGGGACCCCGATTCCGGGCTGCCCCTGCCCCCCCGCATCGTGGACAAGCTGACGCTCTGCATGACCCCCCAGAAGCCTTTCGAGCCGGCCGCCGAGGAGCTGACGGGGCTGAGTAACTGGAGCCTGCAGGAGAACGGCAAGCCGGGCTTCGACCAGGCCGTGGTGCAGGCCATCGAGTGCTTCCTGGCCCGGCAAGCCGGCCCGGTCTGCCTGGTGGCCCACAACGGCTTCGGCTACGACTTCCCTCTGCTGCGCGCGGAGCTGGACCGGCTGGAGGCGGACCTGCCCCCCGCCACCGGCTGCCTGGACACCCTGCTCGCCCTGCGGGAGCTGGAGAAGCCTTGCAAGCGGAGCTACCAGCTGGTGGAGCTCTACAAGCGCTACTACGGGCAGGGGCCGGAGCTGGCCCACTCGGCCGAAGGGGACGTCCACACCCTGCTCATGGTCTTCCTCTTCCGGGCCCCCAAGCTGGTGGAGTGGGCCGCGTACAACGCCCGCAGCTGGGCCGACATCCTGCCCTTGTACCCCCAGTCTCCTCGCGCGGGAGGAGGAAGGGGGTTTAGGGGACCCCACAACAGGCTGTTCTAGGACCCCGGGGTTCTGTCTCTGGGGTTGAGGGTCGCTACCTCGTCCGGGTCTCGCCTGGAGACTTCGGGATGAGTCCTGATATTTCTCTGGGCTGATAGGGTCACTCGGGGGTGGCGGGGGGACAGGGCCAGTGCCAAATTCGATGCTTCCTGTGTGGGGAGGGGACGCACCATTGCTGATCCTGAAGGTGGCTGCCCTCCCCCCACCCCCCTGCTCTAACCACTAGCTCCCAGCCCCCCCTGCTCTAACCCACTAGCCCCCACTCCCCTCCCAGAGAACCCAGGAGCCCTGGCTCCCAGCCCGCCCCCCTCCCCCCAGGCCTAGCCGTGTCGGGAGTCCCCAGGGGGATGTTGTGTAGCTAGTATGTCGGGATGAATGACACAGGTTCCGCGTATTGTCGATACAAAGTACGCGACACAAATTTCCTCCCTTCTCTCCCCTCCTAGCCATGCCCGATCCCCAGGATTTCCAGTCCTTTGTCTTCCTGGACTCTGAAACCACCGGTCTGAGCCGCCCCCGCGTGTCCGAGCTCTCCCTCGTTGCCGTGCACCGCTGCTCCCTGCTGCAGCCCCCTCGGGACCCCGATTCCGGGCTGCCCCTGCCCCCCCGCATCGTGGACAAGCTGACGCTCTGCATGACCCCCCAGAAGCCTTTCGAGCCGGCCGCCGAGGAGCTGACGGGGCTGAGTAACTGGAGCCTGCAGGAGAACGGCAAGCCGGGCTTCGACCAGGCCGTGGTGCAGGCCATCGAGTGCTTCCTGGCCCGGCAAGCCGGCCCGGTCTGCCTGGTGGCCCACAACGGCTTCGGCTACGACTTCCCTCTGCTGCGCGCGGAGCTGGACCGGCTGGAGGCGGACCTGCCCCCCGCCACCGGCTGCCTGGACACCCTGCTCGCCCTGCGGGAGCTGGAGAAGCCTTGCAAGCGGAGCTACCAGCTGGTGGAGCTCTACAAGCGCTACTACGGGCAGGGGCCGGAGCTGGCCCACTCGGCCGAAGGGGACGTCCACACCCTGCTCATGGTCTTCCTCTTCCGGGCCCCCAAGCTGGTGGAGTGGGCCGCGTACAACGCCCGCAGCTGGGCCGACATCCTGCCCTTGTACCCCCAGTCTCCTCGCGCGGGAGGAGGAAGGGGGTTTAGGGGACCCCACAACAGGCTGTTCTAGGACCCCGGGGTTCTGTCTCTGGGGTTGAGGGTCGCTACCTCGTCCGGGTCTCGCCTGGAGACTTCGGGATGAGTCCTGATATTTCTCTGGGCTGATAGGGTCACTCGGGGGTGGCGGGGGGACAGGGCCAGTGCCAAATTCGATGCTTCCTGTGTGGGGAGGGGACGCACCATTGCTGATCCTGAAGGTGGCTGCCCTCCCCCCACCCCCCTGCTCTAACCACTAGCTCCCAGCCCCCCCTGCTCTAACCCACTAGCCCCCACTCCCCTCCCAGAGAACCCAGGAGCCCTGGCTCCCAGCCCGCCCCCCTCCCCCCAGGCCTAGCCGTGTCGGGAGTCCCCAGGGGGATGTTGTGTAGCTAGTATGTCGGGATGAATGACACAGGTTCCGCGTATTGTCGATACAAAGTACGCGACACAAATTTCCTCCCTTCTCTCCCCTCCTAGCCATGCCCGATCCCCAGGATTTCCAGTCCTTTGTCTTCCTGGACTCTGAAACCACCGGTCTGAGCCGCCCCCGCGTGTCCGAGCTCTCCCTCGTTGCCGTGCACCGCTGCTCCCTGCTGCAGCCCCCTCGGGACCCCGATTCCGGGCTGCCCCTGCCCCCCCGCATCGTGGACAAGCTGACGCTCTGCATGACCCCCCAGAAGCCTTTCGAGCCGGCCGCCGAGGAGCTGACGGGGCTGAGTAACTGGAGCCTGCAGGAGAACGGCAAGCCGGGCTTCGACCAGGCCGTGGTGCAGGCCATCGAGTGCTTCCTGGCCCGGCAAGCCGGCCCGGTCTGCCTGGTGGCCCACAACGGCTTCGGCTACGACTTCCCTCTGCTGCGCGCGGAGCTGGACCGG
Source organism: Sphenodon punctatus (assembly GCA_003113815.1). Taxonomy (NCBI): domain Eukaryota; kingdom Metazoa; phylum Chordata; class Lepidosauria; order Sphenodontia; family Sphenodontidae; genus Sphenodon; species Sphenodon punctatus. The sequence continues at coordinate 272,393 of QEPC01006279.1, forward strand.
CTGGAGGCGGACCTGCCCCCCGCCACCGGCTGCCTGGACACCCTGCTCGCCCTGCGGGAGCTGGAGAAGCCTTGCAAGCGGAGCTACCAGCTGGTGGAGCTCTACAAGCGCTACTACGGGCAGGGGCCGGAGCTGGCCCACTCGGCCGAAGGGGACGTCCACACCCTGCTCATGGTCTTCCTCTTCCGGGCCCCCAAGCTGGTGGAGTGGGCCGCGTACAACGCCCGCAGCTGGGCCGACATCCTGCCCTTGTACCCCCAGTCTCCTCGCGCGGGAGGAGGAAGGGGGTTTAGGGGACCCCACAACAGGCTGTTCTAGGACCCCGGGGTTCTGTCTCTGGGGTTGAGGGTCGCTACCTCGTCCGGGTCTCGCCTGGAGACTTCGGGATGAGTCCTGATATTTCTCTGGGCTGATAGGGTCACTCGGGGGTGGCGGGGGGACAGGGCCAGTGCCAAATTCGATGCTTCCTGTGTGGGGAGGGGACGCACCATTGCTGATCCTGAAGGTGGCTGCCCTCCCCCCACCCCCCTGCTCTAACCACTAGCTCCCAGCCCCCCCTGCTCTAACCCACTAGCCCCCACTCCCCTCCCAGAGAACCCAGGAGCCCTGGCTCCCAGCCCGCCCCCCTCCCCCCAGGCCTAGCCGTGTCGGGAGTCCCCAGGGGGATGTTGTGTAGCTAGTATGTCGGGATGAATGACACAGGTTCCGCGTATTGTCGATACAAAGTACGCGACACAAATTTCCTCCCTTCTCTCCCCTCCTAGCCATGCCCGATCCCCAGGATTTCCAGTCCTTTGTCTTCCTGGACTCTGAAACCACCGGTCTGAGCCGCCCCCGCGTGTCCGAGCTCTCCCTCGTTGCCGTGCACCGCTGCTCCCTGCTGCAGCCCCCTCGGGACCCCGATTCCGGGCTGCCCCTGCCCCCCCGCATCGTGGACAAGCTGACGCTCTGCATGACCCCCCAGAAGCCTTTCGAGCCGGCCGCCGAGGAGCTGACGGGGCTGAGTAACTGGAGCCTGCAGGAGAACGGCAAGCCGGGCTTCGACCAGGCCGTGGTGCAGGCCATCGAGTGCTTCCTGGCCCGGCAAGCCGGCCCGGTCTGCCTGGTGGCCCACAACGGCTTCGGCTACGACTTCCCTCTGCTGCGCGCGGAGCTGGACCGGCTGGAGGCGGACCTGCCCCCCGCCACCGGCTGCCTGGACACCCTGCTCGCCCTGCGGGAGCTGGAGAAGCCTTGCAAGCGGAGCTACCAGCTGGTGGAGCTCTACAAGCGCTACTACGGGCAGGGGCCGGAGCTGGCCCACTCGGCCGAAGGGGACGTCCACACCCTGCTCATGGTCTTCCTCTTCCGGGCCCCCAAGCTGGTGGAGTGGGCCGCGTACAACGCCCGCAGCTGGGCCGACATCCTGCCCTTGTACCCCCAGTCTCCTCGCGCGGGAGGAGGAAGGGGGTTTAGGGGACCCCACAACAGGCTGTTCTAGGACCCCGGGGTTCTGTCTCTGGGGTTGAGGGTCGCTACCTCGTCCGGGTCTCGCCTGGAGACTTCGGGATGAGTCCTGATATTTCTCTGGGCTGATAGGGTCACTCGGGGGTGGCGGGGGGACAGGGCCAGTGCCAAATTCGATGCTTCCTGTGTGGGGAGGGGACGCACCATTGCTGATCCTGAAGGTGGCTGCCCTCCCCCCACCCCCCTGCTCTAACCACTAGCTCCCAGCCCCCCCTGCTCTAACCCACTAGAGTCCTGGCTCCCAACAGACGTGACGCCAACTCCACTTGAACGTTTCTTATCCACGTTACAGGGCCGCCTAGGGCACCAACACGGCCCAGCGAGACGCGTAAGAAATGTTCAAACAGGGTTAAAGTGGAGTTAGTGTCATTACTGTTTTCACCCGACATTGTCTCTAGGAGCAGGTTAGTGACCCTGCTCTGGGGTTGGGGGAAGTTAGAGGTTTGAAGTTCTGAATTGTTATGATTATTTCCATGAGTGGGGTGGAACAACTTTGGTTCAAGGCATTAAGAGAGGGGTGTGTGCGTGTGTGAGAGATGTGATGTCTCCACTTTTACTCCTTTAAAGAGCCGTTGATTTCAATGTGGCAAAACTAGAAAAACACAAGTCATGTTGACCCAAGAACTCCGTCATCCTAGTGGCTGAAACCAGCAGCCTAAATTGCTGTTTGTGAGAAATTTCACCATTATCGGGACCCGGGATCAATTTCCCGACATTGATGCAATTTAGCAATTCTCACAAGACCGCAAGGTACCATCCCGATTTACTGACTTTCTGCTGACCGTCGACCACGTACGATTCATTGACCCCATTGCCGAGGGGACCGTTTGTTGTGTCCGAGCCAATCGCTGTGCAGCTAGCCCACCCCGTAACCTCCGCTCCAGTCCCTCCAATCAGAATTGTTGTTTTATGCTGTTGCCAGTGCTGGGGACCAGTCTGCAACTGGATTGCAGATTAGTAAAGGAATCGGCCTACCCGCTAACGAACGACAAGGAAGTCAAGGGAAACTGGAGCTCAAGAAATGCGGTCTTGTGTCGGTCTTACCTCTCGGGATTTGAAATGAACGGCAAAGCGGTAAACAGGATCCCGGTATGTGGAAAGTCAGTCAATCGAGAAACGAAATGTCGGGTCAAGAGATTACTGAGTACCGAGAGGTCCTCGATTCGACCGACATGGTATCAGGAACTTGGGGCATTTTTACACACACCTTAAAGTTCCGGATTTTTCAGTCTTCTGGGTTTACAAGTCCACAAGTAAGTTCCGGATGCATTTTTTCACACACACACACACACACACTGCCCTCAGGCAGCTTAAGGTAGCCGCAGTGGTAGATGTGAGGGGTTGCCATGGAAACCAAGTGACCACAGCTGCCTGCAGCAAAGCCGTTTACCAGGAGAATTTTTTACACACACAAGTAGCTTGAGGTTTAATTATGTAGCTTAGTCTGCCGTCTTATAAATGATGGCGTTTCAGATATTTCTGTGTCCCGTGGAAGGTGTGTTAAGGCAGACCCAAGACAAGCTCTCGGTCACCTTAGGTTAAAATCTATATTACTTACTAATGATGATCTTTAAATCTTTTTATTTTTTTCCCTTGTATGTATGGTGGGCTGTGTAGGAATGTATATCTCCAATATGTGTCCTGCTAATGATGATTTCAATATTCAGTATAGTATGCCTCTGAGTTGTTTTTTTTTAAATAATATTTTTATTGCACCCCCCCCTCCCCCAAATGATTCTCAGAGCACTATAAAATACAGTAATAAATCCTAAAAGAATAAATAAGTCTTCAGGAGCTTTTAGGGGCAGAACTGAGACGGAGCTCCACACTGAGAGGCCCACCACCCCAAAGGTCCAGCTGCCCACTGACTTAGGACGCGATCCCCAAACAGCAGGTGGTTTCTGGGTACAGATAACCATCGGTGTGAGGCTCCAGGAGCAGGTCTTGAATCTAGCCAGGCCCTAGAGATCGTTCGGGGGCCTTGAAAACCAGCAGCGCAATCTTAAATTCGGCCCACCACTCTACAGGCAGCCAATGCAGAGAACGCAGGGCAGGCGTCATGGGCTCACGACCGCAGAAACCAGTCGGCTGCTGCGTTCTGAACAAGCTGCAAGCGATGGAGAAACACTGCCATCTGTCTGCAGGAGAGGGAGTTACAAAAATCAAGCCTTGTGGTTGCCGGCAGATGGATCGCTCTGGCAAGGTCAGGCTGGGATAGATAAAAGGCGTAGCTTACGCAAATGTATACAGCTAAGAAAAGCATCTCCAAACCACAGCAATAACTGAGTTTTCATAGACCGAGTGTGGTCAATAATGGAGGACTCCTCGATAGAATTGTCGGGAGAATTTTCACCATCTGGTTCTATAGGAGGGTAAGATCTCGCCTCGATCCCCTCGGGTACGTCCTTTGGGGAGCTCCTACTGTAGGGGCCTCCCTTGTATTGTAAACACAATTTACAACACAGTCAGGATCTGATTTCCCCCCCCTTGAAAGAGCTTGTTCATCAGCTTTGTCAAGGAGTCTACTCTTGACTGAACGACCGCATCTGCTCCCATTGTTGTAAGATCCTGTTCCTGGGTTTCAAGAAAACCCCATGCGTTTACCAGGCAGGAGCATAGATAATGTGTTTTGCTATAATCGTCAGATGAAGCAACCAGGTTTGGGCGTTGGCTTTCCTGCTTTTTTACATGGAGCACATGATGATCCAATGTACAAAGCAAGGTGCGTGTTTTTAATTAATTAAAACAATTTTTTAATCGGGATCTTTTGTTTGGGACGATGGCTTTGGAGTGTGCTGATTCATAGGTGGAGACTCTGAATCAACATTACGCTTTGGGGTGTGCTGGGGTTTGCTTGCTGTTTTAGCTTGAGGCAAAGAGCTGCACCTTCAACTTAGGCAGAAAAACCAGAGACAATGACTAATGGAAATTTCCAGACTTGCTTTCCTTTTTAACCAAACCGCATCATGCAACAGGTACAGATTTCAAGCAAAAGGTGATCATATTTATTTTGCCACAATCCTGCTCTTTTGGATCCCTGTCCCAGCTGATTCAGGATGCTTCTTTCTGCAGGCGAGTTTAATTTTCTAGGGGCAGCGTGATCTGGATTGTGTGGTAGCACGATGAGAAAAAGAATTGTCGCCTTCTAACAAACTGCACCCTCCTCTTCCAACAATTAGCACTTCCTTAAAAAAAAAAAAAAGTTTTTTTTTTTTTTGGTAAACCTTAAAACACAAGAGATTGAGGGGGGGAAAAACCCAAAGTGAGATTGCAGTCATGGTGAAAGATAGCGCCCTCAGCCTGGGAAATATGCTTGTGGATTGGATACGGCTTGGATTTCTGCCTTGCCTGACAAAGGATCCTGCAAGGTCCGAAAGCTTGCAAACCTCCACCAACCCAAGTTGGTCCAATAAAAGATCTCTCTATGCTACTTTGTTTCTACGACCTATTTTTGGGACCAACACTGTCTCTCTGTGTGTGGATTGCCAGACAAACGCTGGTCAGTCCGACGCCCAGAAAGAAATAACAGCAAGAGAGAAACCGGAGCACAACTACAAAACCTCTTTAGCAACACAGTAAACCACATCTAGAGTTGCAGGCGTCGTGGCTTTCTTCCCCATTCAGAACCGCTTGAAAGACCGAGGTCGTGGTGATTGGCCGATCTTGTGGCCCAGGGGAGGTGGGGACCCCTTAGGGCATGGGCAAACGTGGCTTGGATGTTCAGAGTTCAGACGTCCGAATCGAACGACCGAACGGTTCGGTCGGGTTTGGATGAGTTCGGGGGCGGGAAAAATGTCTCTTCAGGGCCAAAAATTTGGTTTCGGTTTCGATAGCGCTATTTTTGAATGTTCGACTGAACCGAACCATCGAACCCGAACTTGGGTTTCGGACCGAACGCCCGAACCGCGTTCTGTTCGCCCATCCCTAGGAGCCCTGTCATTGGCGGGGTCCAGTCTCCCAGGTTCGCAGCCTTGCGGTGCTCTTGGATCCGGCATTCTCGGTCACCGCCCCACAATTATGGAACTCCCCGTTGAGATCTGCCTCAACCCGAGCCTGCTTGTCTTCTGGAGGAGATGCAAGACCTCTTTTGTTTGGCCAAACATTTGACGCGCAGGGATAGGATTGAGTGGAGGGGGGTGGGGTTGGGAGTGAGGATTGATGGTTGGTCGGTGGGGGTAAAGGATGCGGTGAGTGAGGGGTTGGGGGGATGATGGGATTTTTAGAATTTTTTTAATGTGTTTTATATTTTTAATGCTGTAAGCTACCCAGCGTCGATGGAGAAGGGCAGGGTTAAATGTGAAAAAATAAAGATTTGGAAAAGAGAAGCAAGATTTCTTAACTAAAGATTTTACAGACAGGGGCCCAATGTTTCAAAAATAAATAAAAAAGAAACCTCCCCTCACTTCCTGGGGGAAACGTTTTGGCCAGAAATGTTGTCTTCGGAAGCTTGGTCTGCAAAGCTGCTCACTTGTGGCCCCACTGTCAGGCCCCTAAGCTTGAATTCTATCTGATCTGGTGAGTTCTCTGCTCCTAGTCTGATAGTGATGCTTCTCACCACCTCTGCCTTCTTGCTCCCCTCGGAGGTGGCCTCTGTTCCTCGCTGCCTAGACTTGAGCCCTGTTCGGGTGAGTAGTGGCTGATTTTTATTATTTATTTATTTAGATTTTGTCTCCTACCCTATCCCTTTAGCTCAGCGGTGTGGGGGGCTTACAATTTATTTAACTTATTAACAGTAACGCCACTCTTAATCCTCACAATAACCCTGTGAGGTAGGTTAAGCTGAGAGATCTGTGACTGGCCCATGACAAAGGTGAGACTTGAACTGGGAGCCTTTTAAAGGGCCCACTTCCAGCACAGCCCGCTAGCTCTTAAAGGGGTCTTAATCCTAAACCCCTTGGAGTGGGGCTGGACCCAACCCCCTTGCTACAAATATCCTTTTAGCCTTTTTTTCCGGTCAAAATTTAAATGTCTGGATGGTGGAGGTACCCAACCCTGATCAAGTGAACGAATTAGGGTTAATTCCCACCCAAACCTGGCAAGGTTCAATGTTAGATCTTTTTTTTTTTAAAAAAAAAATGCATCAAGACAATCTTACCAACATTTTCCCATGGGTTTAACCTTTTCCCCAGACTCCATGCGTTTTTTAAAAGAACACTTAGATGATGATAATAATTAATAAGCTTTATTTTTATATAGTGCCCCCCTGCCATGGCACCCGGAGCACTTTACGTATAACTAACAAACCCCGCTTTTAATCCTCACCACAACCCTGTGAGGTAGGTTAGACTGAGATAATATTGTGTCTGACCCCAGGGTCACCCAGTGAGTTTCTGCCTAAGGTAAGGGTGCCCCCCAGTCCAAGTACTGCCCACTTAGCCATTACGCCACACTGGATGCAGTATACCCTGTTTTTCATCCCAAACCCCCATGTTTCCAGGTTAAAGCTAAAGGCTGGCATGACCTAGGCACCCCTTTTGAAATCCCGCCAAATGGGACAGAAAGACAAAAAGAGTTGGGTTGAGTTGGGTTTTTTTCAAACGAGTTTAAAACTTTTATTTACAGAATCCGTCCTACAAGACCACTTTTTGTCGTTCCTGGGAATGTTCCAATTTAGATTTTTCATAATGTCTTTGTTTTTTTAAAGGATTAAAAATGTCGAGGTTTTTTTCACCCCCCCCCCCTGAAAAGCACAGTTCCTCCCGACTCCCCCCTGCCTTTCAGAACCAGAGTTCCCCATTTTCAAGAACAAACACCGTTTTGGAAAGGAATGGTTTGTAATGGCTTCCCCCACCCTCCCCTTCGCAGAGCAGCACAGATCCGTCTGCCTCATTTTTCATCCCCCCACCCCTGATAAGTTCAGCTCTCCCCCGCTCGCAGTAAGAGGGCAGTCTGTTCCTGACCGGTGAGGAGTTAACATCTCCTGAAGGAAGGGTACCCCATACAAGGAGCCAAGTTGTGGGTGATATAGCTAGCTAGGGACTGCGTTGGACTACGCTAGCTCTTACCTGATGTGCTTATGAGAGACTGGCCAGAGGTTTGGTCAGCTTCCTGGCCTGGGACTTTTGAGCTGGAAATGTATGGATTTTGCATAACCAAAGCGTTGGGAGTTGATACAGACTTAACTATGAATTGTAATATTATAGAAATGGATACTGTCCTTTGTATTCAGTAGTCCGGTATACACCTTATACGCAAGAGAATCCAAAGTTCACGTGGTGAATTTATTAACACGTTTCGACCAAACAAGTCGTCTTCAGAAGAACGCGAACCTGGAAATCAATATAATCCATTACAAACCATATAGAATCAAAAATGCAGAAATTCTAGGTATAAATAACCATCAACATTTTTATACACCTGTTTAGAGAAATTGCCCACTCGATTATATAAGCAACCATAAACGAGTTTATAAACAAATTTTGAAAAAAAATACCGACTTAATATATTCTAGATCAATTTGTGTCCCAACAGAGATGCCACCTTGCTAAAATTAAATGCCCCAAACTGCAAAAGCCAAAATAAATAGAATTTAAAAAAAACCTCAAACAACAAAAACACACAAAACCCAGCACCTTGTATCCTACAACCTCTCTGGAGCTGTGAAGAGATGAATCCAACCGTCTCCAGTGGCAAAAAACGTAATAAAAAACCACCGTTAACTAGTGATTCCTAGGGGTGGGAATTCCGGTTCTCCCGAGAACCGATATTGTCGGTATTTGGGTGTACCGGCTTAGTCCGGCATACCGGATTTTAACATTGGCCGCGTTACCGGATTTTTTACATTGCGGCCATTGAAGTCAATAGCCGCAATGTAAAAAAATCCGGCAACGCGGCCAGTGTTAAAATCCGGTGTGCTGATACCGGTAAATCCGGTACCAGGGAGGTCCGATACCGGTGTATCCGGTATTCTCCCCAGTGTCCCACCCCTAAAACAATACACAAATATTACCTCATGACTAATATAAAATGATAACTATACTCTTAAAAATAATGTCACTTACCAACCGAAGGGACTCAAACCACTGTTCAACATCTTCCCCAAAAGCCCAATAATTCCCACTGTTAATCTGGCTTGGCTAAGTCCTTCAATAAACACAATCGATCTGCAATACAAACACAGAACAAGACTCTGACACCCCCCCCAACTTAAAAATGACAAAATAAACCCCCCCCAAAAAACCCAAATAATAATAAAAAATTCCATTAAACCAATAATGAATAACAATAAAAGGAAAAAAACTTTCACACACGTTTATAAAAAACAATGTCTGTGGTTATCTATTTACAAATAACTCCGTGATTCCAAAAAATCAGTCGGACCAGCAAGTTTTACAGTGTTTACAAATAACTCTGTAGCTCCAAAGCATCATTCAGACCAGCAGGCTTTACAGTATCTAGTTTAAAAATCCAGAAGGCTTCCCTTTGTAGTAACCTTTGTTCAACCCTCTCTGTGCCATTCATTCTCTCTAATGCCCAAAGACTGAAATCCCAAAATCTATGACCAGCCTTCTCAAAATGTAACACCATGGGTGCAGTGGTCATTTTCCTCTTAAAACAGCTCATATGCTCCCCAATGCTCACCTTTAATGATCTTTTAGTCTGTCCGATGTAAAACAAATTACATGGACATTTTAATGACATAAACCACCTGTGCAATTACTAAACTGTCTTAATTGTATAGTTCGTCCTTTCGACTCAAAAGAAGTACTCTTTAAAGAATAAGCTACAAAATTTACAGTGGTCACATTTGTAATGACCAACTAAGGGTCTGTGAGTGACATTCTTGGGGCACTGATCCTGACAACACTCATCCACAGACGTGGGACCCTGCTACAGCCCCATAAATCACAATCTTTTCTTTCCCTGGGACTCTCTTGTCCCTGGTTTGTTGTGTTGATGGGAGAAACCCCATCTTCCAGCACCCCCACCCCTCCAACCTCTGTGGAGACAAAACCGTCTCGGTCTCTGGGATTTCTGCTGTATCTGATCCCTCAGCGGCATTTATGTCCATGTAGAAGAGTGCTAAAAAGAACTTTGGCCAAAGGCCCGGTAGGCTCATCCTCTGAACTTGAGCTAATATAACGTTTTCTTATAAATTTTATTGTCTTAACCAGAAGATTGAAACAAAAATATAATAAACTAAAATCCTTATACAATGTACTACTAAAATGCAACATTTGTACAATGTAAAATTAACAAATATAACTGAGTGCTTCCTATTTGGCTTTAATATAACCAGCTTCGCTTCCAGTGGTGAGCGAGAGTTCTAAGGATCAAGGTTCATAACCACCGCTTTCCTATTTGCGGCCAGTGATTGTGCCGGGTTTAGCAACCACTACGATACACAGGGCCAGAATTACCGTCCAGCAAATACTTTAACAGATATTTAACTTCCCAGTACTCTTTCCCCTCAAGAAGTGTAAATATTTGCCTCGCGCTTCCGCAAGAAACTTGCATTGAAACAAATAATGGATTAAATCCTCAACTTGGTTAGAACCACAAGGGCATCATCTCGGTTTGTAAGGAATGCCCTTGTATCTGCCCTGTAGCACCTTTGTCGGCAGAGCCTGGAAACGCAAAAGCGTCACGGTTCTTCGTGTTTCAGAATTGTTGACAATCTCAAGATAAACTTCCAATTGATGGGTTTCTTTATAATTGGAGATATCCTAGTCCCTTTAACAGCTTCCAAATCCCTTTGAATATATATATCTTAACCTATTTCTAAATATACCTTTGGCCTCTTCCCTAGAATAGGATGCTAAAAAGGACCTGCTTCAGCAAGGATCAGGACAAGATCTTTAAACCATCCACAATTAGAGAAACTCTGTTCGGAACAACATAATTTAGGCAGGCGGTCATCTGGCATAGCTTGAATGCATAACCAGTAAGGAACTATTCTAAAACAAATATTGATATCTAAGGGGAGAACTCCTGTCTCTGCTCTTAAAATACTGGCTGATATGTTGGGAGGCACACTCAGAATGGCGCGCAACAATTAATTTTGGTACGTTTCTAATTTTGTCAAGGCATAAGATGCCCGGACTTGAGCCCCACCCTACATTCCACCCCTAGGCTGTTCCCCAGAGCCACCAACTCCTTGCTGCTGTAAGAACTCCTTGCTGCTGTGTTTTTCCAGTGTTTTCTGTGTTTCCCTGTGTTTGGGGTTTATACACGATTTTATTTTAAGCTTGATGTTTATGTAGACTGTTTTTTTCTTCCATCTGATGTTAACCCTGGGAACTCCTTGCTGCTGGGTTATGCCCTGGCTCCGCCTACCGTTGCCCTGGCTCCGCTCGCCGGAAAGCCGCCAGCAGGCCAGACGGCCTTACTGCCCCTCCAAACTAAAAACCCTCCAGCCGCCCCTGGGTCCGAGATTGATCTGGAACATTTTTTGTTTATTACTCCCTCACCAGCGTTGAGACGCTTAAACTCCCATGGTCTCGGGGGATGAAACAGTGTACTGGTTTTTTTTCTCCTTGTCTCCTCTCTCAGTCCTCCCTCTTCTCCCATGCAGTCTGTACAGTCTGGAAGCACGTCTTCCGAGCTCTTAGTAAAGTTCTGTTTTGAAGCAACTTCTGCTGTGTGTTATTGAACAGAAAGCGAACTCTGCAATAGGTCCCACCTGGAATCCAGCTTCGACTGGTTCCTTCAGAGGCGGCATTCTGATGCAGAGGGAATTGCCGACGTACAGCGGGCTGGGCCGGTGCAAAGAGGGAGCTTCTTCTACGGCCGCCAATGCCACACCGAACTCAAGCATGCTCGGTGCCCTACAGTCCGTCCGCCCGCCGACCGTGTCAGGGGACAGACTCCCGGTGCTTCTGTGAGCTCGACTGGGCGTGCCCTAGGACGTAGTCTCTGGGCGTGCTCCGGAACGGGTGCTGGGTTAGCGAGCTGTCCGGCAGCAACAGTAATAGGGGCTCCAGCAAGCTCCAAGGAGCCACCCTGTTACAGCAAAGTTTTAAAAAAATTATAGGATGGCATGAGCAACCGCCCCGGAAGCCACTATTGTCTCTAATTTGGGGGGGGGGGAGTGTCCCCACAGTGGCCTCCCATTTTTACCAGGGCAAAGTGCGGGTCTTCCATTCCTTCCCAGCTGGGCCCCAAGCATGACCAGCTCCAGGGCTTGAACCGCTGACCTCTGGGGTTGCCACAGCACCAGCCCGGCTGCTGCCGGCCTGTCTGATCCTCTCTTCCCTCTGGCCCCGCCTCCCAGTTTCCCAATTGGCTACCAGCCCTTATATAAGGCATGCAGGCACCCGCCTCCACACCTTGTCCCCCTCATGCTTCTCTCTGTTCCATCTCTTGTTGTATTCCCCTTGGCTCTCCGCGCCTTGACACCCCCACCCCTGATTCCTTACTCCCTTGTGCACTCACTCCCTTGCAGGCTGCTGCACAGACAGCAGGCCTCAGGCCCCGTAAGTTTGCGGGAACCGCCGCGGGCCAGAAACAAACTGCAGGCCAGGAAGTCCCCACCCCCCTGCTCTATGGAATCGCCTCAGAATGGAAAAGAGGAAGCTACAATATATTGTTCTGATTTGGGTCATGGAACCCTGTAGACCAGGGCTGGGGGGGGAAACCTTTTCTGTCCTGGGGACCCCTTTGAGAATTAGGCCAAGCTTGGAGGGCCGCAGACATGTTGGGGGGAGGGGGGGCTTAAGTGGCGAGCTCAAGCAAAGAAGGTCCCAGGTCGAGGAGTTGTGCTATGGCGCTAATCCCCGCTCCTTGCGTGCACGTCTCCTCTCTGCTCCCTTAACCCTGAGCTCAATTTTTCAATGGTTGGAAGTGGGAACTGGATCCAGGGGCCGGAAAGGGGCCACATAAAAACGTGTCGTCCCCTCCCCCACCGTAGTACTTTGCAACATTCCTCCCTCTTCCTCATTTATTGACACCAGCATTTTTATAGTGCCCACTCCTGCCTCCAGGCAGCTCAGGGGAGGTGTGAACAATAAAATATCAAATATAAAAATATAGAACATAGAGAAGAATATCACTAAAAACCCAACCACGGACCCGCTAAAAAGGCCCCATACATGCAACTAAAAACCCACCCTCTCACCAAAAGCCTGGCAAAATAACCAGGTTTTACACCGTCGACGGAAGGAGGGAAGATCCGGAGAGAAACAGACCTCCACCAGGAGGAAGTTCCATAACCGTGGTGCGGCCACTGAGAATGCCCTTTCAAACGCGGGCCCCCCTGGACCTCCAAGCGGGTGTCCCCCAGCCGACCGCAGGGGCCAATCCAGAACACGAGGGGTGAGGCGGTCCCGGGGGTAAGTAGGGCCCAAGGGAATAACCAACACCTTGAATCTGATCCAGAAGACTCTAGACAGCCAGTGAACGGAGCACCGGTGTTATCTGCTCCCTGCGGCCCGTCCCCACTAGAAGCCCCCTACATGGGGTCGTTACCAAGGGTAGCCCTACGTAGAGCACATTGCGGTAATCCAAACATGAGGTGATGAATGCATGGATGAGAGTGGCAAGATTGGAGGCAGAGATATACGGACGTAGTTGAGCCGAGGGTACTCTCAGGCTAGGCTCCTGTACCGCGAGACGGCGGGAATTCACTAGGGATGGGCGAATGTGGTTCGGAAGTTCAGACCGAACTCTCTCTGTTCGGTCAACCGAACAAACTTCCGAATCGAACTCGAATTTCAAACCGAACTGAACCGAACCGAATTTCTGAACTCCATTCTGTTCGCCCATCCCTAGTGGCAAAACACACCCAAAAACCTGGTTTTGAATGGCTGAACTTGGTTCGGAAGTTCTAAATTCGACCGAATCCGGCCTGTTCGGTCGACCAAGCCGAACTTCCGAACCGAACTTGAATTTCAAACCGAACTCGAATTTCCGAACTCAGATTTCAAACCGAACTGAA
>QEPC01006282.1:4387-17686 GCA_003113815.1 Sphenodon punctatus
CATGTAATTATGGGGCATGTTTGGGGGTGGGGGGGTACACCCTGATTGGATAAGCAATTAAACAGCCACACATAGTGTCACGTGGTGGCTGAGGCACTGAGTGTTTCCATGATTCTGAGTTCTGAGGTTTTCTGAGGACCGGAGTTCTGAGTTCTGATTTCCAAGTCCTCAGAAAAAATTCCATGCCCACGCAGTAGACATGAGTGCGTGTGTCCCATTTGAAAGCGGTAGCGGGTGGACGAGTGTGTGTGCACGCGCCTGTGTAACATGCGCCTCCACCCATTGCCCCTGCACAGAGCAACCGGCGAAAGTGCTGATTGTCCTGTGTGGGGGTCTGCATGGGGATGCGTGAGGGATAGGTGTGTGTCCATGTGCACCTGCCCCCCTGCACCCCTCCCCAGCTGCAACCCATTAAAAAAGGGCCAAAATCATTCGGATGATCTCTTTTATTGGACTATTGTAAGTTTTGAAGTCACACGGGGCCCTTCTTCAGGCAAAGTCAGAACTATGCAGGCTAGGATATATCTGTGACCACATGATATCATGGGATTATCTGACTTTGCCTGAGGAAAGTCCCTGTGTAACCCAATCACTTGCATACTCTCACCAACAAGAGTTGAGACAATGAAAGAGATCATCGGAAATACATTCTCTCCATCTCTTACATTTGGGGCCAACAAGGCAACCACTCTCTGTGCAGACCACCCAATAGACACTGCACTACTTTTTAGCAGGGTGGAGGGCGTTCTTCTATGTGAATCCATCAGTATTGTATCAATCTTGCAGTGTGATAACTCTAGCTGCATGATAAAGCTGGTGGTGCAGTCTTTGGGGATGTGACATACAGTCGAAATCATGATGCCTGCATGGGTTAGAGAGAAGGTTAGCCAGGGTTTCCTAGCCAACCACCATGACAAAAGCAACTATTGGTTTGGTTTGTGATTTCACAATGGCGCCTTTATATTTATTTTATTTTTTACATTTTTTTACCCCGCTCTTCTCCAAAGACTCAGGGCGACTCACAACATTGAAATTTTAAAAAATCAAAATATAAAATACAATAATACATTAAAATGACTTAAAACCCCATCATCCCACCCACTCCGCCCTTTACCCCCACCTGCCACTCACCAATCCCACCCAAATCCACTTACCCAATCCCACCAAACCCTATTCCTGCCTGCCAAATGCCTGACCAAACAAAAAGGTCTTACATCTACTCCAGAAGATGAATAAGTTCGGACTTAGGTGAACCTCCAATGGGAAGGAGTTCCATAATTGTGGGGCAGCAACCGAGAATGCCCCCCTGCGTGCTCTCAATGTAACAACTCCATGGAGAGTTGGCACTTGCAAGAGGGCACCCTCGGCTGATCTCGGAGGCCGTGACAGGACATAGGGGAAGAGACAATCTTTCAGATACCTGGGGCCCAAGCCGTTTAGGGCTTTATAGGTTAAGACCAGCCCCTTGAATTTTGCCTGGAAAGCTATTGGCAGCCAGTGCAGACTCCCAAGCACTGGTGTGATGTGCTCCTAGTGACTTGGCATGTGGTGTGTGGCATGTGGTGTGGTTTATATGATGTAGGGCACCTTTGAACCCTAATGTACCTGTGGGACCGCCTCGCTCTTTGCGCTCTGGAGCAGCCTCTGCATTCCACTGGGGGCACCCTTCTCGAGGTCCCCCGTGTGACCCGCAGGGCCACTATGGAGAGGGCGTTCTCAGTGGCCACACCTAGGCTGTGGAATTCCCTCCTGGGGGAGGCCCGGGTGGCCTTGGAGCTCCCCTCCTTCCATCGTATGTGTAAAACCTGGCTTGTGTAAAACCTGCCTGGCTTTTGGCGAGGGAGATGGGGTGTAGGGTGGGATGGGGGTGCGTGGGGAGCGGGTGGTTTTGGTTTTGGGCCTTCTCTTTTTATTGTATTCTTTGGTTTTATTGATTTTACGTGTTTTAATGTTATAAGCCGCCCCGGGCTGCTTGGAGCAGGAAGGGCAGGGTAGTAAATGATTTTATAAATAAATAAATGTAGGCCTGGTTCCTGGTTGGTGTTTTGTATTCTAATTGTACAGTGCAATCTTTGTATAACATTTATAGCATGAATTCAGTTATGTTACAGTGTGACACATGGGTCCCTTTCTGTGTCATTAGAAATGTGGGATGCTTTGTTTTTCCATTAAAATCACAGGGCAACCATTCATTGCATAAAAAAAAATGTAAGATTGAAGCATCCTCCTTGAAATGCAAATTTGTTTATAATGCAGTGTGAGGCATGGCTCTCAAATACCACATTATAACTAACTACAATTGAAATAAATGCCTAGTTTGGTTAGTTACCATACTTAATAACCAATATTCCAGCTAGTCATATGGTTAACCAATCAGTAAACGAATACTGAGGTGGTTAACTGAATTTCTGACATATTAATTAATACTGTTATCGGTTAACCGACTTTCCAAAATACTGAATGGTACTGATAATACCCTTATTAAAAAGGAAAATGAGTTAAACTGAAACCAAGTCCAGGGAGGTAGGGGATGAACAAGGAAGGAGTTATGGGCAAACTGAACATACCAGTAACTGCAGCATGACCAGGACAACAATAAAGTGGCAGCACAATAAATAAACAGAGATAAATGGTAATATCCGTTAATCAGTAATATCAGTCAATTGATTACCACCAATCATTGCTGGATTGGTTTGGTTCCCACGAATATGACAGTTACCAATATTCACAGTTAACCATTTCAGCTCTAAATAACAATGTTGTACTGCATTATCATTGTGCTAAGGCCTATGGGGTGAACAGCACCTGTAACTCACACTCACTTTAGTGGGATTTGCAAACATTAAGCATCCTTCAGAATTTGCCCCATGGTCCACAGGAGTGTTCAACAACCCAGACTCTGTATCCTCTGTGGCAGTTCTTAGCAGTTCCTTGGGACTGACAATGCTGAGCATGTCTTAGTCTCTACTTGATTGAATTTAGAAATGGATTTTCCATGAAATCCCTTATTATAAATAAAATCCCCTCCAAACCACCTATCCATTCTATCTGGGAACAATTATCTCTCTGCCATCCCTAATTTAATCTGTTTTCTGGTGCTCAAGATCATTATTTTTAAAAGATCATTTTGTTTCTGTTTTATCTTACTTAAAAGAACGGATTCTACTGAGTTGCAAAATGAAACGGGCGATGGATGGCCAGCAATCTCTCTGCAGTGATGCCGCACGTGCGTCATTGATTGCGTCTCTCTCCCTCTTGTCAGGATGAAGTTGTTAGGATTAAATGTCGAGGCATAAACCAATCCTCTCACTCCAGCTAGTCTAAGACAGCAATTATTTCTAGGCCAATTTGCATCTCAAGTGCCGCTATCCTAACCTGTAGTTAGAGCGTGGCACAATTCCAGTGCAGGGCTGGCCAGTTCAGAGACCTATTGGCTGGGAGAAGGGGGTATCGGGCTTTTCAATAAGCTACAGAACAGGCACATTATATCTAGAAATAGGATTTGATCCTTTCTTGATGATCTAATCAGACCAAAAACAGACTAACTCCACTTAACTCCACTTCAACATTTCTTATACAAGTTGCAGGGCTGGCTGCATAGGGCACCAGTGAATACAGCCCTGCAACATGTATAAGAAATGTTAAAGCAGGGCTAAAGTGGAGTTAGCGTTAGGTCTGTTTTCACCCATGGCCTCCATCGGCATCAGCTGTTCAACATTTTATGGTTGTCTGAGGTTCATGAGTCCCCCTTCTACCAGGATGACTGAATGGGCTTTCTAACTGTCAGCAATGTCACATGCCTTAACCACCCAGGAGTGCTTCCTGCATCAACAGAGGGGCTCCAGATGTCTTATTATGACAGCTGTCTTTCGTGATTGCGACATTACAGCAGTACAAATGGATCAGAGAAGACCAAGATCTGTCCTTTAGAATCCTGGCCAAACTTCACCTTGGGACGTTTCTGGATAAGTTTTCTTTTCTTTTCAAACTTTTACTTCACTTTCCACCCCTAAACAATTGTGCAGTGTGGCTGTGTCCCCCCCTAGAGGCAGCTCTGTCAGAGTGGTGGGCAAGCTTAATTCTGCAAGCAGTGACACTCAGCATTTATGCAGCGTTTATCATCCGTAGACTCAGAAGGGCTTTATGGGAGGGTGCATCATTATCCACATTTTACAGATGGAAATGCTGAGGTGCAGGAAGCTTAAATGACTTGCTCAGATTGAACTGTAAATCAGTGGTAGAGCCTAAAACAATTGTGTGTAGCATCCCATGGACTATCCAGTGGATGATTTGAAGGACCCTGTGGCACATTAATTAATGGAATAAATTGATCCCACCCATTAGGGTGCAGAAGCAAAAGGTACAATGGAGCGAAGGGCCAGCACAAAGCACATATTTAATTCTATGAGACCTCTGTGCCAAGGAACACCTGTGAATTTTCAGATAGTTCATTACAGCAATGGGATCAGCACTATTAACATATGGAAATGCATATGCCCCCAGTTCTGCACCTTGCCTTGCACTGAACGAGTGCCTCTCCAATGGGCCGAATTTCAACCCAAGTGCTCTGGAGTAAGTCAGAATGAAAGGCACTCATAAAATTCATTGAGCAGTTAATTTGATAATTCTCCCTCTGCGATTTCACTGTTATCATAATTGGATAATGATTTTATTATTGTGTTAGCGTCTCATTGAAAATTTTCCTTATGTGTCTTGAAAGAAAAAGATGAATAAAACAGACTAGTTAAACCTCATGAAAGCCATTGGGCCAGATCCTCCTCCCATTAATGCCGATCTGTTTGCACAGACCATGGAATATTGCACCAGGTAAAAGTTGGCCCATCCAGTATTAGCTGCAGGAGCAGTTTCTTTCACACCAAATATTCCAAGGGGATTGCCTCCTCCCTCTGAGATGGAACCTTGAGGGGGTAGGACCACATAAGAGGGAGCAGGGGAATGGGGGCTGTCATGCCCCTTTCTGATGTAACCCAGCTCCTTACTGAGCATTGTGAGATTGTATATCTCCACCACAGGGGGCAGAGCCATGTCAGAAAGAGGGTGAGGGGGGTGAGGCAAAGGGTTGACATAACCCTGCCCTTGCAGAGTGTCAGAAAGGGGACGGAAGAGTCCCCATGACCCGCCCCCTTTCTGAGATGGCTGCTCCTCTAGTGCCCACAGAAGCTCTGATTTCTCTGGATTAGTGGGGATGCTCAAGGCTGACCCAGATAATAAATCATAGCGTCCTCTGGAGCCCAGAAATTCTGAGTCAAAATCCTTTTGTCAAAACACTGAGCGGGGGCAGCCCTGGATCCCAACCAAGCCACAGGGCAGGAGGCACCCTTGTCCCTAAGAATCCCTGGAGCAGCATAGACAAGCCCCAGGATGGCAAGGGAGGCTTAAAGTCTCCTTAGACACAACTTTATGCCAAATATTCCTTCTGCCATGTTGGCCCGTTATTTGCATCCAGAGGAGAGAACCTAACAGGGAATCTTCAAACAACTACATCTTACTCAAGAAGCAGCGTTTATTATTATTATTTATTGTTTGCCAGACACTGAACACAATAATGAATTAGAGATTGTAAGCCTCCTGGGGCAGGGAACTATCTAGGATAGACAAGGGAGAGGGAGAACATAGGGAGAGACAGGAATGTATTTGTGAAGATGAGAAGTTGCAGGTGCACATGCTTAGCTTTTTAGTTGCAAGGGGAGAAAGGGAATCCTGAAGGATAAGACAGCAGAAGTGTCAGTGAGCAGCTGGGGGTGGAGGGGTGAGAAGCTAGGGAAAGCATTTTATTCTATTCTATTCTGCTAGTGACCGACAGCCAGAAACTTGGCTGAATAGGTTGTTTGGCCCACCTCTCCCTACGCATGCAGCTCCAGGTTTTGTGGTTGTCTCTTTTGCTTCCTCCCCAGACATGTGGCTCCATAGATCTGGCTTGATTCCTTCTCTGGTCTCCCCAGTTGTCAGTATGATGTTTCTCTTCCTTCATAGTAGATGGAACAATTCTGAATGTTCTCCTTTCCTCACAGCAGTTGGAATGACTCTGAGCATTCCAAAATCTCACAGCAGTTCAGCCCTTCAGTACAACAGGCTTGCGGCAAGGCAGGCAGCCCATTCTCGTGTAAGATTCTATTCTGGCCTATTTATTTATAATTAAATTTATATGCTGCTGCCTCCTGTTTACAAGCATCTCAGGGAGGCTAACAATATTCTAAAAACATATAATAAAAACCATTTAAAATCAACATTATTAATTTAAAAGCCCAACACCCAAACAGAACCCCTCCCTAACCCAACCCACCCCTCCCATCTCCCTCGGCAAAGGCCTGGCAGAACAGCCAGGGCTTGCACTGTCTGTGGAAAGAGGGGAGGTCGGCATCCAGGCCGACCTCTCAACGGGAGGGAGTTCCACAGCCGCGGCACAGCCACAGAGAATGCCCTCCTCATGGTCAACACCCGGGAAACCTGGGGGACCTCAAGGAGGGCGCCCCCGGCCAACCGCAGAGGCTGATCCAAGATCCGGAGGGTGAGGTGGTCCTGCAGGTAGGTGGAGCCCAGGCCATTAAAGGCTTTAAAGGTCAACACCAACACCTTGAATTGGGCCCAGAAGACTATCGGCAGCCAGTGCAGAGAATGGAGCACCGGAGTAATGTGCTCGCATCGGCCCATCCCCTTCAGGAGACGGGCTGCTGCATTCTGCACCAGTTGCAGACTCCGGACCAGCACCAAGGGTAGCCCCACGTACAGTGCGTTACAGTAGTCTAATCTCGAGGTAATAAAAGCATGGATGATTGTGGGGAGGTCTGAGTCCGAGACATAAAGATACTTCCATGGAGCTCATCAATTAAGCCTATTTCATGAAATGACTTTTGCTCCTCTTGCCCTTCTGTGTTTCCTTTGCTGCTGCCAAAGAACCTCTCTGCCAGCCCAGAGAAGGAAATTGGCAGCCAAACCCTGATACTTATCATAACATGTATGCAAATGCAAATGAATTCTCAGGAACAGGTTAGCCTGATGTCAGTTTCCAAACAAAGAGTCTTGGAATCTGTGTGGGCTTGGCTACCTGGGGCCACTCCTCATGCTAAAGGCAGTGCTGGCTCTTCGGAGTCAAACAGGTGCTGCTGGAACAATTATAGACAGGGATCACGACAGCTGTTGAAGAGCATTGGGCTCTCATCTGTGAGGTATTGTTGTATGACAATCTCAGTTTGACTGTTTACCATCAGGCCTTTTAGCCAGACAGAGTGCACCAGGCATATGGCACGTAATCTCTTCTTCACGGCATCCAATTACTTTGGTGTTCTTCCAGATTTTGACTGCAAATTCTTTCGGTCAGACTTAAACCTCTGCCAGCTGTGCTGGGAGCCAAAACATTCTGCTGGTGCATGGGAACCAAAGCCTTTTTCATCTGAACAGAGTGTCCCCAACATAATCCACTTTGCATGCGGTCTTACAAAGACGGAGTAATAATTACCCAAAGCAAGGCTATAAGGGACCCAACTGATAATAATGAGCAGTTGGATGTCAGGTGTTAAGTGACTGAGGGTGTTTTTACACAAGGCACAGACCCATGAGTTTTCTGGTAAATGTGGTAATAATTACCTGCTCATGTAAATGCCTTTTGCATGATAGTGAGGTTTCACTAACCCTCATTTTAAATCTCTGTCACGGGGGGAGGGGGAAAAGGGAACTGGGTGCCTCTCAACCACTCACAAGGTGCCCCTTGGCCCACAAGGACTCTTGCTGGATATAAATGCCTGTCAGGATAGTATGTGGGCTCTTCCGACTGCTGAGCAGGTAAGGACGTTAGATCCCTATCATCATCAGGCATGGGGATCCAAGGGTCCTGTGGCTCCCTATCACACGCAAGCACCTGCAGATACCCGAGGGGGAATTCTAGGGAGGGAAAAGATGGTGTTGCCAGAGTGTGGGGGAAAAGGAAGGGTTTTGGGATCCAGGGGTTGGAGTAGGGAGGGGATCTTACAAACCGTGGGAGGGGTAGGGAGCCCCAAGCAGGGGGAGGGGAAAGGAGAAACTCTCTCAGCTCGCACTCACTCTTTCACTCACAGACTCAAAGGGAACGGTGCAAGGGAAACAATAAGGGAGACTCACTACACGCCTATAAACAATCACGCTGCAAGACCAAACAGGGAACAACACAAACACTTAGCTTCTCACTGCAGCAGGGCCAGTCCAGACAGGAAAACCTGATCACCAGTGCTGTTTGCAAGGCAGCGCTGGGTTAAGTAGCCCTATCATTAGTGCCCTCAGCTGGAGGTTTTCCCTGCAGGTGGGCTGAACGCCGCAGGGTCCTAGGTTCCATCCCTGTTCCACTAGGGTAGGGTGCAGATGCTGGCCTGAGAAGAGCTTCTGAGGCTGAGGGTACCGCATGCCCTCATTCTGCTGCCAGCTTTGTCATGCCCCTCTGTTGGGGTGGGGTCTCCTGGGGGTCTGGGGTTGGCACTGGGCCCACAAGGGGGCCAGGAGTTGGCAGCGGACGCAGGGGGGCCTGGTGATGGCGGCAGAGCCCAGTGACAATCTCCCACGAGAGTTGAGCGATTGTCATGGCAATCACGAAGTCACGTGAGATTGTTGCCATATTGACTGCACGCACACACACACCCATCCCGAGCTACCCCAACAAATAGCTGATGAGGAGAGTTCGGAGGAGTACTCTTTTGCCCCCATCAGCTGTTTTGTCTGGGCAGCTGGGGAGAGTGCATGTGCTTCTCCAGGCCCCCATCATTGTTGCGCGAGCAGGCAGTTCATTTAAAGGCACTTCCGTTACCCTGTGCATCCGGGGGATCACGGGAGTCTTTTGAACCCATTAATTCCCCTGTTTGTCTAAAAGCACCCTTACCTGCGTAATTAACACCCTTTCCCTATTCACACATTCACCTATTCCCTGTGGTAAAAGTACTCTGAGATATGTACTCCTCTTTAATCAGGAGTACATACACATAGGGATAGCCACTTTCTACTTCCTGCCTTTGTGTGAACAAACAAGGAGTTAAACCAACATAAGGGGTTAAACCACCTCAAGTAGTGATCATGGGATTGAGCTGTAATCTCAATTGTGGGGTTTCTGCGTTTCAACCCACCTCTGACTCATAATTTCTATAGGTCAACCATTCACTCATTGCCTTTTTATATGTTGCAAGCTAGCCAGAGCCTCATTGGGAAGGCTGGCATATAAATTGGAATAAATCAATCAATGAATTAATAAATAAAATGGTGAGGATACTGTATCATGGCCCTGTCTCTAAACCTGAACATTCACATCACACTCACAAGAAACTAGGTGGAATGAATGAATGAATAGTAAATTTATTGTTTCAACCATTTGGTTATTAACAAAATATAGCAATATACACTGGAAATAAGATTTACCAATAACTATTAAAATATAACAAATATAGAATGAAATTAATATTAAAATAATTAAAATAACATAATATATATATAAAAATAGCCTCACCAGTCTCCAAGGATATCAATTACTAACCAAAGTTCCATAGAGCATATAACAAATTGTGACATAAATCCAATTACCCATAAGNCCCATAAGTACACAACGGGAGCGGAAACCCGAAAAATCTATTATCATCTGTAATCATTATCCATAACCCCAATAGGCCACGGTCAGTGGACAGGTGGAATGATAAGCAGGAGAGCTTTTGTCCTAAGCCTGTGCATATTCTGGAAGCAGTATAAGATGTTTCTATTTGTCCGGGCATTTGCCAGGTGGAGATTGCCTCTAGTGGGTTAAACACTGGATTTTATTTTATATTTCTGGTGTTTTTATTTTATTTTGTATCCATGTTATGCATTCTATAGGCTGTACCCTGAAAAATGATGGAACGAGCAGGAGGCTGTTCTTTACCAACTTCATGGATCCCAATAAACCATAGCCCATCCCTCCCAATGTTTCGTGTGGACAAAGAAGAACAGGCTCCAGCCCCATGGCCAATAAGCTGCACCCCTGGGGTATTGGGAGGTGATGTTGGATGGGTTTGGGGGGTGGGGGGCTTAGGGTATTTTTGTATACATTTTAATATTTTTATTGTTTGTGAGCTGCCCAGAGCCTGTGGGAAGGGTGGCATTGAAATTTGAAAAATAAATAAAATAAAATAAAATAAATAATCTGCCCTGAGCCCTCAGGATAGGGTGGGCTATAAATATGAATAAATAAGTAAATTTAATGAGAAGGTGACCCCTGCCCAAAAGAACTTAGTATGAACGTGGGGCAGAGGGCCAGGCCCTAGGCTAGTCTGGCTCCAGGACTTCCTGAGCCCTTTCCCGTCACTGAATGTCTACTGGAGTAGGTATCAGTTGCCAGGAAGTCTAGGTCTGACACTGCGCTTCCCAATGGAGCTGCTCTATTCATAAGAAAAGTAAAAATATAATGATTTATAAATAGCACAAAAATGTCTATTTTTTAAAATACTCCTCTTGTGATAGTCACTGA
Source organism: Sphenodon punctatus (assembly GCA_003113815.1). Lineage (NCBI taxonomy): Eukaryota > Metazoa > Chordata > Lepidosauria > Sphenodontia > Sphenodontidae > Sphenodon > Sphenodon punctatus. Next base: position 14,859 of record QEPC01006282.1, read on the forward strand.
TGAATCGATGTTTCCCATCCTTCAGCTTATCTAAGAACATGCTGCTCTTCCTCTTGGGAGGCTATCTCCCTGTCTTTCTCTAACCCTCGACCAATTCATGGTGGGAAACACTCGCAAATATTCTTTTTAAAAAACAATAAACATCTCCCTTCCGTGTCCTGCTCTGGAGGGGGATAGAGTGCACCTACGCTCTTTTTTTCATTTCTTTTTTCTTGTGAACGCATGCATAAGCAGGATATTTACTAGTTACAGGCAAAGGTTTTTAAAACGGCTTCTCATGTTAAACCTACAATTGATTCTTGGCACCTGGAATGCATCAATGGACGGTAGGTAGTCAAGCTGAACAAAGGTTGACATTTCAGCCTGCCCACAAGCTAAGAATAAATGGCTGGGCTAGGACGATCCCACACAGGCCCTTAAATCGCTCACCATTTTGGGTCACATCAAGCATTGCACGATGGGAACTTCAGGCTGCTACAACTCCATTTTAAGCAGGAGAGAGTCTGTATTCTGCTTGTTTTGTGCAAATTAGGCATGGGCAGCAGCCTCCCATTTTGGCCACTGGTGGAGCAAAGTTTGGGTGTTGGTCGTTGAGTAGAGAGTTAACATGAAAAATAACTCCTCCTGCTCCCCATCCTTTAGTTTCAGACCGTGCCAGAGACTCCTGTCTGATGTGTGTGATTCACCTGAAGAGATTGTTCGGAAGGTGTTGACGAACAATGCATTTTCCAGTCAAAATACAATGACCTGTTTTTGAGGGGGGAGATTAGATCATTTAGAGTAAAAACTTCCTGGTGAAGCTTCCATCAAAGAATTTGTGCCAATGCCTCGGCTACCACTGAGGGAAACAACCATCTGGCAAGAGTTTTCTTAAGGTCCTAGTTTGCACATTTTACGTTCCAGTCTAAAAAGACATCTCTGTGACTATACTACCATAGGGATGTTCCGTGGAATCGTCAAGCAGAGATAGTGCTTTGGTTTAGCAAACTAAACCGGATTGCCTTTGACTTTACCTCCATCATATTTTGCTTTCCTTGCAGACTCTGGTGGGGTTCAAAGTCCATCTTAGCGCCTTAGATGGAAGGCTGTACATTAATTTTAATAATTCTGGGATTCTGCATAGGCTGCAGCAAACAATTTTTGCTCTATTTTCTTGTGCGTTTGGTCCTTACTGAATCGCTTTGCTAGCAAGACCTTTATGGGCATTGCAGTCCATACTGGGTTCATCCATAGCTTAATATCATTCCTTCAGTTGAGCTCCTGAATTCTGTCTATTTACCATCACATAGATTAGGAACAGGATTGATATATGTTAAATACATCAAAAATGTTTCCATTTTCTTATCCTTTCTCCCCTCACAATTCCTGGCATTGGAATAAAAAATTAGCATTCATCGGAAATCTGCTTCAGTTCTCTTCCATGATGGTTTGACGTTGAGAGGAGCTGGATTTCTAGCCAAAACTTCCTGTGGATTCTCATCTACGGGCATCCTGATGAAAGCAGCCACAATTCCTCTTCTCCTTGGCTTTAGATTTTCGACTTCTAGTTCCCTCCTTCAAGACTTGGAGGGAGAACCTGAGCCAGGTCCCCTGACATTCCTGGTTCCACTGGGTGCCAGCCATAGGCCAGGGAAGTCAGCTTGAGGCTTGAGGCTGCCACTTTTCTGAATTCTGGGGGGAACTCTGATTTCTCTGGGGCAGCCAGGGGCACTCCAGGTAACCTGGAGAAATCAGGGATTCAAGGGGTGGCCATGTCAGAAAGAAGGCTGCCCAAAGGGACTTTCCTGCTCCCTTTCCAATGTGGCACACCTCTATGAAACAGCATGATGTCACAAAAGGGTGTGGCATAGCTCTGCCCCTTCCAGAAGGGAAGGAACTGGAATCTCGGAAGGAATTTGTAATCTTAACTCAGCTGCTCCCCCCCAAAGAAAGCAGTTGAAGAATTCAGTCACTATGTCCTGCCCCAGTTGTTCCTGTTTGGGAACAAGCTCCAGTAGCAGGAAGAAGCTAGTGGGGCTACCGCAAGAAAGTTAACGGCAGAACCACTCTCCATTATAAACAGGGAACTGCTGAAGCCCCAATTTTGTGGAAACTGCTTGAGCTACAGCTATGATGGTGGCTTATATTTGTGGGGAGCATCATATGTGCAAAGTTTGAAGAAGATGCAGCCAGAAAATCAAAAGTTTTAACTGTTTAAAAGTTATTGGTTCTGATCAAAATGCACAGAGTCCTGACTATTTTGAATCGTCGATATCTCCTCTCCCCTCCCCCGCCAAATGAGTTGAGCCCCCAGATGTCACAGCCTTGGAGTGTGAGATATAGATCAAGTGCTGGTGTAGTGTGATTATGGGTGATTTCAGATGTTACGTTTTCGGCATTCACCACAGTCAACCTCAGTCAAACGCGGGTGGTGGTGAAAGAGCCATGCACATCTGTTTGCTCGCATCCAGATGTTCACCACAGTCAAACGCGGCCTGGGGTGAAGCTAACCACGCTTTGTGAGGTCGGGGTGGGAGGAGGTCCAGAAGTGTGGTGAATGTTCACCACGGCAGGGGTGAATGAAATGTAACGTCTAAACGGAAACCCCCGGCCGCGGTGGAAGGAAATGACCATGGGCCGTGGTGATGGCACGCAGTGTCGCTGCCAGGCAACCAACAACAAGAGGCACACGGAGGGAGATTTAAAGGGCAGGCAGCAGTAGGGGAACGTGGTGGGGAAGTCGATGGAGAGGAGGGAGGTGGAAAATGTGCGGAGGATGGAGCGAGAGGGCGAGGAGGAGGTGCAGCAGTGGCAGCAGCAGCAGGGGGAACCCCGGAAGAAGGTGGGGG
>QEPC01006282.1:34698-52556 GCA_003113815.1 Sphenodon punctatus
GATAATTGAACTCTTAAGAACGCGCCGCTGCAAAGCCCCGTGTCTCCAGTCGCCGCTGGCAACGGGAGAACGTCACTTCCGGCGGCTTTGCTTTAATGCGGCGTTTGGGAGGCGCTTCAGCGCGCCCTCGTTTAAAAGCAGACTAAGCCTGTGACCCCAGGCCACAACACAGACATGCCAAATATACTGAGGGCAGTCTGGGCTGTGATCCCTCCAGGGACTCCTGCAGAATTAAATTTGAGAAGGTCCAAAGGGCACAGGTAGAGTCACTTTGTCCTGCTCCCCTTTCCAACATGATCACACCCATTTCCAAATGTCATGGTGTTGTGGTGCTTGTGAAAGGGGTGTGGTCACATCAAAAATGGGTGGGTACTCTCTTTGCCCCACCCCCTTTCTGACATGGCCACACCCTCTCTCAGAGCATTGTAATATCATGCCACTCAGAGTGGGAAGTGGCATGGCCAGATCAAAAAGGGAAAGGGAGCTGCTTGTTTCCCTGCCTAAATGGCTTGGAAAAAGTGGGAGCATGCAGGAGCCAGGGGGTTGCAAATGCATCCCCCCTCCTAACACCCATGACCCTATTCTGTGTGTCCTGTTATTAATGGTTTTAAGTTAATTGTATTTGTCTATTTTGTTATAACTTTTGGTTAATACAAATAAAGATTCATTAATTCATGCTCTCTCAAGACATGACCCTACCTACAAATTGTGTCATCCCCCAAACCCATTCTTTGGGAACCTCTGCTCTTGGGGAATCCGAGGAGTTGGCTTCCCAACACTGCAGACCCCTGAACCTCTGACAGATCAGCTCTCCCACCCCCACCTGTGCCCCTCCACCAGTTCTCAGTCTAGACCCCTTGCTGGCTACCGGTTACAGGTGCAGAGACAGGAGATGCTTCTTCAGTCGACATAAAGTTAGTGGTATAACTTCACCAGCGGCATAACTTTGGACTAAAATTAGGGTTGCCAGTGCAGGCCTGGAACATATATTTTTCATAAGTGGCCAGTAAAAATGTACATATCTGGCAACCCTAGACAAAATTTACGGGGGGTACTAGATCCCCTTGACCAACATGAGTTCCTCCTTCATGACCCTGGAACTGTAGGGGGAAAGGCAATTTGTGGGGGGCATGTTCCCCACGTGCCCTACTAGAATGATGCTCACAATGCTAACTGTCACTGGAAGGGGGAAGCTGAAAAGAACAGGTGTCATCCTCATTTGTCCTGGTGTGCGAAGTGCCATACTACACTTAGGGTTGGCGACTATGCAAATTTCTACAGAACACATTAGTGCCTTAGGGCCGGCAACATGTATTTTTCATAAGTGTTCCTTAAACATCTGCATAGGTGGCAGCCCTACACTTAAGGGGGTGGCAAAGCTTCATGCCCAGCAAGAGGCATCGCTGCCCCATCACCCACTCTCACTTGTGCATGCAGTGTCATCCCTCTCGTCCCAGAACCCAGCACAGTTCCTCTGCATGGTCAGCAGCACTTCCATGTGCTCTGTCCACTTTCAAGCATGCGCCCAGGCACAGAGGTATATTCCGCACCCCCGCATTACAGGCAGCTGCCTAATGCTCATGGTTAGGCTGCACAATGATGATGTCTCACTTCATTCTAGCGTGGCCCGTCTACATCTTGCACTCAATCTCTCTTCTTACTTCCACTCCTGAAAATCCCACAGAGATCATTTCCCACATAACACCCTCAGCAATGTATTCAAAGGACTGAAGGAGAAGGATACCCGTGTCAGTCTACATTCACACAATGCTAGCCTGCCCTTGCCCCAGCTACTCTCTCTGGTGATGGTAACCCATTTGGCAAGCATTCAAATGCATGCAGAATAATTAATTTCCCAGAAGCAGCCAACCAAGGGAATTAATGATCATGCAAGCAGACGGATGTTAGATGTTAAGTATTTTCACATACACGATTAACACCTTTTGCCAGTTCACACTTGCATCTTGCCCCTGGGTAAGCTATCTCAGAGTAAGTGGTTTGTTTAATCAAGAGTACATGCCCGAGTGGGGACCACCCTATTCTTTGCTTTAAACGCTGCAAAGCTGAGGGAGAGAGTTAAAGTGTGAGACGGGACTATCCCAGAAGTGGGCACACTGTGGTTGTACAGTTGCATGTGGCCTTTTGGACCCATTGTGGTAAATGGATACGGCTCTCAGGATTAAGAAACTTTACTCACCCCTGGGCTATTACTTCAGAGTCAGGCTTCGTGGGAACAGCCTCTAAAGCAGGAACTTCTCCTGGAAGAAGCAGGAGAGCCTTAATGGCTGTGTTTCCTGTCAGCATCTTTAGAGTTTGATCCGACTCAGTTCTATCCCTTTATCCGCAGGCCTCCTCCCACACCGTGATCTATGGACCATGTGCTGGAGTTACATTGAAGGGTGGCTGCTCACATGCTCCTGGCTTGCCTCCTGCTTTCCAGATGTTCAAGCACATTTGGAAGAAGTTAAATTACATTAAATACTTTCCTAATAGGACTTTTTCAGAGAAACAGTAGGCAGAGGTGCCACAAGGACGTTAGCCACTTATCGGTGGGTGGAGTCCACTACTCACCAGTGAGAAGGTGTCCTTGAAACCTGCAATCCATTAAAATGGGTCCCTGCTTGGAAAACACCAATGTATTTTCCCTCCCTTTCTGCCCCTCGGTCCCTCGCACATTTTCCCACGAAGCCCCAGTACACTTGGATTGTTTATAGGGAGGGTATGTGAACAAAACAGGGACTCTTTTCGTACATTGCTAGCACAACCCCCCTTTTTGTTGCCCCAATAAGAATCTTTTCAAAGGCTTCTGAGACAATGGGATTTGCAAACAGCAGTTATGGTGCTTGTAGGGTGTCCATTCCCCCAGCTGTTTCAGCCAATTAGATACATTGTTTTCCTTCAATTGAGGAAGAAAACAAACAATAGGTCAGCACTGAGTTCTGGGTCAGATCACACATCACAGAGTTTATATTAATGGCGAATCAATATTGTAACATCTCTCTCCAGCACCTGTCAAAGGGGCCAGCAGAGGCAGATGCCTGAAATGCAGACAGGGGTTTTAGTTTTAAGTTCAGAGGTCCAGAGGAGGTCTCAATGAAACCTCCACCTTGTGTTTATGAGAATGGTTTTAATTATTTACTGGAGGAAAACTCTTCAGAAAAAAGTCCTACAAATATAACAGAGGATCATTAACTACAGAAGTTTGAAATCCCCCTGGTACCACTCTAAAGCAGAGATTTCATTCCCTATTAGGATGCATGGCACATAGCCACAGCCTAATTGGTGTCGATCCAATTTGGTGATTTAGACGAACTGTAAATCCAGCTCTGTATACTTTAAAGCAACTGATTTCCAGTGTTTGGGCTTATAGACCACTGTCAGCACTCAAACTTACTATGCAGACCGTGGTGCACTTGTTGGAGATGGCCCCATGCTCTCTGGTGCATGCTGTCTGTCAGGATGACAATAGCTGCACGAAGTGGGCAAATTAATCTCCTGTTGGTGCTGCAGCTATTTTTGGAGTGAGGTCACAAGATGACAATAACATACATTTCTCGACTCTGAGATGTTCATCCCTCGTAGGGGTGTGCATGTCGTTTTTGTTATTACAATAATGATAATGAAAATTGTCATTTTTGTTATTGCAATAACAAAAACAACAACCAAGAACAACAACGATAATGAAAACGATAACTGAGAATACCAAAAACAACTACCGAGAATACCAGTAACGATACTGATACCAAAAATGATAACAAAAACAATAACAAGAAACTAAAACGACAATGTCATTATCATTGTTACTATTAGTGCTGTGACAGTTGGGTTTTGGAGGGAAAATGTGGAGAGGGGAGGAGGGAGCAGATATCGCGGAGTCTTAACAGGGTTGAACTCTTCAACTGTGCCTGTGCATGGAGGGGCGAGCAGCTCAGCAGTATCTGATGGATGTATCGCTGGCCAATGAGCAGCGCAAGCAGGCCCCAACAGTCTCATGGCACTCTGTGATTGCTCAATGCCTGATGCCTCCCACAACCAATCAGGAGAGCTCTGGGGGAGGGCACTGCAAACCTTTATAATGGGAGGGCCAGATTTTTTCTCTCTGTTCTGTGAGAGCTCTGCTTGTCAGATTGTGTTTACAGAACTGTGGTGCTTGCACATAAAAAATCCTCCCTAGCCCTCATTGTATTATTTATTTATTTATTTATTTATTAGGTATTACCACCAATACCTTTCCTTCCTCGTACCCTACATTTTACCTTGTCCCTTTCCCTTCCCATCTCTCCCTTGTACATTATATAGATAGGTAGTATAGATTAGATATAGTTTATATTATATTATATTATTTTATTGATTTATTTTTAAAAATTATACACCGCCCCTCTTGCCACAGGCAACCTGGGGCGGCTAACAACATAAAAGATGAACACAATAAAATAACATAAAACATAATAAAACATCAATAAAAAACAAACAAAACAACCAACCCCCTCCCTCACCAACCCCCACCCCGTACCCACCCCTCACCCTCGCCAAATACCTGATGGAACAGCCAGGTCTTACAACGCCTTCGAAAACCTGGGAGATCTGCCACCGGGAACACCCTATTCTGCATGGCCCCCCGGAAAACCTGGGGGACCTCCAGTGTGGTGCCCCTGAATGACTGCAGGGGCCAGTCTAGGACCCGGGGAGTGAGGCGATCATGCAAGTAGACAGGGCCCAGACCGTGTAAGGCTTTATAGGTCAAAACCAACACTTTGAATCGAGCCTGGAAGACTATTGACAACCAGTGCAGAGACCGGAGCACTGGTGTAATGTGCTCCCGGCGGCCCAGTCCCACTAAGAGCTGGACCGCCACATTCTGCACCAGCTGCAGCTTCCGAGCCATCACCATAGGTAGCCCCATGTAACAGTAGTCTAATGGAGAGGTGATAAAAGCATGGATGATCATGGCCAGCTCAGGAACCGAAACCAACGACCATAGCCGCCACATCAGATGAAACTGGCGGAAGGCACTCCTCACCACAGCCTCCACCTGGAGATCCAGGTGGAGCTGCACGTCGAGGAGCACCCCCATGTTCTGTACCAGGGAAGTCAGCAGAGGACAGATCCCATCAACCATGGGAGCTATCACTTCCACCGACTTACCCACTACCATCACCTCCGTCTTGTCAGGATTCAATCACAGTCGGTTAGCCCTCATCCAATCCCCCACAGCTTCCAAACACTGGGTAAGCACTGAGACAGTCGGGCCTGGGTCTGTTGAAAATGAGAAATACAGTTGGATGTCATCCACATACTGATGACACCTCACCCCGAACCCTCTAATCACCTCACCGAGCGGCTGCATATACACGTTGAACAGGAGAGGGGACAAAACAGAACCCTGCGGAACCCCACATGAGATGAAAAACAATCACCAAGCACCACCCGCTGAGTTCTTCCGGTCAGGAATGAGCGGAACCATTTGAGAATCCCACCCACCCCCGCATTGTCCCACAGGCGCGTCACCAACATCTCATGGTCAACTGTATCAAATGCTGCCGAAAGATCTAACAGGATCAATAGGGTTGGTTGACCCCGATCCTTCTCGCAGTGGAGACCATCTACCAAAGCCACAAGTGCGGTCTCAGTGCCATAACCAGCCAGACTGAAAGGGATCAAGATAATTGGGGTGTGCATGTCATTTTCGTTATTAGAATAAAGATAGCGAAAATTGTTGTTTTCCTTATCATTATTGTAAAAACGAAAACAACAAATAATAATAATGAAAATAGAAATGAAAATGACATTTTGTTTTTGAAATAAAGGGAAAACTCTGAAAAATGTATTTCTGGCTATATCTTCTTTGTTTTTTATTCAATTCTGTTAAAACTTGGAGGGATTGTGTCCCCAATGAGGGTACTGTGTGTACCACGTTTCAAAATGATTAGATAAAGGAAACCGATTTAAGGAGCAATTGAATGTTGTGATTTTAAGAAAAGCTCCATACTCATTCTTGGCAACAACTTCTTTATTTTCCATTCAATTTACATGACACCTGTGAATATTATGTCCCTCTACAAGTGTAACACTCCTACTAATTATCAGAAAGATTGGATAAAGGGTCTTGATGATATAAGACATTAACTTGAAAATACATTTCCAGGAGTGACACATTTATATTCCATCCTGTTTAGAGGATATTTGGCAGGAACGTATCATTTACCTTCCCTATCATCTCTGCCAAACTACAGGTCAATTTGATAAAGGGAACCAATTTTATAAGCAATTGAAGTTGTCCCCTTGAGGACCATTATTCAGATAAATAGCAGCACATGCAGTGCCAGTCAGAGGCAGGCACCTGGCTTGGCAGGGGGAAGGAGGCTGTAGGAGAGAGAATGTGGAGCAACCCAAAAGACTGACAGACACATTCACTGGTCAGTTACCGCATGCTTCCAGCTTTACAGGACTAATCAGTAGTGGCTTTGAGGCGGGCATAGAGGGCGGCCCTGAGGCAGACATAGAAGGGACATAACTGGGACTTTGGGGAGACATAGTTTACACATCCAGGCTGGCCAGTTATCATCACAATCACATCCTGCAGCACTGTGACAGAAGACATAAGGGAATCTCTATTGACTCTTTCCTAAACAGATGCTTCTGACTTCCCAGTAAAAAGTGGGGGAAAGATGTTGGGATGGTCACAGCTCAGAACAAGGATATTTTGTTGACATTTCTGCTGTCCAATTGACATCACAAGCTGATCTTATACCACAGTGACACGTAAGAGAATCCCTGGCATAGGCTCCTTCTCTGCATATGCCATGCAGGCATATAAAATTGGGACCCTTTATCACATCTTTTTGATATTTGACAGCTATAATCGTGAAAATGAGATATATTGCCCTGCCAAATTTCATGTACACTGGTTGAACTACAAAGATGTTAAAGTCAGACATACATTCATAAGTTAATTGCTTACACCACCAGGACCCTTTATCCGATCCTTCTGAAAGTTGGCAGAGAGTAAATATAGGAAGGGGTGTAAGCTTGCCAAGTTTCATCTACATTTAATATGAGGAAAGTAGTTACAGCTAAGAATGTATAATATAATTCAACCACTTATAAAATTGGATTCCTTTATCCGATCCTTTTGGAATTTGGTACACTTCATGCATTCCATTGAAGGTACAATCTCTCCAAGAGTCAGCCAAATATAATGAAAACCAAAAACGTTACAGCCAAAAATGTGTTTTTCATTGAAACCAATGGAAAACAAAAATGAAAGCAAAAATGAAAATGACAATTTGATATTTATGAAAACAAAAATGACAGATTTAAATAACAAAAATGACATGGGCCCCTGGTGCGCACCTCTACCGGAACCATTGCTTTAAAGTAATTTCTGTAAAAGCACTGATAATCCCCTATTCATTTCTATAAGACTTTTCCATTTGCCATCTAACGGAAATTCTCTTAAAACTGTCTGTAAACTAAATCCTTTGTTACTCCTCACATTTGCTCCCATAAATCTGATTCTGATCTATCTGGGAAGCACCTTACTCTCCAAGGAAGTCCTCTTGAAATCTTTGGGGTATTCTACATTTCCCTTTTTATTGTATCTACTTATCCACACTGCCACAACAAACTCTTGGGATCCCTGTGCTGCCTAGTTAAACTCAAGCTGCACCTGTTCTCCTAATTCTTCCCAAGAGGGAAGATGTTGGGGGATAGATACATGTCTCACAGAGTGAAACAAATACGATAGAACAACAGAATTTCTACAGTTTTGGAAGAGGATGATACGTTATGTCCTCCACCTAAGTCTGTCATCCAGAATCTTACTTCTCGCCACGTGAGCTATCAGAGATGACCGAGCTGAGCAAAGGGAGCAGGATCAATTCTTATTACAGGAATCATGTTTCTCAGGAAGCCCTCCAGTTTGCCCTCAAGTGGGCTGATGCATTCAAGGTACTACAGGAGGAAGTGTCAGACATCAAATGTTCTGTCGCTACATAGTACCTCAGCATAACCCATACAACTGGGTGTCATGAATCATAATGGGATGCCAGGAGTGTAATGGAACAGCATGGCTCAGCGGGGCAGCATAGGTGTGCTGGATGACATGATGCAGTGAATGGCATGGAAGGAACAGTATGGGGTTGCATGGTACAAAGAGAATAATAAGATGACACCTGATTTTGCAATTTGAGGAAAGAGAGGTGTATCAACGAGCAATGGAATAAGAAAAACAACCCTATGGTAACGTAATGCCAAGGCAAAAGTGGCCAAGGGCAGTAAGTCATCAGTGATGGGAGTGTGTGTGCACGGTGCAATGAGTATCCAGCCAAGCAATGGCACAAGAGAATGCTGCAAGCGATAGTATAGCATGGGATGGGAAGTTCTAGCATTACAGGTGCAGAGGGAGTTGCACCTGTAGGCAGCATGGAGATCCCAAGAGTTTCTTGCAGTACTATGGATAAATGTAGAATGCTGGAGGGGGTGGGGGTGGGTTGTGCCTAGTTAAAAAAAAACCTCTTTCCTGTTGGCAGAGGTTTGTTCCATTCCCATTCACTCCAGACATTGGAAACCCCATCATGGGTGTGGCAGGGGGTGTTCCAAGGGCTTGCTAGGGCACTGGGGTGTCATCTGGGGAATCAGCAGCACACCCTAGTAGCCACACACCCCAACCCACCAGCAGGTGCTAATCCTGCTTAGGTACGCCCTTTATTACAGGGCCTCACCATAGTGGGGCCCCTGTTCTTGGCCCCCAGCCACTTCTATAGCCAGGCCTATGCCACCCGTAGTGCAAGTCTATCTCGGGCTAAAGCCCTTCTCAGTTTTGGATCCCTCTGGGTCGCTATAGTTCATAAAGTTCAAAGTTTGGCCCAAGTTGGACAGATCCCACCTGGGGGGAAAAGCTTCTTCCCTGTATCTCCTCCGGAGGGTATCCGCTTGTCTCCCTGACGGTCTCTGGGCTGCAGGCAGGCGTTCTGCTCAGTAAGGGGGAGAGCCCAATGAGAGTGCTCCTTCCTCTACAGCCACACTGTCTGGACTAAGGTCAGCCCCTATAAAGGACTTGGGCATGCTCAGTCTGTCCTACCTACTGAGCATGAGTGAGTTTGTTTCTTCCTGGACTCTGCAGTCCATGAGAAACTGTGCTCGTCTAAAAGGGCCCTTAGCCTCAGGAAGGCTTCATTGTGCTCAGCAGCACAATGTAGGGTAATGAGGGATGGGTGAGGAGGGCATGTCTACAGTCACAGCAAATTTGCAGAAATGTTGCCTGACAAAAATGATGCCTCAGAAGAAACGCTTGGGGCCTGCCACGTAGTGAGGCTGGATAGTTTCTATGACCTAAACTGAGCATGCCCCAAAGCCTGCCATTACATATATAGCTTTGATTCCTGTCTTTCTGAGTTTTCTGGCAAATTAAAGATGAAACATTCTGTGTGGAGTTTGCTTGGAGCACTCAGGCAGTGGGGATAAACAGGGCTCCTTTAGGCTTATAGGAGCCACCCTGTTACAATGGGCATTTCATCACAAACAGCAGAATTAAAATCCTAGGTGCAAATCACCCCTTCTGTGCTTGGCCATAATCCTCAGAGGGGAGAGGGCAGCTGTAGAATTAATACTCGCCCAGCCAATCAGATTTCCTGGGGCTGGTACTTCATTCTCAAATGGATCTTTCTCCAAAGCTGGTTTTTGAGAATGAAAAGTGAAAGCCCCAGGTGGAGTCCCTTACAAGTTGAATGGACAGCAACTAAAATCCATGCCCTGCTTGTGCATATTAACAAGTGGACTCCAAGGAGATCCAAGAGGCTTGCTCCATCAAAAGAGATATCCGTGGGCTACCCAATGGAGCGATGGCTTGGAGTAAGGGTGACACACAGTGTGGGCAAAGAGAAGTGGAGTTCTTTCTCCCAGATTCCCAGTTCCTTTGCGTGTTGCTGTGTTCTGCACCTTTGTGAGGTTCGATTCCTGTCTTTCTGAGTTTTCTGGCAAATTAAAGATGAAACATTCTTTGTGGAGTTGCTTGGAGCACTCAGGCTTTTGAAGATGAAGACCCTCATCATAGTCCAACTGTTCCCTATTGCATTTGCCGGCGTGTATTGAGGTCCCACCCAGCCTTCCCACTCAAAGTTCTTCTCATGGGCTTTATCAAGCGTTTGATCCTTGCCAGTTTAAAGGCATTTCCTTCCGTTCACCCTGGCATCTGATCAGTGGAGAGAACAATTTGGAAAAACACCATGTCTGTGGCACTCCATGGATGAAAGGGAAAAAAGTCCTCGGGTGACCTGCCAAATAAAATTATGAATTGCGCTCAGCGGCACAATGCAGGGTAATGAGGGATGGGTGGGGAGAGCATGTCTACAGTCAGACACAGCAAATTTGCAAAATGTTGCCTGACAAAAATTACGTCTCAGAAGAAACACTTAGGGCCTGTCACATAGTGAGGCTGGATAGTTTCTATGACCTAAACTAACCTTACTAGTTTATATACCATGATAGCAGTGATCAGATCACAACTTGTAAAGAAGGAAGGAACTACTCACCAGAAATACTGCATCCTTTCTCCAAACAGTCTTTCTTGAGCCACTGTGGCCCAGTGCATGATAGTAAGTTGCTCCAATATTCTCCAAAGCCTCCACTACTGGTGAGTGCGAGCAGGACTAGATAGACCAGTGACCTGATCTATTGTGGTAGATCATTTTCCCACTTGGTGAGAAGTGTTTTCTTGGGTCATTCCCCTCAAATAGCCAGTGAGGGCAGGTGATTTTAGAAGCTGGTTTTCCATTTGCTCGCACTCTTGACTTTGTTGCCAAAGCACTGAACAAACATTGGATAATGTGCCAACAAACAAAAATCTCTCCACACTGGATAGCATGGCAGCCAGTTGCTCTTAAAAATTAAGAGGTGACTTATGTCAGGACTCTCTGAACCTGCCTCAGTTGCACCCAGCAGCCCTGTCTCAGTCATGTCCAGTCTCTCCTTACTTCACCTACTGCCAAGCCTACCTCTGAATGAAGGCTGCCAAGCTGGAAGCCAGGCAAGAAACGAGAGTTTCAGGAAGGTGGAAACTTGCATGAACTAAAACAAAGCAAAACCAAGGTCGTTTTTACACAGATACACTCCTCCCCCCCCAGGGCTCGGTGTTCTGGTGAGTGTTTCAGGGTGTGTGTGTGTGTTTGTAAATGGCTGGCAGAGGGTGGGGGGTTGGGTGTGCACTGGGTTTACTTCTGTGTAAACAGTAACACCATGGGCGGTGGGTGTTTGTGCGCGCGCACTCTCGGCACATACCCACCTACACCCATCACCCTCCCATCTCCACCCACAGGGCCCTCCGGAAAACTAGAGGATGCCCTGTGGGTGGAGGTGGGGGAGTTGTCCGTGTAAATGGCCACACACCCACCTCCACCCACTGTGGCCAAACACCCATCCCCGCAAACGGCCCAAGAGTCTTGAAGATCTTTGCAACAAACTTATTTAGCACTATCAGAACTCAAAGTGCTTTACAATCCTTAGCTAGCTCAACCTCATAACAACCCTGTAAGGTAAGACATTATTATCATGATTTCCATTTTACAGATACAGAACTGAGGCATAGTGACTTGCCCAAAGTGATCTCATGGTTAAGACAGGATTTGAACCCTGAGGTCCAAGCCCAGTGCCTTATTTGCTAAGGGTGAGAACAGACATGATGCTAACTCCACTTTAACACCACTTTAACATTTCTTATGCATGGTGCAGGGCTACATAGGGCATCAATACAGCCCTGCAACATGCATAAGAAATGTTAAAATGGTGTTAAAGTGGAGCAAATGTCTGTTTTCACCCTAGGATACACCAAATAATTGAGAGTGGTTATTGCACACCTAACTCTTGGTGAGTCATTGGCCCTTTTCAGACGAGACGCCCTTCCCCCCTGCCCATGTGGGCAACTAGGGGGGCGTCTGTGTGACCACCGGCGGGGATGAGTGCGTGCTCCCGCTCTCCACCCTTCGTCCACGCATGAAGGCACTGGGGAAAACGGAGGTGCCTCCATGCGTGGTGATGGGTGGAGGTGGGAGTGCGTCTGTGTGATAGGCAACACACTGTGGTGCCTCCTGGTTCCTTTAAAAAAAAGGACCATTGTGGCAAAATCATGCCTATAGAATGTAGGGACCAGCGTCGGTATGGTATGTTCCTCTTGGCACGAAGCATGCTGTGACCTTCCAAGTTTGCTGGATATGTTTTTTCACTATGTTTGAACAAAATCCAAGGAGTGAAATCTTATCCTCAGCGGGAGTTTTGTCTGTCGGTTTTAATGGAGCCAAGATTTCATCCAAGATGAAATCTTCATCCGCTGTTTGAAAGTTTTTCTTTGTATCTAATAGCTGTTGAACATTGCGGACTCATCCAGGTAGACTGCACCTGCCTTTAGACATTACATTTCTATGGAGTACAGGTGCTTTTTATTGCATTTCTGAGTGTACAACTAGATCATTTTCCAGGAACTCCCTGCTCCTATCTAGCCATAAAGAAACAATGGATGGCATATTTCTCAACAATTCCAGCGGCTAAAGAAGAACAATCCCCCTTCCTTGGCCAATAAGGTCCACCCCATAGCAAATAAGCTCTGCCCCTCATGCACTTACATGTGCACACACCCCTCCCAACATTCCCAGTCCAGAAAGAGGCACAGAGACTCACGTGCTTATCATTCCACTTAGTTTCTTGTCATTCCATCATCTTCCTATTGTCCTCTCAAGTGCTTTTCCTGGGAGGCAGCCAGGAAAGAGGTGCCTGCAGGTTGAAAGTGGTTTTTTTTTTGCCTCTCTCCTGAAAGAGGAACACTGGGATTCAGCACCCAAAGAGGGGTTGTCTCTCCTAGGTTGGGAAGCATAGGATGGTTACAAGTCCCATGGGCCCATTTTGAACACTAAATTTGGGGAACCTATGGATAGTAGGGGGAAACCCACAACCTGTTGGACCTTCACAGTCCACTATCAATGTGTGTGGAAGGAGGTTCAGATCTCCAGCCTGAGCTGCTTCTGGGGATACCACAAGTGACTTGAAGTAGCAGAGAAGGTAGCTGCTACCGTTGTTGAGCCAGGAAGTCTGCTGGGGCAGAGCACACACTACATGATTGGGGTCAACAAGAGCGTTGCAGTCCAATCACATGATACTGGAGCTTGCACTGACCAACAACTGAAGTAGGAAATTTTCCTAGGGGTATTTTAGCTTGTGACTGTCGGGTCTTAGGGCTGGATCTGTGGCCTTCTTTTTAGGGTTTCAAGAAGATGTCAGTGGGTAATGGCTGTGGCAAAATGCCACTGGCCCTGACCAGGACACTTGCCTGAAACTGAGTCAGGCTTAACCGAGTTCTAGGCCTCTAAACAAGTACATGTTTAGGACCCCTACATTCCTGAAATTCCTCAGGAAATTCCTAAGGCCAGCAGGAGGCAGACACCTGATTGGCTTGGGCTGCATCTGTACCTCAGCCAGGTGACTCTCCTGAACAAATCACAAGGAGGGAGGGAACTTTTAAAAAGGTTGAGCCACAGGCTTTCTCTCTCTCTCTCTGGGGGCTCTCTCTGGCACACTCGCTTAGCCTCGGGTGACCTCTCTGCCAGAGGCACACATGGACGGGATGGCTTGGCTGTGAACTCTGTAACTCTGGCCTTTCCAGGACAAGAACATTGACCCCATAGGAAAAACATCACCTATGGAGACCAGACCAGACCCTACCCTGCGTGAGTACTTGCTATTCTGCCTGCTACATCAGATCCAGTTGTAGAGAGACGCGTTCCAAATGGGCTACCACGCCCAAAAGACTGACTCGTATTGCTCAAAGGGTCTATCACCTCTTGGTTCTCGGTGTAAGCTTTGCTTTTATTCCTTTTTATATTCACCAGTAAATTCTAAGCATTGTTTCTACCCTACGGGGAGTGTGTGTGTTATTGGCTGACCATTAAACGTCTCCCTTGGCCAGGTAGCCAGGCCAAACTACTAAAGAGGGGGAAACTCCCTATTTGGCTGGAAGCCAACAGCGTTGGGACCGGGGGAAGCCTTCCTTGGGTGACTCTGGGGTTCAGCCTCCAACGTAAGGGAGGAAACCCCCGGGAAGAGAGTGCCAGGAAGGGGGGAGTGCTCTTGGGAAGCTGTGAGGCTTATACCTTTTGGCATTCACATTTCCTGAGTGGTGTGAATGCCCTCGGGGATACACTCAGGTGGTGGCAGTGGACTATCAAGAGTTTTCGGGGGTTACCAGCTGTGGGGACCTCTGGTCAGAGATTTGGATAAACACAGTGAGGTGGGTGGCTCAGCAGTATAATGCCCCCTGCTAGCGTTTCACCACAATGGCCACCCCACAGGCAGGGAGAAGAGTCATCAGCAAAAGGATTGGACAAGGACAGAGCTTCCCCCTTTCTTCCAAGAACTGCAGGATTGCATTTGCTTTTTTTCACAGCAAATAATATCTTAGGAATTTTATTTTAAAATATGCCTAAGATTGAGACTACGGCATGAAGCCTGTAGCTTGGGCTTCATCTTCGACACTCACCTTTCCTTTAAACCTTACATCGACTCTGTTGCCAAGTCCTGTCGCTTCACCCTCCACCACAACATTACTCAGATTTGCCCCTTTTTCTCTGTCTCCTCAGCCAAACCCCTTATTCACGCCATGGTCATCTCTCACCTTGATTACTGCAACCTCCTCCTTACTGGCCTCCCCCACTCTCACCTGTCCCCCCTTATCTCCATCCAAAACTCCGCTGCTACGGTCATCCACTCAGCCCGTCGCTTCGACCACGTGCAGCCTCTCCTCACTTCACTGGCTCCCCCTTCTCCAACGCATCCTTCATGAACTCCTGGTAGTCGCTTACAAAACCCTTCACAACCTGGCTCCCCCTTACCTCTCAGCCCTAATCTCCTTACACACTCCTGCACGCACTCTCCGCTCCTCCTCTGCCCCCTCCCTCGCACTGCCTCGTCTGCCCTGCTCCCCTAACCACCTTCGCCCCTTCTCCCTTGCTGCCCCCCACGCCTGGAACTCCCTCCTTGCCCACATCTGCCTTGCCTCCTCCCTCCGCACCTTCAAATCCCTCCTCAAAACCCACCTCTTCCTCGCCGCCTTTCCCGACGCCTGTTAGAACTTTCCTCTCAATACTCACTGTCTGCCCTCCCTGCAGACTCCTGCCCAACCGCAACCAAGCCAAGCACGTGCACCTGAGACTTTGCATCTGCTTGAATGTTATTTATTCCATGTCTCTCCCTATGTCCCCTCTCCTTGTCGCCCCCCTCGTGTCTATTAGATTGTGAGCCATAGGCAGGGACCGCGTCTATCTTTTTGTTCTGTAAAGCACCAGGTACACAGCTGGCCCTATACAAATGCTAATAATAAAATAATAATAGTAATTAATAATTTCCTGAGATACAATTATAAACGTAGCCTGTGATGGGAAAGATTTAATTCACATGAGGCAGGGTGGGGATGCTGTGCTGCAGATGCAGGCGGTGATCAATAGTCTTGGTATCTGTTCCCACAGCATTGTCACTGACTCATTTTGATGCCTGCCCTTGATCTTTGGTTCATCTATCTGTAGAATCCCCAGAGACTTTAGATCGCTCTGCCAAACAAAAGCACGAAGTTTCATTATGATTATAAACTATTACTCATTCAGCATTCCAACTGACCTGTGCCTACATGATCCAGCTAGGATTAGGGCTGGAGCGGCAGCATTGTTTGACGTTTCACTGCCCACTGTCAGTGTTTCAGAAATCTTGTCGTCAATCTGGCAGCATTTTCCACCAGTTTATCAGTTTCCAGTGTTTTGCGGCAGTTTCTAACTTTTTACAACATTTCCAACAATTTTCAGTTTTGCAACATTTCTGACATTTTACTATAGTTTCCAGCTTTGGCGACAGTTTCCTTTTTCAAGTCCATGCACCACTGCCCATGTTAGTGCCCCATGGCAGGACTTGTGTCGCCTGCTTCACCTCCCTCCGCACCCGCTCCTTGACCCACCCCAACTGGACGTAGCCACCCCCCTGCCTGTTCCCCACCCCCACAGTTATTAACTAGTGACAGGAGGCAGTGGCGCAGGGTCCGGCTCCATCTGGACATCTCGGCGTCAGAGGTGAGTAGCTGCGACACAGGGGCCGTGTGCTGCAGGGTCACCCGTGGGGGCTGGGTATGTGTGGGGAAATCCTGAGGGGCAGGGGGACTGAAAGTCAGCAGTGCTGAGCACTCCGCCTGGAAAATCCCAGGGGTGGGAGCACCTCAGCCCTATGAAGTTTATGCCCCTGCTTTGGGATAATTTGTGAAACTTTGTGGTCATATGTGGAACTTTCCAAAACTTTGTGACACTTGCGACATTTAAGTATCAGACTTGACTGGGGATGCTGTGCCGGGAAAACAGTAATGGATCTAGATGGGCAGTTTCCGACAAAATTGTTGGAAACTGACATGTTGTTTCAGGCCTAGCTAGGACCAGCTTAATCAGACAAAGATGCCTCACTGCCCTTCCATAATCTATCTGCTGTTCCCTGCCTTCATTTCATGAAATCATTACTTAGAGAACAGAACAAGCATAACTGTGCATGGTGCTTTTAAAGGCATGAAAAAGAAAGAGATTGAAATTTGCAAAAGTATTGATGCACTTTAGTCCCATTGACTTTCAATGAGATGTAGGCTCCATTCCTTGCAGCACTCTGCAGGCAGAAACCCCTCAATTGGCCTGCCTGGCTCGAACTACCTGAGTCACTTTGGATAATGTAATTTAGGTTCCGCAGTCATTTCAGCAGATTGGAAAGTTTCACCTGTAACCTCTGTCATAAGGAATTTATGAAAAAATATTGTGTGTGTGTCTGTGTGTGTGTATATAGTTAAAGGGGACATTGTCCGTTTTCTAATCTGGATTGTAAATATACGCCTTTATTTAGATGCCTAATGGCATCTTAGATGAACAAAATTTAGGAATTTAAATTTTTTTTCACTACTTATCCTATTGAAAACCTTTTGGAATCAGTGGAAACACAGTTGCTTCTCCGGACTTCTCTAATCTGGATCTCAAATTCTTTATTCCAAACATGTTTTATACCCCCTGCTATTGTTGAGGAAGACAAAGCACATCTTTTCAGTGCTGATCAGATGTTGACAGCACTGAACAGTTGATCTGCAATGAATAGAAATGCGTTATGTCCCCTGAGATTAGAACAGAGGAACATAAACCATGACCAGAATAAAGACGAGTCCTCGCATGTCTAGACACCTCATTGGGTGTTTTTAGACAAGGGCCTCCCCACCCATTACCCACCCATCATGCGTAGGGGCATCAATGCAGCCCTGCAACATGTGTGATGGGTAGGTGATGGATGGGTAATGGGTGGGGAGAAACTTGTCTAACATCCATTGATCCAGACAAAATGTACATTATGTGCTACAGGGGTGTCCAGATATGGGGGTTTGTGGCAAGCTGACGCTATTCTGGCATAAGCATGTGTCAGTTCTGGGCCAAAGAGATCTCTGGTTCTGTCACCGGTGCTTGTTTATTCATATATTTGAATTGTTATTACTGTATTTTTAGTTTTGTGCATGGTGTGGGGACTAAACCCTAGTCCATTGCTTGTCTGGCATCGACATACTGGGAATTTAGTTTAAGGGGAACGGTGGAGGTTTGGGAGATGGTCCTTGAGATTGGGTCCTCAACTCCAGCAGGGGAGAGGGGGAATTGGGTTAAGGAGGGGAGAGGTTCTGAGGTGGGGCACCCTGGTGTGAGTTGGGGGCAAACTTTGGAGGGTACCACTTGGTGGTGGGGACTGGGGGGTAGTTTTAGTGGGGTGAGGGGATGGGAGGGGTTTCCCTGGGACCTGGGTGGGGCAGCAAGCGGTTGGGGTCA
>QEPC01006282.1:69374-87504 GCA_003113815.1 Sphenodon punctatus
CACATGGCCCCATGGCGGCCTCTGGGAGGGGCCCTGCACCGCCGCCGGTTGGAGTCTCCAACCCATGGTGGCGGCACAGGGCTCCTCCCTCAGAGGCCGCCACGGGGCCATGTGTCTGGGCACCGGTGGCACGTGCCTCGGGCCGGGCCTGGGCAAAAATGTCACAGGTAGGGACTTACAGCAGAGAAAGCTGTGACCAAATGCTACCCATGCTGCCTCCTAATCCACTCTGACCCTGCAGTGAAGGGCATCTATCACATCCATCCACTCCAGGGACCCATGACAGCAAGTAAAAGAGGCACAGCAAGGATGCTGGGAGGAGAGGCTCTCACAGTTGCCCACACAGCACCCAGAAATCAGAGCAGAAGAAGGCTCTGAAATTCAACTGTGCTGTCTATGTGACAGAATCCAGTTCCCTTTGGAACTCCCTTGTTTGTTTGTGTTCTCTACACAAATTCAGAATCCCCTCTGGAAATTTATGTCCCGGCCAATTAATGACAAGACCGATGGGCTAGAAAAGGCATTCTCTTCTTAGATGGAGTTCCCCAAGGTACTATAATTCAAGTGAGATGCACCATGGGATTGATGCAGTCCTCCTTGTGACTCATATCGGAATAAGTGTTCACACTGCCAATCCAGAATAATGTTTACTCTGGAGTATTAATGATTGTGTAAACAGTTACTCCTGAATGACAAGTCCTGGATGACAAATCCAGAATTACAGCTACTTTGGAATAATGCTGCACATGTAAAAACAGTCTGAGTAAAGGAAAAGCTGATCAGAGGTTGGACTGGATACCAATCTGTGGTGGTATAGCTACCAGTTTAAGATGGTGAAGGTCTGGCATGAGTACCAGCCTGAAATGGGGATAGCCTGGTGCGGTTATACCCTGCTAGGGATACCAGTCTGGGATGGGTTCCAGACCACAATGAATAGGATTTCTTCTGATACTTAGCATATTACTACTTTCTTTTCTTTCTCTCAATAGCAGGTACTGCACACATTGCTTTTCAATGCTTTATTTTAAAATTTTCTTTAAATAACCCAACCTTGTTATCTATGTAACAGAGAGCATGGTTTAATGATTAGAGGAGGGAAAGGGTGGTCAGAAATCCTGGACTGTATTCCCAGATTTGCTGCTGACTTCCTGTGTGTGTGACCTTTACATGCTCCCTCTGCCTCATTTCTCCCATCTTGATAATGGAGCAGAGCCTGCTACTTAGCATAGCCATTTCCCAGCTTCCAAACTGTTGTTTATTTATTTATTTATTTATTTATTTCCCGCTCTTCCCCGAAGGTTCAGGGCGGCTTACAAAAAAAAAAGTCATCTTTTGGTTTGCTCTAGACTTAGCATGCCCACGTGTTTTGTCCTTTGTCATATATTGACAAAAGCCTTGGTTGATGACCTTCGCCGGGAGCTGAATCAGGGCCGCTGATCCACCTTACTGATCCTGTTAAATCTGTTGGCTGCCTTTGACACAGTTGAACATGAAATGCTGGTGCGCTTGCAGGAATTGGCTAGGGTGGGCGGAATTGTTTTTGAATGGTTCTGCTCTTTCCTGTCCGGGAGGACCCAGCGAGTGGTCCTGGGAGAACATTCTTGGTCTCCCCAGGACCTCATGTGTGGAGTTCTGCGAGGTTCTATTCTGTCCCCTCTCTTGTTCAGCGTGTACATGCAACCTTTGGGGAAGGTCGTGAGAGGGTTTGGTGTTTGGTGTCAACAATATGCTGATGACACCCAACTCTACCTCTCTTGTTCATCTGAATTAGGCCCTGCAGTCTTGGTGCTCACTCGGTGTCTGGCGGTTGTGGGGGACTGGATGAGGGCGAGCCGTCTGAAATTGAATCCTGACAAGACAGAGGTGATGTCAGGGGAGGCTGGTGGGTTTTGATGTTGGAGGGGCACTGGGGTAGCAAGGCCAGTAGGCCTAGGGGCGGAGCCAGGGGGATGGTAGGCGGAGCCAGAGGGACGGTAGGCCAGTGGCATGGCATAACCCAGCAGAAAGGAGTTCCCAGGGTTAACATCGGATGGAAGAAAACACAGTCTACATGCACATCAAGCTTAAAATAAATAATTTATAAACCCAAAACACAGGGACCCATCCTTGTAAAGCACCCCAGTCACAGCCTGAGTCTAATTTTACCACGCACATCCCATTTCCAGCATTTTGAATACAACTGAAATCGCATGACTTGCAGTGACATCTCACTCAGGATTTCCAAACCTCCATTTTACCACACACAGTCCCCCCTGCACTAACCCACTAGTCCCCACTCCCCTCCCCGAGAACCTAGGAGCCCTGGCCCCCAGCACCCCCTGCTCTAACCCACTAGCCCCCACTCCCCTCCCTGAGAACCCAGGAGCGTTCATGGCTGGGACATGTCACTGTCATCCATGCCTTCATCACCTCAAGGCTGGATTACTGCAACGCACTCTATGTGGGGCTGCCCGAGAAGCTGGTCTGGAGGCTGCAGCTGGTGCAGGATACCGCAGTCTGTCTCCTTACAGGGGCGGGCTGCAGGGAGCACATGACACCGGTGCTCCCGGCTCTGCACTGGCTGCCTATAAAGCACCGGACCAGGTTCAAGGTGTTGGTTTTAACCTTTAAAACCCTTCACGGTCTGGGCCCTGCTTATCTGCGGGACCGCCTCACTCCCCATGTGCCCGTGTGACCCTTGAGATCGTCCATGGGAGCCTTTTTGGAGGTTCCCCGGGTGAGGTGGGCCACCGATGTTAGATCTTTCTCGATGGCCGCCCCTGTGCTGTGGAATTCGCTCCCGGAGGAAGCTCAGTTGGCCCCCACTCTCCTGCTATTTCGGCGTTCATGTAAGACCTAGCTGTTCCGCCAGGCTTTCGGCGAGGGGGGTTGGGTAGGGTCTTTTTCCCCTGCATTATTATATTTTTAACTGTTTTAAACTGTTTTATTGTTTTATTGATTGTTGTTGTTCGCCGCCCCGGGCTGGTCCTATTGCCAGGAGGGGCGGGATACAAATTTTGTATAAATAAATAAATAAAATAAATTTCAAAGGCTATCCCAGCGCACTTACCCCTCCCTTATGGTCTGTGGCAGGCGGCTTCTGAGGTTGGCAGCAGCCAGACTGGAAGTCACCGTTAGAATCCCTCCCTACTCCACCTGAGTAGTTGCTCTACCCAGTGGCCACAGACCCTCCCCCTGCAAGTCTTGCTAATTTAAAAACACCCTCAGAATGCAAGACCTAGGGGGAGGATTGAATTGCGAATTGGGAATAGGAACTTTTTACATTCCATGTGTCACCATGTGTTCATTCAAAGATTTAAAAAATAGGTTAGCTTATTATTCATATACCAGTGTCCATGGTACTTTATAGTCCTTAACAAGCTCTCCCTGTGACCTAGGTCATGGTAATTCCCATTTAACAAATAGGGTGACTTGCCCAAGGTCACTGAGTAAATTCATGGCTAGTATGGGATTTGAACCCTGTTCTCCTAGGTGCAAACTAGGGCTGAAATTAAATTTTGCCAAAATGGGAAATCTCATCAAATTCCTGGTTTCCGATACCATCTTAGTTGAATCAACAACCTCTCAGCAGCACTCAACAATGTCTCAAACTGACATTTCATTTCTCGATTTACCAGTTTTCTACTTACCAGGATCCTACTGACTGCTTTGATGTTTACCGCCTGGCTGTCCATTTCAAAACCTAAGAGGTAATACCGATGCAATACTACATTTCTTGCTCTCCGTTTTCCTTTGTACTTCCTTGACGCTAGTAATTGGCTGGTATGCAGATTCTGTTACTAATCTCCAATCCAGTTGCAGATTGGTCAAAGCAAAGGGAGCGACATAGAACAACAATTCTGATTGCAGATATTGGAGTAGAGGTTAAAGGGCACTGGGGAGAGGTTAAGGGGATGGCTATTCACACAGTCATTGGCTCAGATATGCAGAAAAGTAAAACAGTACCCTCAGCAATGTGGGAAGTGGTAAATGAATGGTAGGTACACCGTACACGGTATGCGGTAAATGGTAAGCTGAAATTCAGTAATTTGGGATGGTATCTCACAGTATTACAAGAATCGAGAAATCGCATCGGGAAATGGATCCCAGTTCCTGATACGGCAAAATTACTCACGAGTAAAAATGTTGCTGCTTGCTTTAGCCCTAGTGCAAACCCAACACCTTATCCCCTAGGCTACACTGATGGCTTAAGTGTCATGGGTGATGCTTAAGGACAGGGGAATGGAATAGCTGGGCTTTTCAAGAGACTTTCTCTCAAACCCTAACATTGTATGATCTACAACTCCTGGCAGGATCTTTACGTATAACGAGACACAGAGTCGTTGACATCCCCTCCTGAACATCAAACTTCATCTGCCTTCCTTTTCCAAAACATCTCCTAGTGGATGTCTCCCATGAACGAAAGATGTTCATTGGTCAGCCTCAGTGAGTGTTAATAGACATGATGCTGGCCCGGTTCGACCCGCTACAGCCCACATTGTCGGCGCACCCCAAAGAATGAGACAGGACACAGTTGTATGGATTTAACAGGCCACACCCTTTATTGATCCAAAATCAATCAAATTGAATAGGTGAGGGGGTGACATCGCCTATTGCGATTCAGGGTCCAGTATCCAAAACAGTAACTCAGTTAAACCTCTAAACTGCATAGTTCCTTTCGGACTATGAGTAAGGAATTTTGGTGCCTGACGTTGGGGGGGCCATACAATGCCCTACCGCTGTTCCAGGTCACCCCTTCCCAGGGACCACCATGCTACGCATGCCACACCCTGCAATTACGTTTGAGCGTGCCTTCCCCATCTCTTAAGGAGATGACCCCTATGTTTACTTACCCTATCATAAACGATACTGGACCACGCCCAAGGGTGCGACAATTTCTTTCATATATATAATAAACATTCACAAATCGAGCACGTGCACCACACCAAACTATTGGCCGTTCGAATTGATCCCATACTGTAAGGAAGGCGAAAACAAACAAGGGGCCCCACTGACCAAATTTCCTTGTCAAAAATTCCTTCCTGGCCCAAACTATGCGACCAGTTCAAAAACCACAGTATAAGGGAGAGGTGGGTGGGTGCTGCTCCGTTCCCTGCTCGTCCTGGACTGAGCAGGGAACGCGTTGCTGGTGCTGCTGACCACCACGTGGTTTCCAGCAGCCTATCAGTGAGCTGTATTCTTCGCGCGCTCGGCGAGGGTTGCCGGGGCAACCCTCGCCGACACGCTCAGGGGGGCCTTGCTACAATGCGCTGCGAGCAGCGCTTCAGGAGGCTCGTTGGTGTCCCGCTCATTTGCTAGGAGCGGGGGAGGGCACGACAACCGCCCCGCTGCCGTTATCAGGTGGAGGACAATTGTCGGCGCACCCCAATGAATGAGACAGGACACCGTTGTATGGATTTAACAGGCCACACCCTTTATTGATCCAAAATCAGTCAAATTGAATAGGTGAGGGGGTGACATCGCCTATTGCGATTCAAGGTCCAGTATCCAAAACAGTAACTCAGTTAACTTTAAAACTGCGGGGAGGTCTCGATGTACCCTCGATAACCTCGCCCCAACAATAACGTCTCCCCATCGTCCAGCGCTTACCGCGCGGCCAACGGGGACTTAATCCTTTCGGACTATGAGTAAGGAATTTTGGGTGCCTGACGTTGGGGGGCCATACAATGCCCTACCGCTGTTCCAGGTCACCCCTTCCCAGGGACCACCACGCTACGCATGCCACACCCTGCGATTACGTTTGAGCGTGCCTTCCCCATCTCTTAAGGAGATGACCCCTATGCTTACTTACCCTATCAGAAACGATACTGGACCACCGCCACATAGGGCACGCCGGTACCTTCGGCGGGTCCGGCCCCCCCACCTATCTTAAACACTCCAACAGCTTATCCTGCAGAACTCTTAAGTAGATGTCATTTCCAGTCGAGGACAGGTGTACACCATCTTGCCTAAATAAATCAAGTTCCCTGTGAGTAATGGTATTATGCCTAATAGTCTCTCCCCCAATTCCCACTAACCATTTCCTAACTTCCCTGTTAATTGACTTCCTTGCTTTATCTATCTTCCCTGGCGGCACCCCTGTTCCCCAACTAACCCTCTCAACCAATTCCGTCCATATTAACCTTACCCCCGGAAATACTCTTTTAACCTCCCACAAGTCCCTTTTTATATTTTTTACTAATTGTACCCCTTTTAAAATTGGTAAATCGTTTTCCCCTAGGTGTACCACCAGAATGTCTGGCCTACTGGCCTGTGCATGCCGAGTGAGTTCCGGGAGCAGTTGATGCCACCTCATCCCGCTCCTTCCTTTCCATTCTATCTCCGTCATGGCCGATAGCCCCAACTGGGATCCCCACCTAGTATTCCTTGCTGCTTTGGCTGCCCATCGCACCAAACTATGCCCACAGATCCATGTCCTCATTTTCATCGGCTTGTTGTTATCTGCCAAATGGAAACAATCAAAGAATTAATACTTATTGGACCAAGGAATATCCCCGTACATACGCGCGATAAGCGTGTGATCTCCATCGGCCGATCGCTTGTATTTCCCTTCCTGGCATGCCCATCCGGGCTGCGAAGGTAGCTGCCCCTATTCTAAATGAGTGTGATCCATAGTCTCCCGGCGATACACCCAGACAAGCCAATGCTGACCGGAGCACTGCCACAAACTGGTGCCTAGTAGCCGGTAACCCATTCCCGTGGCAAAAGAATATTCCCGGGATTGGCGGGCGTATCTGCGCATACCGCCGGGCCGCCAGGATCGGGCATAACCTGTCATCTCCTGCCTTGGCTAACTTCACTAATTGTCCCCTACCTCTCTGATCCGTTTTTGACCTTCGTACCCGTAATATAAGTTCTTCATTGCCTACCTGCACGTCCCCTACAGCTAATGCCTTGCCCGACCTGTCTCTTGCTGACTCGCTTACCAGTTCACTAATCCTAAAAGCCCCGAAAAATGCTATCTTGAACAGTGCTGCAAACATAATTGTTTCGAAATCGTTATAACAAACCTGGTGAAGTACACCAACAATGCCAACCAACAGGGAAGGGGTAATAGGTAACCTGCTATCAGGGGAGGGTGGCTGCTCCCGGGTCCATGCCTCTAATAATCTACGGGCGAAAAAACCTCTATCTGGTGACTGCTGCCCTGCCAGTTGGCTCATAAAAGCTATTGCTGACAGTTTGCCGGCAATAGTGCGCGCTGCCAATCCTTTCCTTCTCAATGCCATTGCGAACTTTAAAACCTGAGCCTCATGAATCGGGAAACCCATGCTCCATCCCTGATGAGCGCGAAAATGTTGAAATGCTTGAAACGCGCTGGTGTAGGCTGCTCTGGTCCGCACAGCCAAAGAGCCCTGTACCGCGGAGCAGAGCTCTATAATCCAAGGGTCCACATTGCCACAGGCATGGGTTCCGGGATCCGGCTGGCCTGAGGTGCCAGGGAATGGAAGCGCTCCATCTGGAATCGAGAAAGAGCATCCGCGATCTCATTCTCGAGTCCAGGCACGTGTTTGGCATGAAATAAGATGTTAAACCGAAGGCAGGTGATAACTAACACCCGTATGAGCCCC
This sequence comes from Sphenodon punctatus, assembly GCA_003113815.1. NCBI lineage: Eukaryota > Metazoa > Chordata > Lepidosauria > Sphenodontia > Sphenodontidae > Sphenodon > Sphenodon punctatus. The sequence goes on from QEPC01006282.1 coordinate 76,946, forward strand.
ATGACCCGCTGCGAACGTGATGAGAGCGTGTTAATTATATGAACTACTGCCTGGTTATCACACCAGAACAGCACCGCTCTGTTTGTAAACTGGGCGTGCCACAATTCAACTGCCACCACAATAGGGAATAGCTCCAGGAATGTAAGGTCCCTTGTGATGCCCCGGTCCCTCCACTCCTGAGGCCAGGCGGCTGAGCACCACTTGCCTTTAAAATATACCCCAAAACCCAGGGAGCCGGCTGCATCCGAATGTACCTGCAGATCGGCTGCCAGTATGAGCTGATCCCTCCATACGCTAACCCCGTTAAACTCCTCTAAAAATCTTACCCACACCCCCAAATCTTCTTTCATGTCTGCATTTACTCTTATGTGGTAATGGGGCAAGGGGGCCCCCGCCAGTTTGCTATACAGGCGGGACATGAATGCCCTGCCTGGCGCTATAACCCTGCATGCAAAATTTAAACTCCCGACCAGTGACTGGAGCTGTCTGACTGTAATTTTCTTTGCAGACATGCACTCCTTCAGCTTAATGATTAAGGCCCTAATCTTTTCTGGGGGTAAACGCGACACTCCAGCTGCGGTATCGAGCTCTATCCCCAGGTATGTAAGAGCTGTGCTAGGTCCCTCCGTCTTTTCCTCTGCCAATGGGATACCCAGATGTCCCGCCACCTCTTGAAACTTGGACAATAATTTAGCGCACTCGTCCGTGCCGGCTCGCCCGATGAAGAGGAAGTCATCCAGGTATTTTGTAATGCCCCCCTCTCCAGCCACTTGCCGCACAACCCATTCGATAAGGGAACTAAAACGTTCAAAGGCTGAGCAGGAAATGGAGCATCCCATTGGCATGGCCTTATTGTAGTAGAATCCTCCCTGGAAATGAAAACCCCAAAGCGGGAAACTGTTCGGGTGCACAGGCAAGAGACGGAAGGCAGACTTCACGTCACACTTTGCCAGTAAGGCCCCGCATCCAAATTCCCTTACTAAAGCCACCGCTGCATCGAAGGATGCATAGTGGACAGTCATAAGGTCCTTGGGAATACTATAATTAACGGAAGAACCCCGTGGGAAGGACAAATGATGGATCAAACAAAACTGTCCCGGGGCCTTCTTTGGGACTACTCCTAAAGGGGAAAAGACCATGTCAGGCAGAGGTGGGGAGGCAAATGGCCCATCCACTCTCCCTTCGAGGACTTCCTTCTGGATTTTTCGTGCAACCACATCTTCCATCCCCGCTACCGACCTCAAGTTGGGAGCAATTCTGCCCCACCGTACGTCACCTGCTGGTATTCTAAACCCTTCCTTGAAACCCTTTACCACATATTCGACCTCCTCTCTATTGGGGTGCCCGCGTAAGGCTGTTACTAACCTATCTACCTTAACTGGGGTTGGGGCTCTTTCCACTCGCACCTGCCCCACCACTACCATGGTTTCCTCTGGCGCTGGCCCCGCCTTTACCCTTGAACCCGGGTTTTGGCCGGGGGCAAGAGGTCGCAGCGTGAAATCCCCCACAGGAGGTGCAGGTATGGCGAAACCTGCACGTTGTACGAGAACATCTCCCGGTGCGGGAGAACTCATAGCATTGCCCAACGTTTCCCACTACGGTCTGCTTGCCCCATGCCCTATTAGGGTCATTAACAGGAGCCACCCCACCTTTCACTAATAGGTGTCCGCTGTCTGTTCTGGGGGCTCACGTGGCGTCAATCATGCAAGTCAGCCAGAGGTCATGAGCATGAGTGTCCCACCTCAATCCTGGGGTAAATGAAGCTCGGTGCCGGAAAGCCGCCTCATACCTGAGCCAAGCCCCGGGGGGGCCGGTCTCGTAGGCCCTCCGTATTATCTCCCCATATTTCAATAATACAGCCCCTCTTTCCGGAAACATCTCTAACTGCACCCCATGGTAGATTGCGTAGGCTGAAGTCCAGTTAGCCCAATTTCTATCTGCCCTGGGCCTCTTGTACTTTTCTTTTTCCTTTTGATCGTCCTCCTCCCCAGGATCCACTATGGGATCACTGAAAAGGAGTGCGAACAGATCCATATAATCCCCTCGCCAGATCTTTTCCCTCGTGGCAGGCGGCAAGTGCTCGCCTATTGGGGCGGATAGAGCTGCATAGGCACCCCACAGAGGGGCTACCTGCCGAGATCTCCCTTCCAACTGCTCCCCATGGCTCCGGAATTCTTGGGACCATACTTGCAGTGCCTGTTGTGGCAAGCCCTGTTCTGTGCCTGCACCCCCCGTTCTTACTGGGGGCCGTGCTGTTCCAAACCCTGGTATAACTGGTGGGGCAACCTGCACCCAGCTCCCGTTCCACCAGAGGCATTGGGGGGGGGGCACTTTGCTGGTATAGATCCCGGTCCCATCGCAGTATTGTTCACTGGTTGGGTTCCGTCCCAGTGGCCCCCTTGCCCTGCCGCGGGTGGGTATGGGCTCGCCCCATTCCCTGCAGCGTGGTGAGTAAAAGGAGGCATATTCCCCTCCATACCCCACCCACCCTGATCGTAAGTGTGGGCCAATGGGGTTCCTTCCTCCCCCCAACGCGTACCTGTTGGGACCCTGTAGTTCGGCGCCAGCGACACACCCCTTGCGTTCCTCTCAGCGAGGGCCCGCTCCAATGCAGCTATCCTCTCCAGGATTTGCGGGTCATCCAAAACTGCGCCATCTGCTCCTTCGTTCCCTGCTGGCCTGTAATTAGACTGCCCGGGGGTGGGGGGGCACCCCTTCTTGCCCTTCATTACTTCCGCCCCCACCCCTCCCTCCTGGCCCAGCTCCATCGCCAACTGCCTGTGGAGGAGGGGGGTTGGGTTGGGGGGTGTAGTAATCCCTTCTTGGCACACTCTGCCGAGGTGCTGGGGAAAATTCAGCTGCAAAACGGGCAGGGGGAACTATGGGCCTGGTACCCCTCTGGAGTGGGGCAGTACCCCCTTGGTCATCTACATACTGCCTTGGCTCCTCCACACCTGCCCCCCCCCCGCTTCCTTCGCACTCAAAGGCCCTGGTTAAGGCCTCAATGACTGGGGCTGGGGGGGGGGCATGTAGAGCCATATCGGCCCCTGTCGGGCCCCCAACTGTGTACATCCCCGAGGGGCCGGGCTGTGGGGACTCCCTTCCTCCTCTATCCCCAGGCTCCTCGCCCGGTGGCCTCCCCTCCGTTGCGCTGGGCCCAGCGCCGAACAATAGCGCCTCGCAGGCAGCGAGGCGCTCCAGGGCGGGCGGTGTTCCCGAAGGGGGGGCTGAGCCGGCCCCCTTCTTTTTTCTCTTACCCCCCGGGCCCACAGGCCCAACATTTGGCGGGTCATTCCCGCTGGCAAGCTCCTCCATATTCTCCTCAGGCTGGGCCTCACTCCCAGCCCTCCTTGTTCTTCCCGGCCTGGGGCCACGCTTCCTAGTGCGCCCCATGCTTCTGGAATGCTGCAAGGGAAAAACAGCCGGCCGACACGTGCTCTAGACTCCACGCGCGGGAGGCCAATGCTGCTCCGTTCCCTGCTCGTCCTGGACTGAGCAGGGAACGCGTTGCTGGTGCTGCTGACCACCACGTGGTTTCCAGCAGCCTATCAGTGACCTGTATTCTTCGCGTGCTCAGCGAGGGTTGCCCCGGCAACCCTCGCCGACACGCTCATGGGGCTTTGCTACAATGCGCTGCAGACAGCGCTTCCAGGAGGCTCATTGGCGTCCCGCTCATTGCTAGGAGCAGGGGGAGGGCGCGACAACCGCCCCGCCGCTGTTATCAGGTGGAGGGCAATTTTTTACCCCACCCTTCTCCGTAGACTCAAGGCGGCTTACAACATTAAAAATATAAAATTCAATAGAACACATTAAAATCTTTTAGAACCCCATCCTTTATCTCCACCTGTCGCCCACCAATCCTCATCCCCAAATGCCACTACCGATTCCCACTCACCCCTATCCCTGCCTGCCAAATGCCTGGCCCAACAAAAAGGAGGCTTTTTGGCCTCCTTCAGAAGACAAGCAGACTTGGGCTTAGGCGGGCCTCCAAGGGGAGGGAGTTTCATAATTGTGGGGCAGCAACCAACAACGCTCCCCCGTGCCCTCATTGTAACAACTTCACAGGCAGTTAGCACTTGCAAGAGGACACCCTCGGCTAACCTCACAGGCTGCAAATGGACATAAGGGAAGAGACGGTCTTTCAAATACCAAGCCATTTATTTTATTTATTTATATTTATTTAATAAATGTATACCCCGCCCCTCCTGCTACGCAGCCCGGGGCGGCTTCCAACAATTTTAAAATACAATAAAAACAATTTAAAACACTCATAATAATAATAATAATAATAATCATAAAATATTAAAACAGAGCTAAAGTCATGAATATAATAAACAAAAATAGGTAGGGGAGCTAGGGCTTTACAGGTTAAAACCAGCACTTTGAATTGTGCCCAGAAAGCTATCGGCAGTCATTGCAGACTCCGGAGTACCAGTGTAACGTTCTCCCAATGACCTGTCCCTGACAGAAGGCGGGCCACCATGTTCTGCACCAACTGCAGCTTCTGAACAGCCATCAAGGGCAGCCCCACGTAGAGCGCACTGCAGTAGTCTAGCCTCAAGGTTACAAAGGCATGGATGATGGTGGCCAGATCTGAATCGGATAGAAAAGGTCTGATAGGAAAGGCTCAGAGTCTGTTTCTGGGCCATCAGCTGTGGGCCCAGTACAGACCCCAACGGGGTAGGTGGCTGGCCCGGAAATGTGGGCCCAGAAGGAACTGGGCCCCAGGGTCACCCAGGCAGACCGTAGTGGGCTGAATCTGGTGGGCGTGTCTGTTTCTGCACTAAACTGGTCCTGGTGTTAGTGACGTTGCCATGGCTGCCCATCATGGCAGGAGGCGGGGTGCTGTCTGCGGCATGGGGGTAGGGGCAGCCAGCTGCAAGTCGCTCCCTGCCCTCGCTCCCTGGCTGGGTCGAGCCGGGAAATGTTTATTCTGTTCTTCAACCTGACCCGACCTGGGGCAGGTCCCCCTCGCTGCACCAGTGTGTCTCTCATTTCCACCACTGAGTGTGCGTGTCAGAGAGTGGAGAGTTCTGCCGGGGAAGGAATAGCTCCATCTGCTTAAAAGCAGGCCTGAATGGCCTTTTCCTACAGCGGCAATGCACAACTTAACTCATTGAGTCACCCAAATGGCAAAATACATTCTCTCTTCCCATCATCTGCCCACATCTGTTTCCAGTTTCTCACATCCCACAAGAGATACTCATATCTCAAATATCTCATCTAAGATAATAAGCAGCATTGGAGTGCATGGGATAATCATCATTTTACCCCTAAGGTAGTGGAGTAAAGTGCAGTGCGTGTTTGCAGCAAAGGGCCTATTCGCTGGTTTGTAAGGTAAGGCCAAGGGCAGGGAACAAATGAAAAGAGGGCTCTTTGTACTCTTCTGAGAAATGAGCCAGGGTTGCTACATATTGGCACACATGGAGATGTGAAAATGAGAGCCTGCCAGCCTGGATTCACCAAAGGACTGTGGGAAGACAAAATGCCTCAAGTTTGGAGTGGGTGCAGTGGAGGATATTCATCACTGTCTACACTAGAGATTAAATGAATTTCTGCAGCAAATATAGTGCATGCCACCGGAAAGTCAGTGTGGCGTACTGGATAAGGTGTTGGACTTGGACCTGGGAAACCAGCATTTGAATCTTACCCCCACCAATGAACTCATGGGGTGGCCTTGGGTAAATCCCAGCCTCTCAGCCTCAGTTTTCCTATCTGTAAAATGGGGATGCGTGTGTCTGTCTTTCCCTGGGTGTTCCCCTTGTCCATCTTAAATTGTAAGCTCATTGGGCAGGGACCTGTCTCCAATGTCTGTGATTGTAAATTGCTATGTGCGCCTAGTAGCGCTATAGAAATGATTAGTAGGGCTATTGTGTATGAGCTGTCGGGGAAATGAGGTAACCAAAGAGCCAACTATCCTTATCGCCTCTCCCCTTGTCCATTCTAGATTGTAAGCCCCTTCAGGCAGGGACCTGTCTCTTTGTTCATGATTATGCAAGACCACGCATATTGCTTGCACTATATAAAATAATAATAAATAACCATATATAAAATAATAATAATAATAAATAACCATATATAAAATAATAATAATTAATAACCAAACAAATGAAAAAATTGATATGTGAATATCCATTTTGGTTGCAGAGATTATTCAGACATTTATCTGAAAATGTGAATAATACCCACCTACAAAATCCATTTCAGTACTGATCTCTGCTCCAGCCCTTTATAAAAACGCCCAGGGGTGGGGTGGATTTCACTGTTAATACAGAATAGGGTTGGATAGAAATCGATATAGAAATTGTAATCTGGTTGTTACAAATCCATCATCATAGGTACAGCTTAGCTTATTTTCTTTCTTAGCTTGAAAGGAGAGAATAAAGTACTAGACTGTATTTTTATGAAAGTATAATGCATTATTATAGGTTTGTATTTTAAGTTATTTGTATTTTGTAATTGGTGAAATCCATCAATAGGTTATGTATGTGCATGACTAGGGAACTGTCTTCGCTGCATCTTCCCCATTACTGTGGATAGGAAAAATGCAGTGAACACAATTCCGCAGGGCCAACCTTAAACAGGACCAATAGGGGGCCTGGCTTGGGCCCCAGGACCAGAGGGGGCTGTGTTAATGGGTTTATGAAGACAGCAGGTGTGTAACACATATGTATTGTGGTTTTCATGTGACTGAACAATACATTCGTACTTCTGAAACCATTATGTCAAACACTATTATNACTTCTGAAACCATTATGTCAAACATGGCAGGTTTGGTGGTGTTGGAGTTGTCTAGAAACGTTGAGTCCACTGAGGGAAATTTTGAATAGGGGAACAATATAAAAAAAAAGTTAAATTTGGAAAGTAGGATGCAGAATGTGAGCCCAAAATAAGTTAGACAACAACAGATCAAAGACTACACTACTCTCACTTTCTTTGTACTGGTGGATGAGAGGCTCTCATCCACCAGTACAAAGAAAGTGACTGAATCACAGAGGCTTTTTTAACTACCGCTGAGAATATCTTCAAGGAAGAGCAGATACTCCTGCCCAAATTGACCAGTAAGGCAGGTAATGTTTTCAGTTCTAAACCAGAGGGTAGGTGGCTGTACAAGGACATTTAAAAGGCTGTATTAGCAACATGTGTAACATGACTTATATAGACTATTTTGCTAAGTTACAGGACTTTTGTTGTAAATGGTTTCAAGGAGAGCAAGATGATACTGCTAACTAGGGTGTAACAGATCTAGTGGTAATGGAACAGCTCCTTGCTGTGTGCAGCCCAGTGTTAAAAACGCACATTGTAGATAACAAGGTCACAATGCTGCCGCTGCTGCTGCCAGGGCAAACAAATATGTGCCAACAGGCACCTTATTTGTGGTAACCAAGGGGATAAGCCTAAAAATTCTTCCCCAAACAGACTAAGCGAATGCAAACACTACCATGGGGGGCAGCGCATGATAGTACCAAACAAAGCTATTGGTCAACCAGGAACAAAATAGGAGGGAAGTTCCTACTCACAAAGAGCTAGTTTCCCCCAGAGCCCTGGAGAGACCCCCCTGCCCCCAAATGCTAGATATGTAAGTATCCAGGGCACCTGGGATGCAATTGTCCAAACAAGAGGGGTGGGAAGGTGCCAACGTCAGATGCTGGCACAATCACTCTCTCTTGCCAAGCCAATCCCAGAGGGGGTCTCAGCTTCCTTTGTGCATCCTGTTACAAGATATGGAGAAGGGGTTGATTCGGGAGCGTAAGGTGAATGACAGAGCTTGCATGGGATGGCGGGATACAGGTGCTAACATTGCAGCGGGAAGGGACAATGTGGGTCTAAAGAATGGTTCATCCCTGGCAAAAGAATGACCATTAAGGGGTTGATTATCGAGGATGTTGTTATAACACCATTGTCATGGTCGGATCAATACCTTCTGAAGGCCCAGATCCTGGTCCTCCTGTGCCCTCGTTGTGCATCCCATACACCTGCAACTACAGTGCTGTAGAGACCCTCACCCCTAGGAGCCTAGGCCACAACATGCAAGAGTGGGGAAGAAGGATGGTTCAGTGGTGACAAGCACTGACTTGGAACTCAGTAGACACAAATTCATCTCTCTGTTTTGCCACAGATTCCTTGTATGACCTTGGGCAAGTCATTTAGACTGTGATCCACAAACCCACAGAATTTCAATGGGACTAATCTGGAGTAAGTGGTTTGTAGATAGCAGCCTAGTCTCTTGTGCTACAGTTCCCCGCCGTATAGTTATCACCTCTCCTCACAGAGTTATCGTGAGGAGATCAGCTAGCAAAATAACACGGGCTATATAATTAAGATAGACATAAATCTCAGGAAGCTTGCAATTGTGTGGGCTGTGGCTCAGGTGGTAGAGTGCCTGCGTTACACATCTAAGGTCTCAAGTTCAATTCCTAGCATCTCTGATAGTATGCCTGGGTGAGGCCTCTGCTGGGATCTTAGAGGGTCTCAGGTAGCATGCCTGGGTGAGGCCTGAGCTGGATTGGAAACCCTGCTGCTGTTTCAGGTTGTGACAATACTGGGCTAAGATACCATTGTTCTGACTCATTTAGGCGCTTCACTTTGATCGAACACTCTTCACTTCCTGATGATCACTAAATAGATACGTTTATTATTTGTATATATACACAGCACACTCTGGGTACTTTTAAATGGACAGCACCTACCACTCGGCTCTGCCTCACCCCTGGGCGGCCCGTCTGTGTAAAGGCAGGCAGGCTACCAGATGTGCAGGCAGATCAGAAGCGGAGCAGGCAGTGCCTACTAGTGGTGCTCCAGAACATCTTGTAACACTGCCAGCAGAGCGGGCCGTCCAAACCTGGGATACCAGCTGGAGGTGGAGCTGTGGTCCGTCTGCTTGGCGGACAGCCACTGCAGCTCCGCTCCCGCCTGGAGGTTGCCCCGGGAAATACCATAGAGCTGTGGGTGGCAGCCCAGAGCATCAGGCGACCTACCCACAGCTCTATGGTGTGGGGAAGGGGGCGCCATGTGTGCGGACAGTGGGACACAGCAGCTGTTTAGTCTGTATAAACCCAGTGCAGGAGGGGCTGCATGAGGGGGACGTAAGGCTGGCTGGTGTGGCCAGCCCCAGGTCCATCTAAAACACACCCTTTAGAGTTTAAAGTACTTTACAATGCTTATCTAGTGTACCCTCACAACTCTGTGAGGTAGGCCATTTTTTTTAATTATTATTATTATTATTAATAATAATTATTATTCCCATTTTAATGAAGCCTCCCTCCCAGTGCTTAGAAGGGACAGCCCCTCTTTGGGGTCAGAGGGCCGCTGTTCCTCATTCACAGGGTCAAAGGCCCTTTTTCAGGAGAGGGTGACAAAAAGGTCAGTATTCAAGACTCGGGCACCTCTTTCATGACTGCCTCCCAGGAAAGAAAGGTACTTAAGAGGACAATGGGAAGATGAAGCAATGACAAAAAATAATAGGTGGAATGATAGTCAGTAAAGCTTGTTCCTCTTTATGCACTTGGAATGTTGGGAGATCTGAGTTGGGCAGAGCTTATTCACTAAGGGGCGGAGCTTATTCACTAAGGGGCGGAGCTTATTGGCCAAGGGGGCAGGGCTTGTCACTCTGCTCAAAATGTTGAGAGGTGTGTAGATGGGTAACTGAGGCTGTGAGGCCATCTAGTAAGTTCATAGCAAGACAGGATTTGAACCTTGATCTCCAAGTCTAATACTGTGACCGTATCACTATCCACTAGGATACGTCCGCTCTCTATCATCTTAAATAATCATTAAGTCCCACCACGAAGGGGGCTGTGTTTCAGTAGTTGGGCCTTTTGTAGCCCTTACATAACTTACAGATCTGAGGCTGGATGTGTTAATACTTAAAATAGCATGTGCTCCTTGGATGAAATAGCTGCATTAGCAAAAGCAATTTTAGTATTAGCTTCTGTTACTCAGCGAGCTGCATTTTCTCTGTCTAGGTCAGAATAAACCTCTTGTGTCAGTCTGTTACACTTCATGGAAGCTTGGGGTGATTTCAGACATTATGCTGTCCCGATTCACCACAGTGGATTCCCAGCGGGGGTGAACAGATCAACCACTCTCCATGGTAAAAAAAAGCCCCGAACAGACATGACGCGAGCGGAACCACAGCAGGGAATCGGGCCGCCAGACCACAGCCCGGGGCAGTGCAACAGACATTATGCCGATCCCGGGCCGGGCCGTGGTCAAAGCACCTGGAAGGCGCCGGGGCAGCACGTCCCGGCTGCTGTCGGGCGCCCTTTAAATCTCCCTCCCTGGTCTGTGTTGTTGCTGGTTGCCTGGCAGCGATGCTGCGTGCTTTGTCCCCGGCTGGGAATCATTTTCTTTGGTTCCGGCCGGTGGTTACCATTCAGACGTTACTTTTTGTTGTTTCCCGTTGGGAATCTCTTTGACCATGCTTTCGGAGATTGTCCTGCTGGGAGCTCTGGAAGCGTGGTTGATTTTGACCCCATGTGGGTATTGACTGTGGTGAACATCTGGCGGCCTCCGAACAGACATGGGGTGATTTCAGACGTTACGGGGCCCATTGGCCC
>QEPC01006282.1:104374-117114 GCA_003113815.1 Sphenodon punctatus
GGGCCGGGGAGCACCCCGTGATCCAGGGAGTGCCCCTAGGCCCGCCAGCCCGGAGTGCCCCTAGGCCCGGACTCACTGGCCAGGGATCATCCCAGAATAGTGCTGGGTGGGGTGGTCATTTATCCCCTCTTCCCCCCCCCCCGAGCTCCCTCAGCAGGGCCTTGCATCCAGCAAGTCTGTCATAGAGGAGGGCATCTGCCCCCCGCATGGGTCCCCCGAGGTCCTGCTGAGAAAGTGGGGTGCCCTGGAGGGGCTTCCACGCCCACCCTGCCGCCTCGGGGGCGCTTTCGGGTGCTAGGGTGGATGTTTCCGCCTGCCTAGCCCCATGCTGCTGTCTACTAGCGGTGGCGGCCTTCTTTTTATCCTTCCCCATCTTGCGGGGAAAAGTGGGTATGGCTCTACCTGCCTGTGGCCTGAAGGTGCTGACAGGCTGCGAGTCTGGTGGGCCGGCCGTGCAGGCCACGATTGGAGGTTCGTTGCAGCAGCGGCTCTGTCCCGCTGCTGTTTCTTCTGGCTCCAGCCCGAAGCTAGGGCTGCGAGCCTTGCAGAGGCTAGAACAGTGAGCCCCACCCTGTTGGGCGAAGCCCACGTGATGTGCCTATCCCTATCCTGGCCCTCCGGGGCTGCCTAGCAACCCCAACGGGGTTCTTGAGCAGCCTGCCCACTGGGCGGCAGCCTTTTTCCCATCTCTGGGGTCCTGCAGAAACCCGGAGGCGGGAATCGCTCCCCATCCTGCCCCCTCCCCAGGGGGAGGGGCAGAGGCAATTCTGTCTTGTCTATATCCTTCGTGAACTGTGGAGCCCAAAACAGAACACGACACTCCAGGAGAGGTCAGACCAGTGCTTGTTTTTGATAACTGTAAAACGTTCTCACACGCAGACACACATCCATCTCTGGGACGGAGTAAAAACCCCTTTCTTACTCTGTGGCTCACATTTCCCCTCCCCTCGCCTCCTATTTGATGCACTCCATTTTAGTTCTCTGCTCCCACTGGTGGAATCTTCTGTGGGTAAAATCAGATGTTTGGCCAGCGCGGACATGACCTGGCCCGTGACTGCCAGCCCGAACAGACACGATGACCCGCTTTGGCCCAGTCTGGTGAACCTTAGCCTGGGCTGTGACTTCGGGGGGTTCCTGAGGTCAGAGGCCAGGCTTGCTGCTGACACGGCTCGGGGCAGTCCCAGGTCAACATCTGGTGGCGCCAGGCCACAGCGCGATAAAGTGGGGCGCAGCAGGCCGCTGTCATGTCTGTTTTTACCCTGTGGTTCTTTTCTTGTCAAGTGTAGGTTGACTTTCTCAGAGACCCTCCCCCCTCCCTAAATTCACATCCTTCACTGCACGTCCAAGGGAGAATTAGAGCAAGAAACTTACTTTGTAGGTTGTTCTTGTCTCCATATCCTCAGCCTTCACTTTCTTCCCATAGCTAGTCCAATAATATCACTTACAATAACTCCTGTGATTAACTAGCAGCCCAATGACTAAGTGAAGAATTGGTCCTGCAATTTCTCATAATGAGGGTGCAATCCTCTATCCATTCAAACTAAGGGGATCTCAGCCATTGACTTCAATGGATGGTGGATTACACCCAGAATTTGTAAGGCTTTGCTCACCCAAGATCAAAATCTCTTATCAGTAGAAATGGCATCTCGGGTCAGAACATTTCAAAAGGGGTCAATGCCTCATTAAAAGAGACTGGCAATTGAGAGAGCTGTATCTTCAGGAAAATCCTCTTGATGTTTGTTGCATTTGAAGAACTTTCATTTTTTTCTTTTCAACTAACATTTCTAGACCTCTTGGGACATCAGCACTTGGATAAAAATAGCAACTGGTGGGGCTTAGCGTTTTTCTCTGTCTCTTCTACATGAACATTTCACCTTCTTCTGGATCATTTAAAATGGTCTGGAGAAGATGAGGTTTGAACAGCACAAGACAAAGGCACTCACCCAGGGATATCTCATCCACTTCCTAATTGCAGAGAGAAGGAGTTCAGAGTAATTCTCTGAAATCAGAGTAAGTCTAGGTTCTCAAACTGGGGCAGGTTTCCCAGTGGGGGTTTGGAAGATGTTCTTGGGGGGGTGGGGGTGTGTGGAACAAGAAGGACCTTTAGCTGGTACACATCTAGCTTCATTCTCGCTGAACTTGAGGAATTTCCAAAATAACGGTGGGGCAAGAGGGACTGCGATTCGAAGGAAAAGCAATTGGAGGGTGGGAAGGGGAAAGGGAAGCAGAGGGAGCAAGATGCATGTGTGTGTGTAATATTGGGAGGGGCCTCAGCTATGACTGGGTGGTAACAACCTCCTTGATGCCCGCTCTGCCCCATCTGGGTGGCAGCCAGACATGGACTGGAGGCCCGGCTCATACTGGGCCCACATTTCCTGCCTGGTTTTTAACTGTCCATGGTAGGAACCAGACCCACATCTGGGCCACAAACAGACGGCCTGCTGTGACGCTGGCCCAGTCGGGGGTTAACTGGGCCAGAGTCACGTATGTTTTTACCCATACAAGTGGAAGGGGGGCATGTTTAAAAAATAAATAAATAAAAAATAGAGACCCGCTGTTCTAGGGAGTAATTCTTCAAGATGAAGGGCAAAGAAGTTGTGGGAAGTCATGTTTTCCAAATGGTAGCTCTCAACTTTTCCACTAGAAATTCTCCCAGTGAGGTCACACCATCTATGATGGGGTCACAATCCCAATTGGTATTCAGTTTACTTAACATGTCTTTGCTGATGTTTTGGGTGGAGGGATTATATTTAAGTCTGACAATGGGGTCACACAGGGGAAAACCCATTGGGAAACTTTGCTTTACACCCTCTTGTGTTTCAATATTATTTCCCCCTACTAAATGTGTTTTATTTTTCCTGGTTTACACTGAGGATAAGCAAGAGGGAATGAAGGTAATGTAGTTTGTAAGAGTCTTTCTATATGTGGCACATGGGCTTTCATTTTTTTCACTAATCATGATTTCATTGCCTCACTGTGATGTTGATTCACAGTCCATCAAACTGTATACAGGCCGGGAGATGATCTGTCAATGGGTGTTTTCAAACGAGATGCTGTCCCACATGGCCACCCAGGAGCTATGGATCCGACTGCCCATCTGAAGATGGAGTGGCCAGATGCACACGCCCACAGGACACCCGCTCATGACTACTCACGGAGCACCGTTGGGAAATCCGGAGCACTCCGTGTGGGGCAAGCCAAATGGATGTGTGGCAATGGGTGACCACGGACCCCTGCCTGTATGAATGGTGGCAGCCAGCCATGCCAAGAGACAGGTCCACCACTCGTAGGCACTGTGGGCGGGGAAAGCAACCTTTGCAAGTCACAAGCCCTGGCCAGCAAGCGCTGAGGAGCCTGGGTTCCCCAGTACTCATACCCGGGACATGTCTCTTGCAAAGGCCAGCCTGCTGTGCTTCCGCTCCCTTGTGGTCCGTGGCAGGGGAGTGCATGGTGGCAGCCTCCATGGCTGTGATAGCCACGCTGGGAGCAGCCTGCTTGAATCATTCCCCATGCACCCCAGCTGCATGGGTGCTCCGCAGCAGAGCCACGCTGCAGCCACGGACACCACACTGTCATCGCTTTGTCTGTTTAAAAACACCCAATGTTTCATCCTCTTCCTAGAGCACTGCATGTACTCTCAATGACAACAGAAGAGAATTGGCTCTGTAGGGCGGTCATTACCAGGGGGTGTGACGAAGCTGTGGAAATGTTGCTGGTTTTCATAATCATGAATTATATCTTCCAACAGTCACAATTTAGGCGGTACAGTCCCTCTTTGGGTGCGGAATCCCACTGTTCCTCTTTCAGGGGTCCAAGCTCCTCTTTCAGGAGAGAGAAAGAGAGACAAAAAGACCAGTATTCAAGCCTCAGGCATTTCTTTCCTGGTCACCTCCCAGGAAAAGCACCTGAGAGGAAAATGTGGAGATGAAGGAATGACAAGAAACCAAGTGGAATGATAAGCAGAAGAATGTCTGTCTGTCTGTCCGTCCATGCATTTCAAAAGTTGAGAGTTGTGAACGTGTGTGAGGGGGCAGAGCTTATTGATAGGGGCTTAACCCTCTTTGGCTGCTGGAAATGTTGGCATATATGTTGGATCTCCAACCATATGAAACAGGAGGGCAGGTCTGCTAACCAGAGTCTAGTTAGCTCTGTTAAACTACCACAGCTTAATTTAAATGACTAGACCTCAGGTTTAGATGACTAGACCAGACCAGATAGGTCTTTATGCACCAGTGCCAACCTCTTGAGTCGCATGTGGAAGTGAATAGGAAGCCAGAGGTCCTCAAAGAATTGCCTTAGCCCAGTTTACCTGACGGACACCAGTAAGCAAGGAGGCAGCTGCATTTGGCACTAACTGACATTTCTGAGCTTTAGTGGTTGGTTATGTAGGGCCATGAATGTCTGTTGGACAAAAGTATAAATGCCTGTGGTAGGGTTGATGATACTAGCACCAGTAACAGGTCCCTGGAAAATGACATGTCTGGCTGCTAATGCTATCTGGAATTCAAGAGCACCTAGAGAGCAACTTGTACAGAAAATGGAGTCTGTGATTGTGGAGGGTAACTCTATGAAAGGAGACTAGATATCCCTACAACTGAAGGTGGCCTTCTCTCCTACCTGTCTCCCCACCACTCTGTTTGGCTACGTTGATCAAGTTCATTTTCACCAGTTTCCGCATCTGACCCAGATGCTGAGAAGGGAGAGATAATGCTTTCCCTTTTCCAGAGCTGAGTGGGCTCTCCTTGGCCATGACCATAGAAAAGCCCAGTTCTGAGTTCAAACATGGGGGAAGGAATGGGCAGAGGGCAGTCCTTGCTTTCCATAGTTCCAAACCCAGCTCACAAGTACTATGAAATCACCTAGAATA
Organism: Sphenodon punctatus; assembly: GCA_003113815.1. NCBI lineage: Eukaryota > Metazoa > Chordata > Lepidosauria > Sphenodontia > Sphenodontidae > Sphenodon > Sphenodon punctatus. The sequence continues at coordinate 109,242 of QEPC01006282.1, forward strand.
TTTCCATGCTCATCATGACGGTATCCCTCCTTTGACACAGCAGCACAATTTCGTTTCAATTCTTCAATAGCCCAAAGTTGGAATGTTTCTGGTTGATATGGACTCCATTAAAGGACTTTCCATAAAAAGACTCCATGAAAACTCCATAAAAAGGACTTTCAAGGAAGCTGTAGCTGCACTCCCCACAGTTCAGAACTGACATTTAAATACTTCAACCTCTCGTCTTTATTGGAATCCCTGACGTTCCATTCCTGAGTTGCCAGTACTGTGCTTGGATGGGAGAGAGGAAAACTCTAATGCACGCTGAATTGAAATGTTATTGCTTATGTAGCACTTTTCCTCCCAGAACACTTTGCAAACTGAAAGCAACAGGGATAACTTTCCTCTCCATCGCAATGCAGATTCTTTTTAGCAGCTCCTTTTGCAAAGAAGTTTTAAAGGACAGTAGCTCCACACTGCAGTTTTCAAAAACTGTACAAGCCGTTCTAGGGAGGCAGAATTTAACTCGCTTTAGATGGGAAATTGGGAGCTATCATTCTTGCAGGAGGATCATTGAGTTGAGATAGTGGGTGTCTTTAGACAGACCACCCTGGACCTGCTCCTGGGGTGGCCAGCCCTGTATCCCCTACATGCACCCCCACCAACACTGGGTTTAAACAGACACGGCGCTGCTGCAGCCTGCAGTCCACCCACACGGTAGCCCCCTCCCCTGCACCACAGAGATGTGGGCGGATCGGAAGCCGCTCTAGACTGCCACCCACAGCTCTGTGGCGGCCTGAAGCAGAGCTTCAGCGGCCCGTCCGCCGAGTAGACGGACCGCTGCTCCACTCCTGGCTGTTCCTCTGGGTTTGGGCAGCCTGCTTACTTAGCTTGCAGTGCTCTGTGATGTTCTGGAGCACCACCAGCAGAGCTGCTCTGCCTCAGCCCTGGGCAGGCCACCTTTAAACAAACAACCCACCTGGGAGTGAGGCGGAGGGAGTGAGGCGGAGCAGAGGCGGAACAGCTATCCATCTAAAAACACCCATTATCGATACTTTCCTTGCTTGCTCCATCTTTCCCTTGCCTACCCAGACCGGTCCCACCTTCCTATGGAGACTGAAATGGGGATTGCAAATGGAAGTAATTAAAAGATGTTTTGAATATCCAAACACCTTGAGAGCAAAACATATCAGCCTCTTAATATTTCTCTTCAGAGCCAGTTCCAAATGACTGACAGGACATTAAGCCTCCCGGTTCTTCTATACCTTGCCTCTTGGGAGGGATCCAAAGCAGAGAGCTTAGCTCAGGATTTCATTCAAACACTCTGGCCAAAAGCTTTAAAAATGGCTCTGAGTCAACAGATTAAATGGTCACTCTCATCTCTTCATTTAAAAAAAATAATTAAAAATTAAATGTTACATTATTTAATTTTTTCTGCAAGGCGACAGAGAAAACCGGGGGACCTGCCAAAATCAACTGGTCCAGATTATCATCTGGAAATGCCATTTAATAGAAACACATGACTGAAGTTTACCATGGGAGCCGCTGCTGCATCAGGGGGAAGCGGAGGGTAGCAGGGAGCGAGGCCGTGTTAGAGCAAACCAGATGGAGATGTTTTTGCACGACAGATGAAATGTGAAAAACGCATCCAATGCCCATCTTCCTTCAGGTACAGAGGGGGCAGGATTGGCCATCTGAGGTGAAAAGTGAATAACCTGTATTTTAAAGGCAGCGGATGGTTGATGCCTGAACGCAGTGTGGTGTGTAGAAAATAGCCGCTGCAGCAGATTGGTCCAGCGGCCAGTGAGCCAGTGGGAACCAGAGAAAGCTGTCGGTGGGGATTGGACACAGCTGGTAGACAGGCCCTACTGCTTCTCTGCATTTTAGGGATGGGACTATCGGCGAATTATCAGTTACCGGTTTTATCGGTATCGGATTAATCTGATATCGGACTTATCAGTATTGACATATCAGTTGCCGATGCCCCTCCCGAAAGTAAGACACGGAGACTTAACATGGATTGAAATGGCTGCACTCTTTAATCAAAAACATAGCGAGAATGTTGGTGGGATTGCTGCTAAGCAATCATGGGTCCAGTATTTTATCTGCAAACATTATCAACCTTTTAAACAGGTGTCTGGCCTGGATCTGCCCTCCAATGCCAGCACCAACTCACTGTTAATGAACTACATTCCCCTTTGAACAGCTCCCTGGCCAAGGCCGAAGGGGAAATGCCCAAGCGGGCCTGAGTAAGGAGGTAGATGTCATTAGGGGTCCGAGGGCCATGCATGCCCTTACCCCCCCGCTTGACACCCAACCCAGGGGGACGATCCTGTTGTTAGCCATGCCCTCCTTATCGCCAGGTATCGCCCCTCCCCCCCATCTCTTATAGAGATGATTCTTCTATTTCTAGCAAACTACCTAACGGAATACCTATTAACCATACTGGACCCCCGCCACCATGGATGGAGCAATCAGCCTCTGATTTGCCCTGTCCACCATCAATCCTTGCTCATACTGAATTAGCTAGCTCCTCCGCAAGTTTGGACAAATACAATGTATTACCCTCTTGGGACAAGTGGACCCCATCCCTCAAAAACAGTTCTGGTCTGGTGTATGTCCGCTTCCTGTGTCTAACACAAACACCCCCTAAACCCCGCCACCACTTACTAATCTCCCTATTGACATTTCTGCGTGCTTTGTCAATTTTGGCGAGGGGGTGGCGATCCCTTTATTGAGCGGGCGGTGGCAATCCAGCTCCAGGCGCATCTAGATGGCATTGGTTTCCTGGACCCTTTTCAATCTGGGTTCCGCCCCGGCTATGGCACAGCACGTTCGGAGTCTGGGGGTGTTGTTGGACGCAGACCTCCACCTGGAGTGGCAGGTGGAGGTAGTGGTGAAGGCCGCCTTCTACCAGTTCTATCTTGTGCGGAGGCTGCGTCCGTACGTCTCTGGCCTGTCCCTGGCCCCCCTCATCTATGCCTTCGTCACCTCGAGGCTGGACTACTGCAATGCGCTCTACGTAGGGCTGCCCTTGTTCCTGGTTTGGAGGCTGCAACTGGTGCAGAATGCGGCGGCCCGGCTCCTTTCGGGCACGGGCTGTCCGGAGCACATAACACCATGTGCTCCGGACTCTGCACTGGCTGCCAATAGCGAGCCGAGCCAGGTTCTAGGTTTTGGTATTGATCTATAAGACCCTTCATGGTCTGGGCCCCTTGTACCTCGGGGACTGCCTCGCCTTCCTCACCCCAGAGCGACTCCTTCAGTCTGCCGGGGGTCCTTTTTGGAGGTCCCCTGTGTTGAGTGGGCGGCCACAATGGAGAGGGCATTCTCGGTGGCTGGGCCGCGCCTTTGGAATACCCTCCCGGAGGAAACCTGCCTGGCCCCAAGCCTTTTAACATTCCGGCGAATCTGCAAAACCTGGCTGTTCGCCCAGGCCTTTGGGGAGGGGAGGTTAGGGTTTTTTATCCCCCTCCACCCTTATTTATTGTATTATTTTTTTATGTTCCCTAGCTGTGTTTTAATTGTTGATTTTATGAGTGTTTTTAAAATGTTTTATAACTGTGTTTTTATTTTTGATATTATTAGCCACCCCGAGCTGTTTCAGGAGGGGCGGGGTATAAATGCGATTAAATAAAGAAATACATTTTTCTTGGGGTGGGTTGTGTTGCCCTAAGTGATGCGGGGCACTAGGTGAGTCCAAATTATTTTAACTTCTGGGGAAAAAAACGTTTAACTAGGGGCAATTGAGTTTTGATCTTTACCATCAAGCTAACGCTGGTTGTTACTCGCAGATCATTCTCTCCCAAATGTATAATTATAATTCCCGGGCTAGGATGGTGGTGTAGACGGTTTAGGGCTGCCACCAACTGGTCCCATCTCATACCCCCATGGCCCATCCATATTAATTGGGTCCTACTTGATAGTCCCAATTGGGTCCCCCATCGAGTATGCTTCGCCGCCTCTCCAGCACGGCAGACCAAGCTGTGGCCTATAATCCATACCACCGTCCTTTCTCTCGGCTGTTGTCTTGGTCCTGGAGTAAATGCAAAGATAACTCGTTAGTTCACATTAAATGACTGGATGTAGCCCAGGAAGGTCTGAGAACGCCATCTCCCTGTATTTCTGATGTCTCGATCTGACATGCCTGCTGCCGCAGCTATAGTTGCAACACCTATTCTAAAAGAATGAGATCCATATCTCTCCACAGGCAAACCAACGGCCTTCACCGTTTGTTTCAGAACCCCGGTGAATTGGTGTCTAGTCAAAGGAGCTCCATTCTCATGGATGAATAGGTTGCCTAGGACTCCCGGCCTTACCGTAAGGTATTCCCTCACCGCCTGTATGGGACAGAGTTCCTTTGCGGTGATCTGATTTAATGTCCCCTTTTGTCCCCTTCCCCTTTGATCAGTTTTAGAGCGCCGTAAATTTATCTATAGGGAAAGTGGGCCCACCCAAATATCCCGGAAAGCCAAAGCTCTATCTGTGTGATCGTATTTTCCTTCCACTACTACCTCACCCTGAAAGCCCCAAAAACCATAACTTTAAAAACTGCTGAGAACAATAACTCCTCATACCGGCTAAAACAAATCCTCGCCAAGGCACCGCAAAGGGCTCCTAGCACCTGAATGGATATAGGGGATCTCGTGTCCCCTTGATGGTTTGACTCCCTAGCCCAGCTCTCGTACAGTCGCCTCGTGAAAAAAACCTTGTCCGGGGATGGGAAACCTTCAAGATGACTTGCAAAAGATAGGGCGGCCACCTTGTCAGCTCTATGGTCCTACCTGCCAAGCCCCTACTACGTAAATGCAATGCAAATTGTAACATTTCATCCTCCTTTAGAGGGAAACTAAGGCCCCAACCCCTGGACTGCCTATAATCCTGAAATTTCTTGTATGTCCGGGTGTATGCCTCCTGTGTGCGGGGGGGCAATGATCCCCGGACAATCCTCCGAATCTCTACTCTCCAAGGCTCCATATTCCTTGGGGGAGTGGTTCTGGGTTGAGGGCAACCGATGGTGCGAACTCCCGGAAACGCTCCATCTGTAACAGAGAGAGCGCATCAGCTATACTGGTGTCTACCCCGGGGACGTGGCATGCTGTAAAAAGTATGTTGTTCTTTAAGCAGCCTAAAACCATTTGCCGTACCAACTTCATGACCCTACTCGACCGAGATGACATGGAATTGATGATGTGCACTATGGCCATGTTGTCCCATTAGAATGTCACCGGTCTGTTGGTGGAACCCCTTGGTCTGCTCAGATCCTTGCCCTCCAGGGATGGTGTTGAGGCGCTGCAGTGATGTCCTCTGCCCACCATGTGCCCTGCCCTTGGTTACTCCTCCCGCAGGGGATGCCCCCAGGGGGTTGCTCCAACTCACCTCCTTGTTCCCCATGCCTTGCCTGCCAGGCCGCGTTCCACTGTCGTACGCTGGTGTTCCTCTTCTGCTCATGCAGTGTTTCAATCTCCCTCTCCAAGGCTTGTATCCTCTCCCACATTTCTTGGTCCCCAGGACCCTCGTTGTCACTGTGGGGTGCCATTTCAGCCGCCTGTCTGAGCCTCCCTGCTGTGAGAGTGATGTCATGTCCCCCTCCCCCTTCCCGGCTCCCGGAGGGTCCCCCTGGGCAGAGCCCCCAAGGAAGCCGATGGGGGGGGGCGCCCCCTGTAGTCCAGCCCTTGTCCCACTGGAAGAGGGAGGCACAACCCACTGCGGTAGGGTCCCTGGACCCTCACCCCAGCTGCCAGTGTGTCCTTCCCCTTCGCTGAATGTCATCTGTCCCTCACCCTCCGGTGGTAATGGTGCCTGGCGGGAAAATCCATCTTCCCTGGCCCCCCCATAGGGGATCCTCTTGCCCCACGAGCTGCCCTCGTGCTTATGGGGGAGGGTCCCAGGCCTCCCAACTCCACTCGTCCATGTACCTGGCTGGGGGAGATCTAAGCCCCACCGCAGCAGTTAGGAGACTTCTCTCCCCCCTTGCGGTCATGCCATAGTCAGAGAGCTCCTGAGGGGGTCATCTCCCCCCAATGGCCATGAGGGGCTTCTTTCCTCTGTGTCCCCAACCTCCGTCCCACGCAGGTCAGCCATGAGGGCCTCAAGGCGATTCCTCATTTCCCCCCGCACAGAGTGGTGGTGGTGGTGGGGGTGCCTCACTCTCACACCCTCTTCGGTTGGTAACTGCACGGAGATGGAGACTGAGTCTGCTACCCTCGTCCCCACATTTGCCCACATCTTCGACTTTGGTTGCCCAGACGGGGCCGTCTTCTTTCTTCTCCCCATTCCTCCGCTCCTGTTTTTTGTTCCGCTCAAGTCCAGCAGCGTTCAGAAAACGCTGCTGCTAGCTCGTGCTTCAGGCAAAAATGGTGCCTCCCAGAGGATTCACGCGGGCAACAGCCCCTCCAGACCTTCCTGGTAAAGGGGAGAGGCTGCCTCCGCGCCGGCCAATCATGTGGTGGCAAACATCCACATGATGCCCGGGCAACCTCTCTGAAGGCTCCCGGGCTGAACCTGCAGGGCTTCCCAAGTCCCTGTACTTTTCCCGTGGCTTTTACCTCCGTGCTCCTTCTGGGAAGAAAGGGCGCGGCAACCCCCACCTCCATTTTGCAGGCGGAGAGCCCTTTTTTAACATTGCAGATTTTTCGGATCTTTAACATTGCGGCCATTTTTAAAATGGCCGCAATGTTAAAGATCTGAAAAATCTGCAATGTTAAAAAAAAATGCCAATACTGATATTATCAGATTAATCTGATATCGCCAATTATTGACATTATCGGATTAATTTGATACCAATAGTCCAATCCCTACTGCATTTGCATATTGCAAGAGTGACCGCCACCATCCAGCTCAACACACCTGGGATTAAAACCTGTGATGTTTAGAGTTAAAGCATCAGTTTTCACAACCTCAAGTCCCAGCTCTATCTGCCTAGCAAAGCTGTAAGACAAGTGTGGGGAACCTCCGGTCCGTGGAGGTCAAATCCAGCCGGTGGCTGTTCTCTGTTTGACCCCTTCCCAGTTCCTTGACCCTGTCTGTAGATCCAGTTGCTACCCATGGCTGGCCTTACCATAGGGTGAACCGGGGCAACTGCCATGGGCCCTGTGGGGAAAGGGGCATCGCAGAAAGTCTAGGGATGGGGCGGGGTCGATTCCTGGAATGGGTGGGGACCAGAGCGGGGCCCCGGCGTAACTGTTAGCTGCTGCAGCTGAGCATCACACCACTCTCGGAAGTGCCCCCTCCCATGTTACAGAACCCCTAGGCGGAGCCACAGAAGTACTGTAATGTGCTGCAGCCAGTCCCAAGGGGAAAATGGGATGGTTGCTCACCGGAGTCACCCCCCAACCCTCCTGCCATGGTGTGGTGCTGTAGCGTTTCAATCAGGGCTTCTGTGAGCAGGGAGGGAGCACTTCCAGGAGAAAGCAGTGAAGGGGGGGAGCAGCACAGTGGTGTGCTGAAGCCGCTACCAGTTGAGGAAGGGTGCTGCTCTGGCCCCTGCCTATCCCAGGACCTGCCCCTCCTAGCTCTGCCCTCCATAGGGCTGGCCCTATTCCTACACTGAATGAGTGCTGAAGACGGGAGTGGAGGCCATGCACTCGAGGATAGGGGAGGGATTTGTGATGTATCTGTTGAGCACCCCACTCCCAACTCCAGCCAAACCCACACAATGGGTATTTTCAGACGTTACGAGATCACAGTGAACCACGGTGAATACCACCTGTGGTCACTGTGTCTCGAACGTCTGTTTGGCGGCTGCCAGATGTTCGCCACGGTCAATACCCGCAAGGGGTCAATTTGAACCACGCTTCCCGGGCTAGCCGGGGGAATGTCCCGGGAAGCGTGGTCAAAAAGATCCCCAGCGGGGACCAAAAAAAAGTAACGTCTGGCCGGTTGCCACGGCCCG